>OZ026614.1:1886403-1943903 GCA_964020975.1 Hermodice carunculata | reverse complement strand
CTGTGATCATTTCCCTCTGAAGTTGGTCAAACACTTTTCAAATGTCTTAGTGTCTCTGTAACTAGTATTATAAACAAAGGTCTCATCACTTCCACCTGACCCCAAGATATGAAAATGGCAGAGGTTACACCAGCTTACAAAAAGAAAGACCATCTTATAAAAGGTAGTTATGGGGCCATCAGTAACCTCCCTTGTTTTTCAACATTTTTTAGAGTGCCCTGAGTGAGCAGCTCGGTCCATTTATGGAATCGATCTTATACCCTTTTTTATCAGCCTTCAGAAAAGGTTATGGTTGCAATAATCCACTTATCACTGGGGACTGGAGAAGAAAACTTGATAATGACAAATATGTTGGTGTGATACTTATGGACTTGTAGAGAGCCTTTCACTGCTTACCCCATGAACATGCTCTTGTTAAGCTGATAGCATATGGCTTACAGCACCGTGCTTTTCTGCTCATAAGCAGCTGCCTCACTTATATATATCAGAGTCAAAATAGCTGGTAAATGTAGTGACTGGCTGAAAATCGGTAAAGGTGTGCCTCAGGGGTCTATTTTAGGGCCAGTTTTATTCAACATATTATTAATGACATTTATTTTAGGATAAAGGTTTGTCAGTTGTAAAATTATGCAGATGACAACACTTTATCCTTCAGTCATCCTGACGCTGAAAGTCTACACCTCACTCTTCAACATACGTTTGAGGAGTCTATTCAATGGTTTACTGAAAATGAAATGCTTGCAAATATGATATAATAAGTTTCACGCTATTGTCCTTTGCCCCTCAAGGGGGGACTCTTGTAACATCAATTTTGGGATTAATTATGAGATTATCAAGTTTGAAGATCATGTAAGACTGCTAGGAGTAGAAATTTATAATAAGCTAAAATTTGATGTACATATTACCCTTCTATAATAAGCAGCAAGACAAATAAATGTTCTCAGACGTATCAGCGCATATTTTGACGCATATATTTTTACTCTTGATTTTTAGGTCTTTTATTCTATCAAATTTTAACTATTGTCCTCTAGTCTGGCACTTTTGTGGTGGTACTTTTACCAAAAATTTGGAAAACTTTCGGGGACGAGGTTTTCGTTTTAAGATTTAATGACTGTACTAGTGACTGTTGCACCCTTCTTACCAGGGTAGGACTGCCAACTTTATCTGCAGGGAGATTACGCTTCTTTGCCACAGAGGTGTATAAGGCCCAAGGCAGTGATACTCAGAATACACTCAAAACATGTTTTTACAATTTCAGTTGAACAAGAGTTTCCGGTCATCTAGATATTAGGATCTTCCTGCTTTCAATAAGGTAACTTTTGGAAAAAATCCTCTCAAATATCTGGGTGTCAAAATTTGGAACAGAATCCCCGACGAGATCCCCCCCCCCAAAAAAAAAATTGCTGTCATCCTCCCAGAATTAAAAGTTTATTCTCAGCTTGGACTTTCAATAACTCTTGTAGTTTCTGGAAGTCTGGGAATTACCAGCTCTGACAAATATTTTAGTATGTAATTATTTTACTATACCCTTTTTTTACATAATTTAATGTTCATTCTGTGATATGATATTTCTACATGTAATATGTTCTATTTCATATTTTTATACAGTCGGTTGTAATAGCCTATGGCTAATGTTTTATCTTTTCGAATGTACCGACGTGAAATAAAGATTTGTATTTTGTATCTTGCATTCATTATCTTTCTATGTGCATTCATACTTATTTTGGTCTTTACTTCCTCTCTTCCATTTTGTCCTACTGTACTTTGCTTGAGACCCTAAATTGTGCTGGCTGTGATTTGAACTTTTGATAATGTTTATCCAACCATAAGAGATATGAGATTCCCCATATATGTACATATATAATTCTATCAGTGGTTCTGAACATTTTGATATGGATTGTCCCATACTGTTCTGACAGGACTGTTTTGAAGCAGCTAGCAAATTTAAGACCAATTTCACCAAATATTTAGCCTTGCCATGTCTCTTATACACAACTTAGTCCAACTCACTATTCGTTTGGACTAAGCTGTATCACAATGGAGAGGCTTTTCTCACAAATATTTGGGACTTGGAACCTTGTCTTTCTTCTCTGTACCTTCATGAGCATAATGGTCACAATTGTTATCATGGTTATAGACAGATCGTGGGCTGACCTACTCAATTTTCTCAACTTCTCTGTCTTCTTCCACCATTGCTGACCACGTGATCACACATGTTGGCTCTACAAAGCGCAGCAAACAACTACACAGACCCTCCAAATTCTACCTGACATCTGGTTTTAACTTTGCGAGGATTTTTTAGAGCTAGCATATTATGATGGCTCTATTTACTGATAGGTTTGTGATTTTTTCTTGCAAACGTGGAATTATGTCCTTTGAAACTTTAAACACTCACCCAAGACTGCTGCTCCCGGGGAGTTCCAAAAGTTCCGCTAGGTGACACTCTCATACAGGTGGTCTGGCTGCAACTGTTTATTTTACAATCACTGGGACTGAATATTTTGTCCCAGCTTGATTCCACTTCAGTTATACACTGGCAGGTGGTTTAACTAGGATAAGCTGTCCAGCTAAAAAGGGTACATATTGGTTCAGGGGTAAGGCAAATTGTTCTTTTCTGAACCTGTACTATACAAATTTAGTTATCATGGTTTGTTTGACAGGTATTCTTCTTTCATAATGAAGCCCTGCATTTATAAGCAAAACTTCACGTATTTAGCTAATTCATCATTTGCCACGTTCATATTTATTCTTTTTTTGGGGGGTTGTCTTTGCTGAATATTTAGCTTAGACAAGGAGCCGCTACTCAGAGAGACATGTATGGGTAAAAGGCTCCGAAACATGTTGAGTAGTTAACCGCTGAAGACCCTTTAATTAATTTGGGCTAATACAGCCTATGTCAAAATTTTACAGAGGAACGTGTGCAATATGGACAATAGTACTTCCTCGGTTTTTAGGTTAGACAGGGACAGGTTAGCTTATGGAGAGTAAAGAGTTCGGACTGTGGAATAGGGTATTGACTACCAGGAAGTGGTTCTGGGCAAAAAGACACAAATACAATAAGAATGCGACAGTTCTGAAAACATGTGACATGATTTAATTTTCATGATGGTTTACAGTAGGACCAGCTGAGAACTTCGCGTTGAGTAGTTACACCTACTTTACACTGTATTATATATATGACTACGAAAATACATTGATTGGATTTAAGGGTGTATTCACAGGGAATAGATCACAAAAGGATGAATCAAGATTATAATTCAAAAACACATGAAGCTTAAATTGTTTGCTAAATACCTGTAATCCTTTTGACACGTAAATGGCAAGCCAACAGGGCCGAAACACATAGGTCTTACGCGTAGCCGATCCTCCACTTCACGTAGTCGAGGCTCGGCAACGCGTAGTCGAGTAAACCAATCAGATTGCAGTCTCTACTACGCGTAGTCGAGGCTCGGCAACGCGTAGTCGAGCCAACAAATAATATTACAGTTTCCACTACGCGTAGTAGAGTCTCGGCAACGCGTAGTCGAGCCAACCAATAAGATCACAGTCTCCACTACACGTAGTCGAGGCACGGCAACGCGTAGTCGAGCTAACCAATAAGATTACAGTCTCCACTACGCGTTGCCGAGAAAATGTTCTTCTAGAACGCGTCGCCGAGCTTCGGCGACGCGTAGTGGAGAAACTATGCCTCCCATCGCGTGTAGCCAAACTATCCAATCACTGATGCTCTTGTAAACTGTATTAGACCTGTTCGACTACGTGCTGAGAAAATCAATCAATTTAATATCAGTAATGATTGTAAGGACGTAAATTATTGGTTTGCTTTTCTTCAGCCAAAAGGTGCCACAAGTTGCTCCACTACGCGTAGCCGAAGCTCGACTACGCGTAGTGGAAAACATGTTCTCGGCGACGCGTAGTAGAGACTGAAATCTGATTGGTTGGCTCGACTACGCGTAGTGTAGGCTCGGCAACGCGCAAGACCAATGCGTTATGGCCCTGTTGGCTTGCCATACACGTAATTCCAGCTTAGCGTTGCATATATCGCTCATAACGGCAAAAATAATTCTTGTTTGTGATGCTAAAACATATGCTTCTGTGGCACCAAATGCAGATTAAGAGCACATACAAAGAGATCTCGGACTTGGAACGCTTGCCAGACATATGGCCGATGGGATTTAATACAGACAAATAAAAATCTTAGCATCTACGGTCTTCATATACCAACCATCTATATCAAAAAGATGACAAGGACTTGATCTAAGTTTCTGAAGAAAAAGATCAAGGAGTCATAATGAGCGGTGTACATATAATAAGTTTCATGTGCACATAGCTTGAGCAGTAAATAAAGCTTTTCTTGGGGGGGGGGGGTGCATTTATTGGAAAGAGCTTTGCATGCCCAGACGAAGAGATTTTGCGTACTTTATACCAATCGCTAGTCCGTCCCCACACGATATATGGAAATGTTACAGGGGTGGTGGGTGTTGGTTTTAACCTGATTACACTATACTACTCTTATAACGATATTAAAACCACCACTTTCATGCACATTTAGGTGTGCAGATGATGTGATAGGCAATAAAAACTAATTGTATGGAAGTAAGACCATTTAGTTGAATATATATTAATAATCGTATTTTCTACGTTAGTGATTTTACAGATGGCTGGCCGACACTAATGTCGCATATCCCTGTCGGGCATAGATGAAAGTTGTCTCAATTTACCTCGACAGTGTAAGACTGTATAATTGTAGGCATTTCACTTTAAAGTGTCATTTACTGTGTACAGTTGATTGCCATATGGGCAATATTCGATAATCAGTTATGTGCTGAAAACCTCCACTTTGTAGTTGCGATGTTTGGCGGTGTTTGGCGGTGTTTGGCTGTTTGATCTGAGATACTCCCCTTTCCGTTCAATAATAATACGGTAATGATGATGATTATTATTTATTGAAAACCATGTTGCCGGGGACGTACATGCAACTACATAATATGATGTATTTACAAACACAGGAATTGGTGACAAGACATATGCATCAGCCACAGCCCACTCCATTTTACCACTGGAGCCAAACGACTCCTCTGTATCCGTTATAATAGCTCACTCTCGTATACTAATGGTGCCAAGAGGCTCCTCTACCCTCGTGATAATAGCCCACTGTAGTTTACCAATGGGGCCAAGAGACTTCTCTTTCTTCGTTATGATAGCCCACTCCAGTTTACCACTGGAGCCAAAAGACTCCTCTGTATCCGTGATAACAGGGACTCCTCTACCCTTGTTATGATAGCCCACTCCACTTAGATTTACCACTGGGGCCGAGAGGCTCCTCTTCCTTCGTTATGATAGCCCACTCCAGTTTACCACTGGAGCCGAGAGACTCCTCTTTCCTGCTTACAATAGCCCACTCCACTTTACTGCAGGAGCCAAGAGACTCCTCATTCCTCATTATGAAGGCCCTTTCCAGTTTACCAGTGGAGCCGCCATACTCCATGGCTAATATAGAACATCTTTGTTTGGATTTTCAAAGACGCACTCATTTATTATGTCTGGTTGACATTTTGTTTTTCCAAGAATTCTTTCTTTCTTTCTTTCTTTCTTTCTTTCTTTCTTTCTTTCTTTCTTTCTTTCTTTCTTTCTTTCTTTCTTTCTTTCTTTCTTTCTTCCTTCCTTCCTTCTCTCTTCATTTCTTTCTTTCTTTCTTTCTTATTTCTTTGTAGTTTTTCTCCGGCACTCTTCTTCCGAAAACCAAAAAACTTGCCATGTCAACTGACCTACCAGTGGAATTGTGCATATCGTTTGGAATAGTCATGGTGTTAAAAATTATGCAAATTAGAGCAATTAACATTTGAAAAGTTCCATATCTCTCAAACTATTGCAGAAAGACACAAAATGTCAATGTGCATGTGTAGGTTTCTGCCAGTATAATGGACAGTCAATGAAAGTTGTAGAATTTTAAATTGTGCTTATTAGGGGCATCAAAAAATTTAAAAGATGCATTTCTCCAAAACTTTTATACAGAGAGATTCCATCCCTAATTCAATTTACAGGTTTGTGGCAAAGCCACATCCAATGAACCATGAGCTAAAATTGTAGGATTTTAATTTATGCAAATTAAGTGAATATGCAAATTTTTAATCTTTAATGACTTCAAAACTATTATAGATAGCGGTGCGATTCCAATTTCAATTTATATCTTTGTGACATTGTTGTATCCAATGAACCATAAACCAAAGTTGTACTGTTTTAACTTATGCAAATAGCATGAATACACAAGATTTAAGTCTCGAATCGCTTCAAAACTATTATAAATACTGGTGTCATGCAAACTTCAGTTTATAGGTTTAAGACATGGCCACACCCAATGAACCAAGAATTAAAGTTCTAGCATTTCAATTTATGCAAATTAGGCTAGTACACAAAATTAAGATTATGTTGAACAAGAGGAAAGTGTAGCATTTCAAACTCACAGATTTGTTGTAAAGTAAATCTTCTTTTCTAGTTTTGTCTGTATTACTTGTGCTTGTGGCATGAAAGTGTCACTGCTATGGTATAATGGTAATGACGATGATGATGTATAACATTGAATAAGAGTGTGTGTGTGTGTGTGTGTGCGTGCGTGTTGGTGTCTGGAATGCATGTAATACACTCATGCATACGTTTTCAGGTTTTCTGGTGTGGAGAAAGCCTGAAGATGTAATAAGGTGTTCTAATACGGAGAATTTTCTCAGACAGAGATTGCATATGCACCCAGATATACCAAAGAGTCTGGCGCCAACAGGAAGTAACACTCCTGGATTTTGCTGGGGTCGATGTTGTCCATAGGTGTTAAATATGTGGATAAATTTAGCGGTTTTTGTTGCGATCCAGCACGAGCCATTAACATTGTGAAAAAATCGCCCTTAACACTGGCTGGTGCTTGATAGTAAACAGGAATGCACAGGGAAATATGTGAATCCCGTTTGTGGACTATTCTCGGCAAGTAAAGTGTATATTTGAGTTTGAAAATGCTTCAAAAGTACACTTTCCAGACATCGGTCGTTAAAAGGATCGTGAATGTTTTTTTTTTTGTGCACACCAGGCTTTCTAATTATAAAATTTATATTATTGTACGGTGATCGGAAAAAAGAAAAGGGAAATTTCTTTGCTATCCCAGGATTTAAAAAATATGATAATTTTTGCACAGCCGACATGACAATTACACAGGTCCAAAATAGTTTCAAATAATATGAGCTGGGATGCAAAAGTAATAAAATTAAAGTACTCTCTCGGTCCGCAGAAAGCATGGACCGTGTTTATGTTATAAAACATTGTTTATATTTTTCTTGAATGCAAACCTACAACTGGAATGAAGTTACTCGTGTGTGGTGGCATTGGTAGCAAGTGCCCGGTCCTTTTCGATATAGGGTGCTTGAATACGCTGAGTCAGTTTCCAACTCTGTGACTTTTGAAAGCTTTCCTCTGACCCTGAGGTACACACTTTTGCGTGAAAGCGCCTTCACACAAATCTTACAAGTCACCCTAAGTAGCGGTCCCTAACTGTTATTATGTCTGTGTGCCAACACAGACATATTGTTTTCCTAGGAATTAAAGTGTGTGTGTCAGCACACACTTTTCTGTTTTTCTAGGAATTCTTTCTTTCTTTCTTTCTTTCTTTCTTTCTTTCTTTCTTTCTTTCTTTCTTTCTTTCTTTCTTTCTTTCTTTCTTCTTTCTTTCTCTCTTTACCGGCAAATTTGTCCGACATTTCATTTGAAAAGTATTATATGTAAAAACTCCAAATTTGGCACAATTATACTTCTATGGATAAAGTCTGGCCTTTTTATAATGAGAGGTCATGCTTTTCAAAATTATGCAAATGAGGGCTAATTAAAGTTTTAAATCTTCAATATCTTATATATTATAGTAGATGTGTTTCCGAGTGTATAGGAGTTCGATCACAGCAAGGTAAAGGTCATCTCAAATGTCAAGGTCATGTCAAGGTCAAAGGTCATGTCAAGGTCAAAGGTCAATTTTAAGCCAAAATGTCATTTTTGAGGTCAAGGTTCACTTCAGGTAGAGGTCATCTGAAGGTCAAAGGTCATTTCAAGGTCAAAGGCCACTTTCGGTGCTGGCTTTCTTCTGGCCATAACTTGGTCAATTTTTATCCAATTTTCATTATGTTGGGCTCAAATTGTAGCTATTGAAACCCTGCACATTTTTTAAAGTACATGTGACCTCTAAAGGTCAAAGGTCAAGGTCATTTGGACCTTTCAAAGTTTCATCTAATAACGTGGCCAATCTCCATCCAGTTCTAATCATGTTGGACTCAAATTGCAGGTATTGCTACACTGGACATTTTATAAGAACAGGTTACCTCAAAAAGGCAAAGGTCAAGGTCATTTGGCGCTTTGAAAGTTTCATCTTGCCATAGCTTGGTCAATTTTATTCCGATTTGGTTCATGTCCGGCTCAAATTGTAGGTATTGTAACACTGTGCAATTTACATGTGACCTGTAAAGGTCAAAGGTCAAAGGTCAAGGTCATTTGGACTTTGAAATTTGCTTGCAGCCATAAGCTTAATGGAATGTGAAGTACCAAAGGACAAAAGTTGTAGCATATAATATTTACAACCTTTGAAGGCACACAGACAGATTAAAAAAAATCTTCTTTTCCAGTTTCTTTCTTTCTTTCTTTCTTTCTTTCTTTCTTTCTTTCTTTCTTTCTGTCTTTCTTTCTTTCTTTCTTCTTTACCATCAAATTTGTCCGACACTTTTCTCGGACACTATTATACATAGAAACTCCAAACTTGGCATGATTGTGCCTCCATACAAGGAGTTTGGCCGTTTTATACACAGAAATGAAGATTTTTAAAATTATGCAAATTAGGGGCATTTGAAATTTTAAATCTTGAATAACTTCAAAGCTACAATAGATAGAGATGCCATTCCAACTTCTACTCCTGTGTTATGGAATAGTTGTACATTGCCATACTAATAAGCTTTGAAGACACACACACTGATTTGCTATGCAGCAAATCATCTTTCCTAGTTCTTTCTTTCTTCTTTTTTTTCTTTTTTACAGGCAAGTTTGTCCGACATTTCATTTGAAAGGTCCTACACGTCGAAACTCCAAATGTGGCACAATTATACTTCTATAGATGAAGTCTCGCCTTTTGATGATGAGAGGTCATGTTTTTAAAAATTATGCAAATGGAGGCTAATTAAAGTTTTAAATCTTGAATATCTTATATACTGTAGTAGATGTGGGTCCGAGTGTATAGGTGTTCGATCATAGCAAGGCAAAGGTCTTCTCAAATGTCAAGTTCATGTCAAGGTCAAAGGTCATATCACGGTCAAAGGTAAATCTTTGGCCATTGTCATTTTTGAGGTCAAGGTTCACTTCAGGTAGAGGTCATCTCAAGGTCGAAGGTAATTTCAAGGTCAAAGGACACTTTCGATGGTGGCTTTCTTCTTGCCATAAGTTGGTCAGTTTTTATCACATTTTGATCATGTTGGGCTCAAACTGTAGCTATTGTAACACTGCACATTTTTGAAATATACTTGTTACCTCTAAAGGTCAAAGTCATTTGAACCTTTGAAAGTTTCATAACTTGGCCAATTTCCATCCAATTCTAATTATGTTGGACTCAAGTTGTAGGTATTGGAACACTGTACATTTTTATAGCCAAAAGTAACCCCCAAAGGGCAAATGTCAAGGTCATTTGGCCCTTTGAAAGTTTTATCTTGGCATAACTTGGTCAGTTATCATCCGATTTGGTTCATGTTGGGCTTAAATTGTTGGTATTGTAACACTGTGCAATTTACATGTGACCTGTAAAGGTCAATGGTTAAGGTCATTTGGACTTTGAAATTTGCATCCAGCCATGAGCTTAATGTAATATGAAGTACCAAAGGATAAAAGTTGTAGCATTTAATATTTACAACTTTTGCAGGCACACAGACAGATTTGCTTGGAAGCAAATCTTCTTTTCTAGTTTTCCTCCGTCTTATTTAATATAGAAAATTTTTGCATAGCCCACTCTCAGTCGCCTCCTCACGGCTGGACTGCTGATCCCAGGGCGGTTTCTCAGTGGCGTTTTGCGAGCGGTGCTATTGGTTGGGCCGAATCTGCAAACCAGGTTTATATATATATATATATATATATATATATATCTTGATATGCTAGAAACCTCAAAGAAACCGCAACGCTGTCTTCAGTGGTTATTTCGTGTTTTAAAATGTGGCCTGTGAGATAGAGTAAAATTTGTATAACCGATTTCTGGTATTGATGATACGGATGTGCTGCCGTGTGACTTGATTGGGATCGGTATTCCCTCGAAGACTCGCCAGACATGACAACCCCGTTAATCAAAAGTACAAAGCGTAGTTTGCCTCATCATTTATACTTAGCGAGTAGAACGACACACTTTACTGTGAGAATGGCCAATGTGAAACTAGTACACACGGTGCACTGTAGGAAAGATAGCGCCATATGTTGAGTAGAAGATGTCAACAGGAGCAATATCTCAGGACCTGATAATTTGAACGATGTCAACCGTGCCATCGACATACTATTATATATATATATATATATATATATATATATATATATATATATATATATATATATATGTATATATATATATATGTATATATGTATATATATATATGTATATATATATATATATATATATGTGTGTGTGTGTGTGAATGTGTGTGTGTGTGTGTGTGTGTGTGTGTGTGTAAGGAATGCTGTTTGTTTATATGTTTGTACTTTTGTGTATCTGAAACGACGCGTACATCTTCCCAGCCACCTAAACAACCTTAATATCTCGTAGGAATAATTGAGTTGGGCAGATCAATAATACTCAGCTTGATGACTTGAAAGCCAAGCAGACTCAACTTGTATTTCTTCTGACTGCTGAAGCTAAACACTAGACTAGGAAGACAAAGGCCTGCTGCGCAGGAAACGTGATGACGATCGTATCAGAAATCATCATTCAGGAATCTTCCTTGCATGGGCTATGAACATACCGCTGCTTGCATTGTACATCGGTAAGCACATACCTAACATCGCCCCAGGGGTCGCAATAATTTCTGTGTGTGCTCTTTCGTTGGAAGAGTTTGTATGACACGACAACAGTGTCTATGCCAAATAGGGCACGAGTTTGATGACTTGCTGTGTCAACGCCCTGGATGGACACCAATTACTGTGTTTCGGACTTTCGTACATGTCGAAATAATTGCCAACTGGATATGAACAGTGAATATAGGCCCATATTAAAGGTAACCAGGTGCGCACTTACTACTGACTGTGAACCATAGGCCCGCATTGAAGTTAACCAGGTGAGCACTTCCTACCGTTTAATTTTATGTGTGTTTTGCCGACAGGTAGTTGCAGTATTGCGATAGTTTCATACTGACACAATTTGGTGCACATCTGAATAATGCCAGCAATTGTAATGCGCAGGACCAGCAACAGGGAAAGTCGTTATGGCGGTAACCAGAAATGACACGAAAAATGACGGTGCTGCACGCTGGTCAACAAAGCCAACAGACAGCTGGCCGTGTAGTTTGAAAGAAATACATACAAACAAAGCCCTGTCGAGACTCTCTGATACAGGAAGATGACTCTTTGATGTTTACTGAAATGCACAGCGAGAAATAATTGATACCCTTAAGATAGAAATATCTTAATTTGTGTTCATGATAACCCTATGTGTACCACCCCGTTGCATAACCAATGTACCAATTTTTACTAATGCCCCGTGGTATCCTAGTACAGCATTGTATGGAGTCGTTGGTTGCGTTAAGCTTCAGATCATGAATTATCATCTTAGGGGTCAATGATGCGAAATGTTTGTATGTGTGTTTTGCCGACAGGTAGTTGCAGTATTGCGATAGTAATAATCATGGACATATAAGCCTAAATATTTACATGCCTATGGATAATGTAACGGTGAATGGGCGAGTGCGTTCGGACGAAGTTGTTTTCAATGGCACTTTATAAGGTCGGTTGCTCTCACTGCAACTTTTTCTGCATACTGTTGTCATGAAATATAATCGTTCACTTGCTACATGGTTTTAAACAATATGTTACAATATGGTGTCTGATTAAGAACCAAAGCACTGCTTGAGAGCAGATCACTCCGCGGTACCTTCGGAATTGGTAAACTTCAAAATCTTTTGAAATTTAATTTGTTAATAGTAATCAAATGTATCTTGTTGCACGCAATTCTTTAAATTGAAATTTTTCCTTCAAATTTGATAATTTTTGAAATGAAAAGCAATAAAATCTCCCAAGTGTGCCTAATTTACATAAATTAGAATTTTACAATTTTCATTTCATTTGATGGACCTATTTTACAAGTCAATGAATTAAAGTTACTATTCGCACCTCTATCATGAATACATTTGAAGATATTCAACATTCAAAGTTCAGAAGTATACTTAATTAGCATAAATCCGAATTTTAAAACTTTCATTGGATGCACCAATGGCACAAAACAAAAAATTGAAGTTGGATTGCCACCTCTATATCTGTTATACTCTGAAAAAAAAATTGACTTGCATATACAAGGGGCGGCTGAAAAGTTCTAAGCCCAGCTGTGAAAGACCCGTACAAAGTCTGTGGTTTTCATTTATTTATTTGCATAGTCCCCTTCCAGGCTCACACACTTTTGCCAGCGATGTTGCAAGGCCTGGATGCTGGTCGAGACGAAATTTTCCTCAGCCACCCTAAAACTGTCATTCACAGCGGAAATGACGTCATCGTTACCAGCAGAATGGCGACCGGCTATATGCTTTTTCATTTTGGGAAACAGGTGGAAGTCTGGCGGAGCTAAATGGGGTGAATAAGTGGGACCGTTAATGAGTTCGAAGCTACAATCATAGATCTCTGACATGGCAACCATGGATTTGTGAACAGGGGCGTTGTGTTGGTGGAACAGGAGTCCTTTAGTGAGCATTCCCCGTCACTTAGCTTTGATAGCTTCAGGCAACTGTCTCAGTAGGTCAGCATAATATCTTCCATTGATAGTCTGGCCTTCTTTTCAAGATAGTCAATCAGCAGAATACCCTTGGAATCCCCAAAGACTGAAGCCATCACCTTTCCGGCAGAAGGAACCGACTTGGTTGTTGGTGGTGAACCCAGATGCTTCAATTGCTCAGACTAAATTTTGGCTTCTGGTTTAAAGTGATGAATCCAGGTCTCATCCATGGCTACAATTGGGCAAAAAAAATCATCGGGATCTGCTTGAAAGCGGCATAAAATGTCACGGGACGCCAGGAATCTGACACGTTTCTGATCCGCTGTTAAGAGCTTTGGCACCCATCTTGCAGAAATGTCTTCCATTCCCAACTCCTTGGTGATAATATGCTCAACCCTCTCATGAGAGATGCCCACAACACTGGCAATATGTCGAGTGGTCAATCGTCGATCAGGCATCTCCATGTCATGCACCTGGGTAATGTTTTCTGGAATGGTTGCTGTTGAGGGCCTTCCTGGACGCGAGTCATCGTCAAGGCTCTCGCTGCCACGCTTGAATTCTGCAGCCCACTTGTTAACTGTGGAAGAAGGGGGCACCATCCCCTAAAGTGGCGACCGTGTCGGCATCTATCTGTATTGGAGTTAGCCCTTTCAATTGCAGGGCCTTGATGACTGCCCTATAGCCAGTTTTGTCCATTTCTGGTGATTTTAACGGGTAGATTCACAAAATGGTCTGGTACGAAGACACTCATCACATTACAGTAGCAGTTCTTATGTCTATGATTCATTACTTTGTACTTGTTGGCGGCAAAAATTTGTTTCAATCCGATTGAGATATCCCACTTAAGCTTAGACCTTTTCAGCCAGCCCCCGTATAAGAAATTGAGTATGCATTTGTCCCCAGAAAGACTAGCATACTTTAGCAGGTTATCATTGAATACTGAGTCTTTTTCAAACTTTAGGCATTTAATAATGTTTTCCGAGCTTACTGCTATTGGTATTGGTGTGGTGCATCTGATGAAGAATATTCCGAACTTTTAGCGTTTGAAATCATGCTAATGAGAAGCATTTTACATTTTAAAAGTGAAATTTCTTCAATTTCTTACTCAAGAATGTACACACAAACCTATGATCTATTTTACACTAAAACTATTTGAGAATTTATATGTACTCGTGTGGCATAATTCAAATATACATATACAATGTATAAATAGTATTATAATCCAAGGGGAAATAAATACATGTAAAACATAACAGTCCTTTCTTACACGAAGAAAAAAGTATATTTATTATAAAAGAACAAGTTAGATGACATAAGTAGAATACATGACAAGAACAGATCTTATCTAGCTGGTTACAAAAAAAAACCAAAAAAAAAAAAAACAAAAACCCCCAGTTATTTGAACATGAAAGATCTGTTCACCACAAACGCTAAACGATTCTTTTATTTTACTGTATTCTATTCAGACCCTAATTTATTACACCGTTGGTTGGAGTTTTTTCTCATTGCTACATCTAAACCTTTCAAAGCAGATAGTCAATTGTGCTATAGATTGTTAGTTGCCTGGGAGACAGATTCTGACAAAGCACGATAAATTTTTACGCGTGGACAACGGTTATATAACAGCGTGGAGATTGAAAATGGTACCCAGCTGGTACGTGTTGTGGCAGAAGAGATGTGTGTTGTAGGGCAATTCCGCGAATTTAGCATAATTTGAAATTCATCAACTAATGTTTGCTCGCAATAGAAATTGCCCCTGACAGAAACCCATATATTACTGGGAATGGCACCTGTATTTAGAATAATTTGACGACATAGAAGAAATAAATGTTCAGCTGAATTGTCTCTGATTTGTATATTTTTCAAAAGATCGAATTATTCGAAATCAGACGATCAATTTCGACGCCAGGGCTATGGCCATGCGACAGTTGGGATTTCTACATGCAGCCGTCTTCGAGAAAAGCTGCGGACAAGACGTAGCTGAAAGAAAGGAAGAAAAAATTTTGAAAAAAACCCAGGATGTCTGTTTTTGCACAGAGACATAAATAAAAAAAAAAAAAAAAAAAAAGCAACCGCCCCCCAAACCCCTACCCCACATCTATACATTGTAAGCGTATATACATCGATGATCCTCTGAGTACCGACGCAATAAACATTACATAATTCTTAAACTGTATTAATAAAGAACGAAGGTTGTTGAGTGGAAGGCAAAACATCCCCTCTACAAACGACAAAGCTTGTTTTGGCCTCAATTTCTTTTCTTTTTTGTGTGTGATTTGTAGGTTTATGTTCCACTTCATGTCGTTGTGTCTATAATGTATATACCGATTATATTTTGTCAGAATTTTATTCTACTCAGGTTACACTGTTTTACTCATATAATCCATCTTTAGATAATAGATCACCGAGCATGCATCCAAAATAAACAGACATAATAATCATGAACAGATTGATCAATAAACAGTATTAATGATACTTTCATCAGGTACCATATATATTTCTTTGATGCTGCAGCTCGGACTTAAAAAGGCCGGTCGGTCATGGAGCCAATCAAAGTTCTATTAACCCAACCACCGCTATGGAAGTTGTTTATTCTAATAATTCACAAAACCCCAGGTTTTGTCATGAAGCTCTGGGTTTTGTATGGAGGAAATCACGAGTTTTGTTACAAAACGATGAGTTTTGAGTTTTGTATTCAGAACTCCGGTGTCGTTACAAAGCCAGGGGTTTCGTAGACCAAGCCCTTGGCTTTACACAGACCGTAAATAAGAGAGCAAATTACACAAGGGCATGCGTGTTCCTAAACTCTGGTCAAATCTCAGGGTTTTTGTGAATTTTTCAAATGATATTTCAAAACCCTGGGTTTTGCAGTGTTACAAAACCTGGAATGTTGTGACGTCACACAACCTTGGGGTTCTTATATTTTGGTTTATTGTTATTTTATTTCTTGAAAGAAAAAAACGATTTGGGAGCAGGTAATGCCAACATGAACCCCTCTCGTGAAAAAAAAATGTGGAAAAATTGGACATGTCACAGGACAATACATGAACAAAAACACACATCTAAAAGATTCACATCACATTTCTACAACACAGATAGTAAAGTCACATTAGGGATTCGTGTTTCCCTATCACTTAAAAATAAATATAACACTTGCCATAGAAATCGTTTTGTTCGTTGTATGCATCTAATAACAGCATGGTAACTTTAGAGTTTAGAAGACATGCTGCAGTTTTCTGGTCCGTGTAACAGGATTTTAACTGTGAAACAGGCATCAGGTATAACTATGTTATGACAAGTATTTCGTTGTACAGTACACTGTGGACACTGCCAAAAATTGTGAAAAATATCTTTTCTTCTTGGTTTAAACATATTTTATTGTCAAAATTTACAAGAAAAATCCACAGCATGATCAGACATAGCAATTGGGAAAAGGGCATGCCCTATATGAATCACTCTTGCGAGAAAGGAAGACAAATATACAGGACAATACACATAGTGGGCAATATCTACAGTGCACATGATATACACTCCGAACTGGGTCGGAAATCAAAATATGTAATAAAGATCGCTTCTCTTGTTGTGCCACAGTAACATTGTGGTGCTGCAACTACACCTATTTTAAACCAATCAGCATTGAGGGAACTAGATCCCATGCGTAACTGCGCAAGCACTGTATTTTCTTTCCTTTTTCCAACATAATACAAATCATTGCCTTTTGGTCTGTCCTTATTCAGTTGAAATTCAAATTCTTGTACAGAGTCGCTTCGTTTGACTTCAATCGGTAAATTGTTCCACAGCTTTAGGGTTGACGGAAAAAAAGAGTTACTAAACAGATCTATACGGGTTCGAAATTGAGCGAATTTAGAATGCATGCAGACATTATATGTTGTTGTACTCTCTACTGCTTCCGGAAGCAAATTATACAGGTGCATTGGAGTAATCTTATTGATAGTCTTGTACATCAATACTAATTTCTGTTTGTCCCGTCGAACAGCCAGTGTTTCCCATCCTGTCCCCTTATAAATTTGAATATGACTAGTCAAACGCCTTGCCCCTTGTTACTGCACGGACAGCTGCCAGTTGCACATTTTCCAGTTCGGTTTCATTGACTCGAGAGCAATTAGTGGATACTACGTTTCTGTACTCCAAGACTGGGCGTATGGACGAAAAATAAAATAAAATAAAAAAAAAAAACAGTTAAGGTCTGTTCAGTTTATGCTGCAGACAACGTAAAATTCCAACCATTTCCATAGCTTTAGCACAAATAGAATTGGTATGTAAAACCAAGACAACTTTGCTTGTAGTGAGACACCGAGATGTTCACGTTCTTTGATATTTTCAATGGTTGTTCCCTCATACTTAAGAGCAGGGTGGGTCCCACTCTGACGTTTTCTGGTAATTACTAATTCCTTTGTTCCGCTCAGATTGAATGTCAGTTTCCTACTTTGTATTACATCGTTGAGCTGCTCAATAAGACTTGTATTATTAATGTATATATATTATAATGAAGTGAGACACATGGAACCCGTCGCCTTTCGAATGTAAGCTATCCACTCTAACCACTGTGCCACACAGGTTCTTGACACTTTCGGTCAGTTGGCAGACAATTGGACGTTATGCTATAATCGCTGCTGTACCTTAGAGCTAAGAAGATCATGGAATTACTATGAAAATTCAGTTAATATTGATAGCAACATACACATCCGTTTTTCAACACTTTAAGTTTATTATGATTTAAAGAGAATATACAATGCAAGACTAATAATAATGCTCATACTACTACTACTACTACTACTACTACTACTACTACTACTACTACTACTACTACTACTGATGATGATGATGATGATGATGATGATGATGATGATGATGATGATGATGATGATGATGATGATGATGATAATAAATATAAAATAATAAAAATGATGAATTTATGATGATGATAATAATAATTTATTGCACACCCATTCTTCTGGGAAAATAAAATACAGCAAATAGATCTAAAGAAATTATAATAAGGATGAAGGTCATTTTGTTGAGGGTGCGTTCTCCATGGTATGATAATAGATTTCTTGTGTGATGGTAGTAAATAAATAAATAAATGAATTTTTATAATAAATAAATAAATAAATAAATAAATAAATTAATAAATAAATAAATAAATAAATAGATAAATAAATAATAAGTAAGTAAATAAATAAATAAATAAATAAATAAATAAATAAATAAATAAATAAATAAATAAATAAATAAATAAATAAATAAATAAATAAATAAATAAATAAATAAATAAATAAATAAATAAATAAATCAATCAATCAATCATGGAAGCCAAAGGAAAAAAAAAGAAAAAACTCTTGTGCATTGTAACGCATGCTGATTCGAACGCGCCACCCATACTTCTAACATACACCGTCCTAGCCATTATGCCAAATAGCTGACTGGATCTAACACAGTGTGTTAGAGTGAGTATTCGTAACGCCTGAGTGTTGTTTGCCACGCACATGAATCCCCTTTTCAGATACAGCAGTCATAAAGAATTTGTTTTTCATTTATTATTTCTCATTGATTTGATCATCAGTGACAATGCTATATCTTTATAGGTCTATAATCACCGAATGGTTACAGCATTTTTCCGTTGTGCTAAAAAACGACAATAGCGAATTACATATGACCTGCAATGCATCGTCCTGCCCTTCTTGAACTTACTGCTTTCGTCTTTCAACCAGTCTCGGGGCTTTTCACACTTTTTCGCTCTTCGGGAAAATTCAGAAGCAGTCCTATTAATTGCCTTCCTTCCCAGCGTGAAAGTTGTCGAGTCGTGGCTTCCTTTCCAGCGTAAAAGTAGTCTTCTACCAGAGTGGGAAGTTGCGGGGTGAAATTTACATTCAATAGGACAAAGTTTTTGAGTGTGTGTGTGTGTGTGTGTGTGTGTGTGTGTGTGTGTGTGTGTGTGTGTGTGTGTTGTACTGAAAACCTAACATTCAGTGGTTCACTTTGTCCCTATTTTTGCCGAACTAAAAATATCCAAGCAGTATTCTTCAATTGATTTTTCCTACATTGTGTTGAATTACCGATCATAGACATAGTCTATGAAAAATAAAATCTGAAAACTTTCGTTATATTTCATTGTACTTTTATTTTCCACAAATTGATTCTTGTACAGCTTCCACTTTTTTAAAAACATATTTCAACCACAAACTACAGACACGCAGGTATCTGTTGTTATACAATTTGACCCCTGTACCAGCATCTGTT
The DNA here is from genome assembly GCA_964020975.1 of Hermodice carunculata. Taxonomy (NCBI): domain Eukaryota; kingdom Metazoa; phylum Annelida; class Polychaeta; order Eunicida; family Amphinomidae; genus Hermodice; species Hermodice carunculata. The sequence goes on along the minus strand of OZ026614.1, from coordinate 1,924,681 downwards.
GGTAAGAAAAAATATGACCAGAGGCAAATATTTTCACCATCTGTGTTGGAAAAAGTTGAGTTATCTTCCATGTTGACGGTGATGAAAATTGTTTGTTTAGGGCAGTTGTGGCCTTCCTGTTCTAAATGGAAGAACTGAATTCAGTCATTCATCATGAGTCACAGAGATACTTCTCTGCATATGTGGACAAAGTTGATTATCAACTGCAACACGTGGCAAGCACAGGTGGCAAAATTACCAGTGAAGGATTAGATGTAGAAATATATGACATGGTAACATTATTTCGGTGTCCAGTGTATGTGTTTTTTCAATATGGTACGTTTCAACACAATATTGTTGGGACAATTTCCATCAGGAGTATTCCAGGTTTCTCGCACATCAGTAAGCTGTAGAATGTCATACAAAACACAAAAATACCTTCCCCTTTTGACTGGTTAAGGAAGTGGCCGCTGGAGGGGCCTAGCGACTAGGTGCTGCCTGATCCACCGACAAGTCTTAATTCACCGACGTCATTAGATACTTCCAAAGCTTGTGTTGTGGTTATTGCCCAGCATTTGCACAAGTTCTTATATCGTCGTTATAAGCTAGTCATAATTTCCTGCATTTAATTTTCTCGTTACATTTATGTATTTGCCACTGTTTGCTTTGTTCACTTGTGACTTATGTTTGGCGAGACCGCTGAATAGCCCGCAAAGTCACAGTGTTCAGCATGGTTGCCTCCAGCCAGTGAGAGGTCTTTACGTCACGAATTTGGGAGATGGTGGGATATACAACCAGGTTGTGTCAAATATGGAGGCACTTTACAGTGGATACTTTGTTAGTGAAAAGTTGCTAAATATTACTACTCACTCGCAGATTTTTTTCTACAGGAGTATTAAGTTAGGGATATGAACAAGTGTATTGGTTGCAAATTGTGACCTGACTTTCCTTCTGCTTCAAGCGCAGATATAACAACAAAAAGAAGTTTGAAGTGCATAGTTATGTTCATATTAAATACCCCGCCCCCCCCCCCAATTTGACAGAAATAAAAAAAGCTGTGTTTAACAAGATGTGTCTTCAAAGAACGCTTAAAACGTTATGACGGCTGTGCCTTTATACCCTGGCACAGGAAGTTCCGTGGTACTGCTGCTCATGATAGGGAAAGGGGAGGGGAGTGTCGCAAACCCTAATTTGTTCATTAAGTAGTACTGTAATTGTACGATTTTCTGGGTAAAAGCCATTGTTGATTTTTTCGAAAGTACAGGTTCTTTCGAAACCATCAAAATTTAGTCGTTATATGCCTAGTTCAGTGAGCATAGCTCAACTGACAATGACGTATCGATTATTCGTGTAGTTTTGTAAATTTGGACTTGGACGGCGCTCATTGCATCGATAACATTTATGCGTACAACTGTCAACTTTCTTTCTTCTCCAAGAAATGTGTTTTCAATGTTTACAGTTACTATCGTAGTCCAAATTGTATAGGAAAATATCAATGGGGTTTCATTTGGTCTTGTTACTTTTGACCTTGTGTCATCTTGAAAGATCAAAGCAAGGTCAAAGACTCTAAAAATGTACATTTTGACTAAAAAGTCTTTGACTTGGTGTCATGAAACTCACACGAGCAAGTATCCGGAAAACGTCCACATATCATGTTGTAAAACTGGGTCCCGAGTTCACCGACCTGGGTCACAACCACTTTTCATGCGGGGCTGTAATTATGTCTGTGTGCCAACATACACATATTTTTTTCTAGGAATTCTTTTTAAAGTGTGTGTGTCAGCACACACTTTTCTGTTTTACTAGGAATTCTTTCTTTCTTTCTTTCTTTCTTTCTTTCTTTCTTTCTTTCTTTCTTTCTTTCTTTCTTTCTTTCTTTCTTTCTTTCTTTCTTTCTTTACCGGCAAATTTGTCCGACATTTCATTTGAAAAGTAATACATGTAGAAACTCCAAACTTTGCACAATCATACTTCTATGGATAAAGTCTGGCCTTTTTATAATGAGAGGTCATGCTTTTGAAAATTATGCAAATGAGGGCTAATTAAAGTTTTAAATCTTCAATATCTTATATACTATAGTAGATGTGGTTCCAAGTGTATAGGAGTTCGATCATAGCAAGGTAAAGGTCATCTCAAATGTCAAGGTCATGTCAAGGTCGAAGGTCATGTCAAGGTCAAATGTCAATTTTAAGCCAAAATGTCATTTTTGAGGTCAAGGTTCACTTCAGGTAGAGGTCATCTCAAGGTCAAAGGTCATTTCAAGGTTTAAGGCCACTTTCCTTGGTGGCCTTCTTCTAGCCATAACTTGGTCAATTTTTATCTTATTTTGATCATGTTGGGCTCAAATTGTAGCTATTGTAACCCTGCATATTTTAAAATTTATGTGTGACCTCTAAAGGTCAAACGTCAAGGTCATTCAAACCTTTGAAAGTTTCATCCAGTCACAACTTGGCTATTTTCCATCCAATTCTAATCATGTTAGACTCAAATTGTAGGTATTGCAACACTGCACATTTTTATAAGAACACGTGACCTCGAAAGGGCAAAAGGTCAAGGTCATTTGGCCCTTTGAAAGTTTCATCTTGCCATAACTTGGTAAATTTTCATCCGATTTGGTTCATGTTTATGTCAGTTTAACTTCTACTAGGGGGTTCCAGACCATTGTGCATGTAATGAATCTAAACATAAAGTTGTAGCAATTTGAATTATGCTAAAGAGCACCAATAGAAATTTTAAATCCTGAATAACTTCAAAGCTATAATAGATAGAGATGCCATTCCAACTTCTACTCCTGTGTTATGGAATAGTTGTACATTGCCACACCAATATGCTTTGTAGACACACACACTGATTTGCTATGCAGCAAATCATCTTTTCTAGTTTCTTTCTTTCTTTCTTTCTTCTTTCTTTCTTTCTTTCTTTCTTTCTTTCTTTCTTTCTTTCTTTCTTTCTTTACCGGCAAATTTGTCCGACATTTCATTTGAAAAGTATTACATGTAGAAACTCCAAACTTTGCACAATTATACTTCTATGGATAAAGTCTGGCCTTTTTATAATGAGAGGTCATGCTTTTGAAAATTATGCAAATGAGGGCTAATTAAAGTTTTAAATCTTCAATATCTTATATACTATCGTATATGTGGTTCCAAGTGTATAGGAGTTCGATCATAGCAAGGTAAAGGTCATCTCAAATGTCAAGGTCATGTCAAGGTCGAAGGTCATGTCAAGGTCAAATGTCAATTTTAAGCCAAAATGTCATTTTTGAGGTCAAGGTTCACTTCAGGTAGAGGTCATCTCAAGGTCAAAGGTCATTTCAAGGTTTAAGGCCACTTTCCTTGGTGGCCTTCTTCTAGCCATAACTTGGTCAATTTTTATCTTATTTTGATCATGTTGGGCTCAAATTGTAGCTATTGTAACCCTGCATATTTTAAAATTTATGTGTGACCTCTAAAGGTCAAACGTCAAGGTCATTCAAACCTTTGAAAGTTTCATCCAGTCACAACTTGGCTATTTTCCATCCAATTCTAATCATGTTAGACTCAAATTGTAGGTATTGCAACACTGCACATTTTTATAAGAACACGTGACCTCGAAAGGGCAAAAGGTCAAGGTCATTTGGCCCTTTGAAAGTTTCATCTTGCCATAACTTGGTAAATTTTCATCCGATTTGGTTCATGTTTATGTCAGTTTAACTTCTACTAGGGGGTTCCAGACCATTGTGCATGTAATGAATCTAAACATAAAGTTGTAGCAATTTGAATTATGCTAAAGAGCACCAATAGAAATTTTAAATCCTGAATAACTTCAAAGCTATAATAGATAGAGATGCCATTCCAACTTCTACTCCTGTGTTATGGAATAGTTGTACATTGCCACACCAATATGCTTTGTAGACACACACACTGATTTGCTATGCAGCAAATCATCTTTTCTAGTTTCTTTCTTTCTTTCTTCTTTCTTTCTTTCTTTCTTTCTTTCTTTCTTTCTTTCTTTCTTTCTTTCTTTCTTTCTTTCTTTACCGGCAAATTTGTCCGACATTTCATTTGAAAAGTATTACATGTAGAAACTCCAAACTTTGCACAATTATACTTCTATGGATAAAGTCTGGCCTTTTTATAATGAGAGGTCATGCTTTTGAAAATTATGCAAATGAGGGCTAATTAAAGTTTTAAATCTTCAATATCTTATATACTATCGTATATGTGGTTCCAAGTGTATAGGAGTTCGATCATAGCAAGGTAAAGGTCATCTCAAATGTCAAGGTCATGTCAAGGTCGAAGGTCATGTCAAGGTCAAATGTCAATTTTAAGCCAAAATGTCATTTTTGAGGTCAAGGTTCACTTCAGGTAGAGGTCATCTCAAGGTCAAAGGTCATTTCAAGGTTTAAGGCCACTTTCCTTGGTGGCCTTCTTCTAGCCATAACTTGGTCAATTTTTATCTTATTTTGATCATGTTGGGCTCAAATTGTAGCTATTGTAACCCTGCATATTTTAAAATTTATGTGTGACCTCTAAAGGTCAAACGTCAAGGTCATTCAAACCTTTGAAAGTTTCATCCAGTCACAACTTGGCTATTTTCCATCCAATTCTAATCATGTTAGACTCAAATTGTAGGTATTGCAACACTGCACATTTTTATAAGAACACGTGACCTCGAAAGGGCAAAAGGTCAAGGTCATTTGGCCCTTTGAAAGTTTCATCTTGCCATAACTTGGTAAATTTTCATCCGATTTGGTTCATGTTTATGTCAGTTTAACTTCTACTAGGGGGTTCCAGACCATTGTGCATGTAATGAATCTAAACATAAAGTTGTAGCAATTTGAATTATGCTAAAGAGCACCAATAGAAATTTTAAATCCTGAATAACTTCAAAGCTATAATAGATAGAGATGCCATTCCAACTTCTACTCCTGTGTTATGGAATAGTTGTACATTGCCACACCAATATGCTTTGTAGACACACACACTGATTTGCTATGCAGCAAATCATCTTTTCTAGTTTCTTTCTTTCTTTCTTTCTTCTTTCTTTCTTTCTTTCTTTCTTTCTTTCTTTACCGGCAAATTTGTCCGACATTTCATTTGAAAAGTATTACATGTAGAAACTCCAAACTTTGCACAATTATACTTCTATGGATAAAGTCTGGCCTTTTTATAATGAGAGGTCATGCTTTTGAAAGTTATGCAAATGAGGGCTAATTAAAGTTTTAAATCTTCAATATCTTATATACTATCGTAGATGTGGTCCCGAGTGTATAGGAGTTCAATCATAGCAAGGTAAAGGTCATCTCAAATGTCAAGGTCATGTCAAGGTCAAAGGTCATGTCAAGGTCAAATGTCAATTTTAAGCCAAAATGTCATTTTGAGGTCAAGGTTCACTTCAGGTAGAGGTCATCTCAAGGTCAAAGGTCATTTCAAGGTCAAAGGCCACTTTCCTTGGTGGCCTTCTTCTAGCCATAACTTAGTCAATTTTTATCTTATTTTGATCATGTTGGGCTCATATTGTAGCTATTGTAACCCTGCAAAATTTAAAATTTATGTGTGACCTCTAATGGTCAAAGGTCAAGGTCATTTGAACCTTTGAAAGTTTCATCCAGTCACAACTTGGCTATTTTCCATCCAATTCTAATCATGTAAGACTCAAATTGTAGGTATTGCAACACTGCACATTTTTATAAGAACATGTGACCTCGAAAGGGCAAAGGTCAAGGTCATTTGGCGCTTTGAAAGTTTCATCTTGCCATAACTTGGTAAATTTTCATCCGATTTGGTTCATGTTCGTGTCAGTTTAACTTCTTATAGGGGGTTCCTGACCATTGTGCATGTAATGAATCTAAAACAAAAGTTGTAGCAATTTGAATTATGCTAAATAGCACCATTAAAAATTTTAAATAACTTCAAAGCTATAATAGATAGAGATGCCATTCCAACTTTTACTCCAGTGTTATGGAATAGTTGTACATTGCCATACCAATATGCTTTGAAGACACACACACTGATTTGCTATGCAGCAAATCATCTTTTCTAGTTCTTTCTTTCTTTCTTTCTTTCTCTCTCCTCTCTCTCTCTCTCTCTCTCTCTCTCTCTCTCTCTCTCTTTCTTTCTTTCTTCCCACGAAAATTTGTCCGACATTTCATTTGAAAGTATGGCACGTAGAAACTCCAAACGTGGCACAGTTATACTTCTATAGATGAAGCCTTGCCTTTTGTAATGGGAGGTCATACTTTTTTCAAAATTATGCAAATGGGGCTAATTAAAGTTTTAAATCTTCAATATCTTATATACTATAGTAGATGGGGTTCCGAATGTATAGGAGTTCGATCATAGCAAGGCAATGGTCATCACAAATGTCAAGTTCATGTCAAGGTCAAAGGTCAATATTTTGGTCAAAATGACATTTTAAAGGTCAAGGTTCACTTCAGGGGAGGTACTCTCAAGGTCAAAGGTCATTTCAGGGTCAAAGGCCACTGAATGGTGGCTTTCTTCTAGCCATAACTTGGTCAATTTTTATCCAATTGTGATCATGTTGGGCTCAAATTGTAGCTATTGTAATACTGCACATTTGTGAAACTTACATGTGACCTCGAAATGTCAAAGGTCAACGTCATTTGGACCTGTGAAAGTTTCATCCAGTCATACCTCGGCCAATTTCCATCCAATTCTAATCAAAGTAGGTATTGCAACACTGCACATTTTTGTAAGAACATGTAACCTCTAAAGGACAAAGGATAAGGTCATTTGGTCGTTTGAAAGTTTTATCTTGCCATAAATTGCTTAAATTTAATCGAATTTGGTTCATGTTGAGCTTAAATTGTGGGTATTTTGACACTGTACAATTTTTGCAATTTACATGTGACCTCTAAATGTCAAAGGTCAAGGTCATTTGGACTTTCAAATTTTCATCCAGTCATAAGTTTAATGGAATATGAACTACCAAAGGACAAAAGTTTTAATATTTAATATTCACAACATTTAAAGGCACACAAACAGATTTGCTTTGAAGCAAATCTTCTTTCCTAGTTTGTTTCTGTTTTGACTGTGTGTCATAATACAACGTACAGACATACAATTAGGAATTGAAACTAGATCAGTATGTCCAGCATCTTAATCATTGAAAAGACATAATTACATTCGTCAATGGTCCCTGCTCCAGAATGTATGTCTTGGCCAGCTGAGTTCAGGGAGATCACAATTCCTTTTTACAACTACTACTACTGCTGCTACTACTACTACTACTACTACTACTACTACTACTACTACTACTACTACTACTACTACTACTACTACTACTACTGCACCCATTTCTATTTTTAGAAGATCTCCGGTTAATCATTAAAGTGACGGTAAATCAACACGAGCTTACTCGGCAACGCGTGTAAATGTGTCCTCACGGTTCATGACATGACGAAATGATGCCCATTTGACGTGAAAACATTTTTTTTTATAGAAAAATTGGATTTGGTCGTAAATTTCATAAATAATTAAAGTAAATTGTACACACACACACACACACACACACACACACACACACACACACACACACACACATATATATATATATATATATATATATATATATATATATATATATATATATATATATATATATATATATATATATATATATATATATAAATCCATGCATCAACAAAAATTGTTTTTCTGTTTGCACAAACGTTTCTTGCCTGTGGTCCTGTAAATCTCTTATTTAGTTCTAATATGATGTACACATACTGTTTGCCAAAAACACAATATTTTTTCACAAGCTCGTGTGCCCGAACAAGCAAAAATTTACTCCTGATACTTCAATCCTACCATACCTTCCCTACATTTTATGGTACTTCAATCCTGCCATACCTTTCCTACATTTTATGGTACTCCAACCGTGCCTTACCTTTACCCACAACTAATGGCATTACCATCCTTCCACATCTTTACTTAAAACTAATGGTATTTAATTTTGCGATACCTTCATCCATAACTGACAAAACTTGACTGCCGCCATACCTATACCTGTAACCAATGGCAGTTGTTGGTGCTCTAAAGCCAGTTCACCTTTAGCTGTAATTACGCTGGACCTGCTTTACTTTTATGGTTATCCGAAGGTGGTATACTTTTATCTGTGTAACCGCTAAAATACATTTTTCTGCTTGTACTAGTACTTTGGAGCAAGTATTCCTTTGCCTACACCTACAGGTACACGATACCCTACACTTAGTGTGCTTTTCACTTGTGTCTCCCGGCACTCTAGACGTAGTCCATCTTTGAAGGTACAAAACGGTACTTTAGAGTTGTTATACCTTTATCTGTGCCAGCTATTCTCTTAAGCGTGTGCTACTCTAGACCTAGCATATCATTATCTTCAGCTACTGGCAGTGTAGAGCTGGGGTACCCTGAGCTGTAGAGCTGGTGCACCCTGAGCTGTAGAGCTGGTGCACCCTGAGCTGTAGAGCTGGTGTACCCTGAGATGTAGAGCTGGGGTACCCTGAGCTGTAGAGCTGGTGCACCCTGAGCTGTAGAGCTGGTGCACCCTGAGCTGTAGAGCTGGTGTACCCTGAGCTGTAGAGCTGGTGTACCCTGAGCTGTAGAGCTGGTGCACCCTGAGCTGTAGAGCTGGTGTACCCTGAGCTGTAGATTCTGGTGTTCTGGATAAGGTGTACTTTTATTTATATCCGGTACTGCTGGACAGCTAGTCTACCGTTACCTGCACCTTCTGGTAAAGTAAGTAATTAAGTCAGTGTATTTCAAGACGGGTTTACATAAGTATGTAACATGACCCAGGGCTCCTGGCATTCACATTGTATAATATTGCTACACATTTACAAATAGTACAGACAAATATGACCCATATACATCACTTCCAAACCCAACAATGGCAGCAAAGAGAATCCAGAGTTACCAAAGCATCAACATTCATGTTCCAATGCCAATGTGAAGAAACAAATTTCACTCCTGACTTGAGGCAGGCAGTCAGCTATAAAAGGCAACTGGTGGTTTTAAACCGGTCCTCTCAACCTTTGGAATATTCTTCATTAATCACAGATCTTCATTAATCACAGACTATAGTGTTTCCAAAATGTATAGGCCTAACCACTCAAAACCTAAATTTTATTACTTCTGCCAACATTAAAAAGACACCTGGTATGCATATTACTTTTTCGTTCTGCCTTGTCAGTCAACTGAGTTTATAGGAAGAGAAGAAAGTAGGCCTACATCAATTTTGTGACACTTATGAATCTGGAACATTATAAACACACTCTACCTCCACTCTACTATGAGTTGGAGAACACAGCCCACAGCACAACATAGCCAATGAAGTATTTATCAAATAGTACAGAAAACATGACCCATATTCATAACTTCCAAACCCAACAATCACAGCAAAGAGATTCCAGAGTTACCAAAGCATCAACATTCATCTTCCAATACCAATGTGAAGAAACAAATATCACTCCTGACTTGAGTCATGCAGTCAGCCACAAAAGACAACTGGTGGTTTTGAACCAGTCCTCTCAACCTTTGAAATATTCTTCATTAATTACAAACTATAGTGATAATAAACGTCCAAATTTTACTAAAATGATTTCAATAACTAAGGGTCAAATATAGAATTTTTAAGGAGTGATAAAAAAAATTATAATAATACTCGAGATCTGGTTTAATCTGCCATTGCCTGTACCTTCTGGTACTCTAGATCATGGTTTATTTTAATTTATACCCACTAGTGCTCGACAGCTAGTTTACGATTACCTGTACCTTCTGGTGCTCTAGATCTGATTTACTTTAATTTATACCCGCTAGCACTCGAAAGCTAGTTTACCATTACCTATACCTTCCGGTGCTCTAGATCTAGTTTACCTGTATTTATACCTACTAGTACTCCACTGGCTAGTGTACCGTTACCTGTACCTGTCAGTGCCCCAGATTCTCTTTGTCTGTGTGTACTGGCACCCAGGACCTGGCAAACCTTGGCCCTTGTCCCTGCCGGGACACGTTTATCGCGCATCCCGTCAGTGCAGTGGTATATTTCACCTTATCTTGAACCTGGCTCCCCAGCATCAGTTTTGTAAACAGCTCAATTTTGTCCCTACTTGTAAGGGGTATTGTCACTAAAAGACGAAGCAGCATTAGGCATGTCCTCCTTTTACCTGTACAGGAGAAAACTTAACTGGATATGTACTTACCGTAATTACAGAATACAAAATGAACGAAGAGGCATTGCTCCATTCCACCATGCGAACGTGGGTAGGCTATATATGCATATCACAAAATGTCAAAAAAGTTGTCAACAGAAAACAAAGGAGCTAAAAGTGGGTAGCCAAGCAGGCAATAAGGCAGCTGATCAAATACTTGACCCGGGCCAAGGGAGCATGCGCAGTATCATATCGGGATGTTGAAATATAATTGATGAAGTAAATTTTTCAGACTACTTAATGATCTAAGTCTTAAATCAAGGTTATGACTTCAAGTTTGGCAACCTTTAATGGCACTGCTGTGTCAATACATACCATTGACTGCATTTCACAAAATAATTAAATATGTATGACACGACGACGTTTGAAAGTGATAAATACATGATGTTGGTGATCATGACGATGAAGCCAACTATGATAATCCTACTGACATTCTGGCCACAAAAGATAAATACATGATGATGGTGGTGACAACAATGATGGTGATAATGATACATGTGGTCAACAAGAGAATAATACAATAATTAAGATAACATAGGATTGCATTCTTGGTCATGATCACTGTTTTGATATGCAGGCGCGTCTGGTGAGTATAGATCATTGAGGTTCATGTTTTGAAACTTTATGTTAAATTAATCAATTTTACGAAAGTGCATAGCCTGAGTAATGAAGCATCCTGAATATACTGAGACATGTAACAGTAGAAATGACCTGTAGTGGAAGCCTTTTTCTCTGTGACGGTCCACTTCAGGCTCTGCAGTGATGATATTCAAATAAGGGGCAACCAAATGAGGTGAAAGTTATCCCCAATTTTTCTCCATAAAAGAGTACCGGTACAAAGACCATAGCACAAATTTTATGTTACACTCATCCATTTTAGATTATTGAGTGTTTCCATTATGCTCATTGTCGGGTAACTGTGTAATTCTCATAACTTTCCTCAATTGCTTCCCAACCAGTACGGCAATTATCAAGCCGAGGTAAGACTAGTTTATTGTACAAGGTCGTTTTACAGCCCGTTTCAATAAATATGCAGCTCTACTAAAACACCTCCAACTGTCGTATATATGTTTTGAAAGTTCCATCAACCTCTCAGAAGTCCCTCCCATGATATTTGCAATCATCATTTTGGAAAATCAGTTGAGCGGTGTGAGGTACGCCTGGGTCGAATCGACAGATGTTTTGACTGTTACAGAGGAGCAAACGAGTTGCCTCCCAATATGAAGGCATAGCTTATTGGCTTGTATCCAGGCAACAGTGCGTTAGAGGCTTTTCTGTAATATTGTAAAGGCAGCACCCGTAGACTTGTCAACCTTATCGTGTGCATATCTTGACGTCGGGTTTCTTGGGGCTGCTGTTCATGTAGTTTCCTGACGTTTACAAATCTACCCCGTAGGTGATCCTTGGCAGACGACATTATTGATGTCCTCAAACTCAGGCGCCTTTCTGTGATGCGAACCACATGATTCCTACCAGTCAGACAATCCTTGAATTGATGGAAACTTGTTCATTTAAATTAATATCACTGATTAAAAAAAAAAAAAACGAATATCATGATTTAAAGCATGGAATACTTTTCTTAAGATCCGTGTCACGAAGACTGACTATGTGTCCGTCTGTGAATTTTTTCCCTTAAGAACTGTGTGAGTCTGCACACATGTCTGCATACAGCATCGAGGTCGGAAACACGATTGTTCCAGGCAAAGGACTCGACGCTCAGAATAATATCTGAAGATCTAATTGTGCACAGTTTTTAAGGAATTTCCTGGTTACAAAACTTCATATCGGTCTGTAAAATTCTGGGGCACATGGAGTATCCTTTTCAATAATCGCAGAAGTTCAGCTGATTTTAACTCATTTGGCGCATTTCCCATTTGGAGGGATTTGACAAAAATAAGCTGACCAGGCTGGTGCTAGAAGTCTTTCTGAAAACTGTTAGGACTCGTTGTTTTGTTTCATGATAATTTAGATAAAATGTTAATCACATCTGAATACTCATATATTTGTTTACTCTGTTTTTCAGTTGAACTTACATGTATAATTGATATTGCAGGAATCATTTTGTATTGATGCATGTTGTGTGGTTTTTGAGTGTATTTGACAGATTGCCGAATGATTGTAAATAATTAGATGTAGTCAAACAAGTTGTCCGTGATGATGGTGGTAATGATGATAAAGATGATCATAGCAATATAGTGTTCAGAAACAGCACTTAAACAAAAATGTCGAAGTGAATAAGGTACGTAGTCAAACGCCTGTCATTGAACATATGGTACATTGGCCTTGTTTTCCCTGCTCGCCAGAGACAGAGTCGCACAGGCGGGTTTCCTTTAGAGACTTCTCAACAAAGAATTCTTAGTTACCTTGTTTTGAATCAATAATGCATGCTTCCATGTGACCTAAAATGCAGCAGATATCGAACATTTGAGCCTAGCTGGTGCATAACCAAAACAATCTGTGATGCGTTCTCCAGTGCTTTAACATGACGTTGAAAATTTCTTGTTAATGTCTCCCCAGGTCCAAAGTCACGGTTCATTCCCGAAGCTTTATTTGTAGTTGCCGTGGTTGGGCAGTGTCACTTACAGATACGAACATGCTTATGTTGGTCACTTTGCAACACAATGTGACCTGGTGAGAGTGACTGAAGGTCTATTGAAATAGATCATTACGCAGACAGACATACTATAAAAGATGGGATAAATTAACGATTTGTAACACAGGCCGCCTTGACGTCTAAGGTTATGGTCCTGATGGGACGATGTATATCAAAACTTGCTCGTACATGTAGTTTCCTGGTCTTTGAAACTGCTCCTCCCACCAAACATTGGACCAACATTATTACTGTTTTGTAAATGTTTAGCAATCCCTTGCTGATACAATATATTTTGCTGCAATTAATATTGACTAATATCTTCCGAATCATTACATCCATTCTCCACACTCCTCCCCTGCCAGAGAGCACCCAAAACATCGCTTTTCCAATTTGGGATGATATAGTCTGAGTGTACAAAAGTTTGTCTCCAAACAAATCACCGATCCGCTTACCTGTGTTATCAATATATCTTTCCAACCTACTATGTGTCTCGTAAGGTGTTAAACCTTATTTGCTAAAACAACCAATATATTTTATGTTTGGAACGAGCGGGACTCGAACCTGCAACCTTTGGCACCAGTCGCCTAGCTGAAATGGGAAACGCACATAGCCACTAGACCAAATCCCCATTCTTAAAAAAAGAATGGTTCAATGGAGGTTGTTATGTGCGAGTGCCATATCAACACGGTTATGCAGTATAAGTACTGAGTCGGCATTTATTTCCAGAATCGGGGACTTAAATCCGCCAGCATTAAGGAAATGCCGAAAATATATATCTAAAAAGACACACAAGAATGACTGGGTAATTTCAAACCTATTGCAATCTGCCCTACCTTGTTAAAATGTCCAGACAAGTGGTACATAAGCAAAAGACACTGACAGAGAGGCATGATCTGGGAACAGACAGAGTACCGAATGTACTGCCACCTTTTTGTCTTTATATAACGGTAATAAAAAGATTATCACTTGATTGGGTCTGTACTGGGCCTGTACCAACTACCGAGTTCCTGTAGCGTCACTAGACCGAAGGTTTGATGATGATACAGGACTAAGGGTTGGTACAAGTCTGATACAGGACTAGGGGTTGGTACATGTCTGATACAGGACTAGCGGTTGGTACATGTCTGATACAGGACTAGGGGTTGGTACAGGTCTGATACAGGACTAGGGGTTGGCACATGTCTGATACAGGACTAGGGGTTGGTACAGGTCTGATACAGGACTAAGGGTTGGTACAGGTCTGATACAGGACTAGGAGCTGGTACAGGTCTGATACAGGACTAAGGGTTGGTACAAGTCTGATACAGGACTAGGGGCTGGTACAAGTCTGCTACAGGACTAGGGGTTGGTACAAGTCTGATACAGGACTAGGGGCTGGTACATGTCTGATACAGGACTAGGGGCTGGTACAAGTCTGATACAGGACTAGGGGTTGGTACATGTCTGATACAGGACTAGGGGTTGGTACATGTCTGATACAGGACTAGGGGTTGGTACATGTCTGATACAGGACTAGGGGCTGGTACAAGTCTGATACAGGACTAATGGTTGGTACATGTCTGATACAGGACTAGGGGCTGGTACAAGTCTGATACAGGACTAGGGGTTGGTACATGTCTGATACAGGACTAGGGGCTGGTACATGTCTGATACAGGACTAGGGGCTGGTACATGTCTGATACAGGACTAGGGGCTGGTACAAGTCTGATACAGGACTAGGGGTTGGTACAGGTCTGATACAGGACTAGGAGTAGGCACAGGTCTGATACAGGACTAGGAGTAGGCACAGGTCTGATACAGACTCAATCATGTGATCTGTTTATTGCCCCTAACCCAGAAGCAAAGCGACATTTGTTGTAAATTCTTTTGTATGGTTAGGATTGTGTCGTTCAGCGAGTCGTACAGCCTGTCTCCTCTGTCAGCAGCTACTTTGAGGCCAATACAAGGAGACATTTGAACCTTGCCCCAGAAGCAGGTTTGTGATTGGTTATAAGTTTGAGGTTGATTTTTACAGCGTGTTAATATAACTAACATGAGCTTTCCTTGAACTTTCAGGGCAATCTCTATTGAGAGACCTGCACATGTACCATCATAGAGCACACGCATGGGATTCAGGGCTGTATAAGCACTGAGTGGTAATAATTGAAAATATCGCCAAGCTCTGGAGCGAAGGGAACATGCTACTAGTGGTTTTGTGACCTTTCAAGGTATTCGATGCGCTTAATAAAGACGTCATGTTTATAAATGTTATCATGCTATGGAATTTGGAGAATTGCTCTCATATGGTTTAATGATCAAACATTAGAGAGAACTCGGTCTGCACTTCAGTTGAATGCAGATTTTAAAGTTCTATCTGTAAAATGCGATGTTCCTAAAAGATCCATGCTGGGACCTTCTGTTGTTCACTTTATGTGTAAACAGCCTAGGCATTGTATCCTAAAACACAGTGATATTTGTTATTTGCAAATGATAGTATTTTCTTTTATTGACCAAATTTTTGATACTCCACAATTACCATATGTCAAGCAATATCATATACTATGTCATTCGATGGTTTCATGCAAAAAGATTATAAAGAAAATTAAATAAAACAAATTATATGAATGAATGACTTTATTAACTGCACCATATACATACATGGTTCTCTGTCAGTCAAAACACATAAATATATACATGAATCACAATAAGATACAATACAATATAATGTAATACAAAACAACACATCACATCACAACACTAGACTACATTCCACTTCAATCTTCAGAAAAAGAAAAAGAAAAAATATATATGTATTTGATTTGAGGCCTCGCACTCTACTAGATTAAACACAATGAATTGCGCCGTGTTGATTATGACATTCACGCGTACCTACATCCATTTTACCATTGCTAGATTTTTTTTGTGCATTGTGTCAGAGCCAATACGGAAACATTAGCATTAATATTTCAGGGACCGCATGCAGGTGAACAATGGTAAGTTCTATTTTAAATGTAACCTCTACACTATTATATAAGATACGACTCAAATCATGCTTTGTATATAATCATTGATGTTCCATGTTGGATTTAAGTTCTTATTGTATCATTGTTGCTTGATTCATGTCTTCTCTTTAAAACGCAGCCTCGGCTTGGAGGGAAGGAATATCTCCCCTGGTTCCGGCCTTCAACTAAATGTCCTGACCGTTCTCTTTATTGTAAATATTAACTCTATACTCCAACCCGTCTGTTAATTAAATGTATTGATGTTTTCATTTCATGTTTAAGGACCACAAATTGAAATAAACACACACACACACACACACACACACACACACACACACACACACACACACACACACACACAAGAAAACAAAAACCAAAACAACAACAATAATAACCCCCTCCGCCAAACAACTTAGCACTCTTAGAAAACTTTTCCATGAAGTCTCTTGACAAATATTGCCGGCAGATAAGTTTCATGTGACAATGTCAACATGTAAACATGTAAACATGAACTAGCGCCAATCGTCCCATTAAGGTAACATAGGCTCCCACATGTAAACATACACCTGAACTACCCGGAAGTAGTTGCTGCCAGCGGCGACAATAGAAACTGGAGATAGCAGTAGCCCATCATTCAAAACCAGTAAAATGCCCTGATTATGTTGCAGGTCGTTGACGGGTGTACCATGATCACGTCCCGCCCCATTGGATCCCAAGTGCAAGAACATCATTGATGGTGCGTACTCAGTGTGCAGTCGTGTACTGTTGTGGCCCACAGTTCGTATGACTTGAGTGCGGGAAAAGTTGCAGAACTTTGGTTACAGGCAGGTGAGTTTACAGTTTGTATGTCATTTACTGGATCAATTTTTACCCAGGTTTTGTGGTGCGACTAATTTGTTGTCCATAGGGTTATATTTACAAAGATATTGTCTATGTTATTTAAATTGAGTAATAAGGGCATATTTAGACTTGAACTATATGTGTTTAAAGCTTAACTTTCCAACCGTTCAAAGGTTGTACTTTGTGTGACCCTTGGTGTTTGTCCAGGGTCTTCGCTTGGCCCCGCCTCTTTTGTTCAACATAAACGACTTTCTCTGCGTCTATCATTAACTCTCCGTAACATAGGTTATATATATATATATATATATATATATATATATATATATATATATATATATATATATATATATATATATATATATATATATATATATATATGTATATGTGTGTGTGTGTGTGTGTGTGTGTGTGACTTAAAATTCCCTTTCTGTATCCCTAGCAACCTGTACCGTCACTGTTATTAGTGAACACTGTCCAAAAGAGCGTGTCCAGTTTCTGACTACAGTTATGCGGTCTGGGAAGAATGTTTCACATCCAAACAGTTCATTATGCAGCGCCCCAAACCTAATACGCAGGAATTACTCTACTCATCGCGTGATCGTAACTTTTAAATGAAAGAATAGGAAACAACCTGACAAAAATATTTGTAAGAAAGCGCTCTCCTTTTCACTGGACGTAGAGTGGCCTTTGATCTTCGTGTCCCGCGACCCCGAACCAAAAAATACAAAGAAGCTCACATCTGAAATAGTCTGCCACTAGCCATTAGATAGACTAAAGATGCAGTTGGTGTCACGGCGTAGTAGCCTTGCCGCACTTTGACTTCGGGAGTCATATGCAATTACTGTATATACCTATGTTGCTGGTTTTACAAACTATTTTATCTTGTAAATGCCGTATACAGGTATTTGGTTTTTTGTTTACATGCACTTACTTCAGGTCTGCATATGTATTAATTCTATGCGTATCATTGATTGTAATAGCATATTATTCGGGGGGGGGGGGCAAAGGGGGTCAAGGGTGATGTCTCTACTTTGCGCACGATATGCTATTTTTGTTTGTCACTATGCACCCTACCGATTCTTTTTTTACTCGGGTAACCTTGATGGAAATACATACGGAATTTACAAGAGTGGATCAAAGTTGCCTACTTCAGATACCAAAAGTTGTCATTTTGACGACTTCTATCAATTTCGTACCACTCTTTGATGAAGTTTTTCGACAAATATACCTTAGTCTGACTTCTCTAGAACCCGGAAACCTATTTTTGATTTGTATATCATGGTGTTCTGATTCTAATGTTGAGGGATGTCGTAATATAAAGCCGTATTAGGGCTACACCTACTCTTTTTTCGGTGTTTAATAGCAACTTCTATAAAAATTTAGTAGTACATTTCGGTATGATTTCAATTCTCTTGCGTGTGCATTTTGTACCTTGATCTAGCATCATTGCTAAATGTTTGTACCTTCAAAGGTATTATTACGCAGGGCAAGAAACTGAAGGGCACATGTACCCTCACCCCTTATATTTGCACCATAAGTCACCTTTTTCTGTTTTTGTTGTGTTTTTGCAATGGCAATGGCGATTTTTAAAAGCACTATGACAAAA
The DNA here is from genome assembly GCA_964020975.1 of Hermodice carunculata. Classification (NCBI taxonomy): domain Eukaryota; kingdom Metazoa; phylum Annelida; class Polychaeta; order Eunicida; family Amphinomidae; genus Hermodice; species Hermodice carunculata. The sequence goes on along the minus strand of OZ026614.1, from coordinate 1,906,493 downwards.
ATCATTGAACGAATGTGAAATTATTAAGCAAAATTACAATTTATCAAATGATTCAGATCAGTTTATCCAGGTCTTGCCTGGGTGAAAGCATACAAAAGACAAGAGTATAATAGAATATTGCTTCTGTGCAGGATGGTAAAGGTCACCAAGGGAATAACCGTATTGCCAAAGCTACTGTAGCCTGTGAGCCAGTGGCCCCGGCTTGAGATGTGGCTGCATCTCCGTGGACACCAATGTCTTACACCCAATAAAAGCTTACTACCTACTAATTCAGAATAGACTTGTTAATAATTGGTTCTAATGTCCTTTATATGTAAAATAGGGTTTAAAACCACACGTAAACAGTCTAAAATTAATAGATTTATTCGTGTTTTTACATGAATGTGCATGCTGTCTGAAAATGCATATTAAAACCATACAGTGGATCTTGTATATAAATTCCTACAATAAATAACCACTGTAAACTAAGCTGATATGATGATCTGATGCGAAATAAGCGATTTTCTTGACATCCCTCAACAATAGAATCTAAACATCATGATGTAAAAATGTAAAATAAATTTTTGGGTTCTAGGAAAGTATATTTACGGAAAGCCTTCTTCTCGAGAGTACAAATTGAAAAAAGACGTCAAAAGGGCATTTTTGTTGTTGTTTTTATTATCTGTGGTAGGGATCTTTGACGGACTGCTGTTAATCGTGTGTGGATTTCCAGTGGGGGTAAGTCAAAAAGAATCGATAGGGTGCATATTTACCAAAAATTACATTTTGCTAGATATATGACCCTTTACCCCCCCCCCCCCCGACCCTGTGGCCCCAGTCGTTATATATTGTAAAGCGGGGCACGTTGGTGGATAGTTTAAAGTAAATTGTTTACCCAACTGGAACATGAAGGTATAAATATATAAACCAAGCAGATACAGAGAGAAAGATAGACAATTCAATGAACAACGAACAAACGAATTGATAAACCAATATGTAAATATGAAAGGTAGTGAGTAAATCAATAAACATAAACATAAACGTAAACAAATAAGAGTCTCCTTCCATGTAATATTTCAGTTAATTGACGAAAAGCCAAGTGATGTGGCCTGCTTACGAACAGAATGCTCCTTGTTTGGTGTCCATTGTATTACAAGCTATTTGCTTGATTCATTGCTACACCATCAATGACCACGTCGACCCCCTTCAAACTGACTACACTCCAAAACGTATTACATTTATGCTTTTTACAATTCCTTGACAAGGGCGTCATAGCTTCCAAATAAAACATGAAAATGCAGTCAAAGTTAACAAACTGTAACTGTTTGGGACTGAATTCTGTACCACAGACATCATATGCCACAAAGATGATTTGGTAATGTGCAGGTCAGACAGTGGTCGCGTGACCATTTATTTTGTTTCATCCATTGCATCTCATCGGGTGAATGCAAATTGGATTACTACGTTTGTAATGGTGGACTTGAGCGTAGTGTAAATACATCATAATGGCATTACTTTGTCGGGAGCAATAAGTGGAGACAGCCAAATACGGGATGTATAAGTCTACGCATACATCCCTGGCTAAAATACTTTTAGAGTAGCTCGAAAATGGCATTTTATTTTGGGTTTTGTGTGAAATAAAGTAAGCCTTTTCTTGCCACCATGCCAGACATTGGAAAACTGCACACAGTATAATAAAAATGTCACAAAAAGACCAAGGAGATTGGTAACCCCTCCGCAATATGTCGCGACAGATTCAGGACTCAGGAATGATTTTATTCAACCATATACAAACAAAATATTCATGCTTGCAATGCATTCTTATAAATACAAAATAAAATAAAGTGTTGCAAATGAAAGGGATGAAATATTGGTTAGAGAGACACACATTAGAGTCTTTGATAGACCGCTGCCATATGTGCCACCCCACATAGACATAACAGCAAAAACTAATATGGTGATACTGAATTGCATAAATTAAATACAACGTTGAAATTTTCAATTATTGATATTGCACAATCAATTAGGTCTTCGAACATAACATCTTTGAGTTGTACATGAATATTCATACCTAAGGATGAATTTTTATAATTAATGATGATGATGATGATGATGATGATGATGATGATGATGATGATGATGATGATGATGATGATAATGATTTATTGACTTATTCGGCGTCATTTCCACACAAAGCGTTCAAGGTCGGCGTACATAACAAGTGCTATACCATGGTTAAAAGTTTCATCCTTATGATCAAATTGCTCATTTAGAATACACTAATTAAGATATAACACATAAAGCTTGTAATATCATCTAAACACAATGCCTCAGTGGGGAATCAGAAGTTCATTCACTAAGTCCATAACCATCATCACCATGATGGTAAATTAAGTGTAAGCTAAAGTGAACAAGTGGGTTTTCAAAGCGCTTTAGAATGACTTGAGGGTAGCTTATGTCCTGATATGTAAGGCTGATGTGTTTCACAGATGGGTACCAACAACAGAAAAATCACTTACCAGCGCGAGGCTTTGTTCGACAGACTAGCAACAAGGTCTTGTCGGATGTAATGAGGGCAATTGTCTCACTGGTCTGTATGGTGTTACTAAATCAGCGTTATCTGAGGATGCTGACCCAGTTATTGATTTACGGACCTTTCTCGGCACCTTAAAGTCTATTATGAAATACATAGGTAGCCAGTGAAACTGTTATGAAAGTTATATATAGAAAAATCCAAAATAGCTGGCTATATACCTTTTCTTTAAAGGCTTGTAGCGTTGCGTTTAAAATGCGGACAATTTCATGTCTTAAACAATTTTGGCAAAAGCACGTTGAGTATGACTTACAAATAACTGTTGCCTTTTCGTATCATGGTCATGGACTTGGGAAGTTGACACAATCAGAAATTTATGACAAAGGGAGTCGATTGTTTAGAAGTTTATAATACAATTTTAACGCTTCTAGTTTATAAATATTTTCTAACTTGAGTAGATTTCTAGATTTGAAGATAGGATCAGTATGAGCGTTGTAATTAGTATGGTTTATCATACGAATGGCTTTTTTTTCTGAGGTTTAACTAATCTTCCAAATTTGTGACCCCATGCAAGAAAACAATAATTGAATTGCGGTGGAATTAGAGAATAATGGATGATTTGCAAAATTTTAGAGGGAAGAAAATTCTTTAATTTTACATTATACCGATTGTTAGGCAACTTTTATATGGTACTTTTGAATATAATTGTTTCAGCTTATGTGCTTGTCAAACAGCAGGGCAAGAAAAATAAATTCGTGCACACATTCAATTATTACATTATGAGATGGATTTTAACATCCCTTTGGTTGATAAAAACATGAATTCAGTTTTGATGAAATTGAGAGATAATTTGTTAACGTTTAGCCAGATGCTTATCATGTTAAGTGTAGCGTTATTAAGCGTCGAAACTTGATTATTTGATCCAGAGAGATTCTGTCAATAAATTCCAAGGCGTGAAGTTCAGCAGATTTGTTCTCAAGAAAACTATGTCGACTGACTGTCATCGAAAAGGTCATTAAGTTTGAAATAATTATAATCTGGTTGTACACCAATTTTGTAAACTTGCAGCGATGTATTTTCACTATTTGTTGTTGTATTAGCTTCATGTAAAATGGCGACGTAACTGCAGCATATTCGTCTTGCATATGTCCAGTCTCATACAGTAACTGTTGATTTATATTCAATCAGCGTATTGTAATGGTTTTATGGTATGTTATTATAACCACGGTAACAATTGTAATGGTGTAATTTTTTATAATTGAAACTTGACTTCGAAACCCAATGTACCGAAAAGACTACTAATATGTGCCAATGGCTACGGACGTTTGTTCGCCTAATTCACATTGTTTTTCCAGCATAAATAAGCCAAAGCTTATGCGACATTGTTTTCTCCTTCTTCAATGTTTTTTTTTCCTTATTATATCTTTTTTGCAAGTAAGCATTAGATATGGTTATTTGCAATAGCATTTTCGATACATGGCCACTTTCGGTCATTTGTTAATTGCTTGCACATAGGATATTAATTTTTGCTAAACCTATATGATTCATTCTATATTTCTATTTTTTGTTTTATTTATCATTCCAGAGTTTTGTACAGGGTACATTAGTATTGGGGCTAGGTATGAATATGAGTAGTAGGTATTTTTGTAATATGAGGATAGATTTATGTCATGTTGTGTTGCTTCAGTTACGTCGCAATACATGACGGTGTGTTATGTTACCTTTTTGCCTTAATTGTTTGTGTCCCAATTTGTAAAGCATCGTTCGCTGTTGCAGTTCCGTGTTATTTACCTTGTTCTCCATACTAAGCATATATATACATGTATTTGTTATTAACCAAATCACAAAGTCAACGGCGTATTATATAATACTATACTAACTATGTTTATCATGGATACTCACGATTATCTGTTACTGTGTGATGAGTGCTTAATTCTTGGTAAATATATGACAGAGTTTAGCAACCAAGTAGTAGGCAGTTGAAGACTGGAAGAGAGCTTTGGACGATCAGAAACATGTATTAGCTATCCTCACAGAATTGTCCAAGGCTTTTGACTGTTCCCCTCACATCTTGCTACTGGAAAAGCTCCACGCCTACGGTCTTGGTGAGGATGCCCTAAACCTGCTGAGTAGCTATGTCAATGGCAGGAAACAGGGTGTAAAGATAGGTGCTGTCTCCAGCAGTTGGAAAACGATCATAAAAGGCGTGCCCCAAGGCTCCATTCTCGGGCCGCTGCTATTTAACATCTTTATTAATGGTATATTTTTCTGTATACAAGAAGAGCTATTGTACAACTACGCTGATGACAACACCTTATCTTTTGCCCATGCAAATCTGGATACTTTGATACTGATACTTGAACGAGAGTGCCATCATCTTATTGACTGGTTTGACATCAATATGATGAAGGCAAACCTGGAAAAGTTTCAGGCTATCATACTTGGCGATAGGAAAACTCATAATGATATACATTTTCAAATTGGAAACATAACCATAAACAGTGAAGCGGAGGTAAAACTACTTCGGGGTAGCGGTCGACTTCCGGCTAAATTTTGATAAACATGTGTCAGATCTATGTAAGAAAGTCTCTAGGTTGCTAAACGTGTTGAAAAACCTAAACACCCCCCTGCAAGTTCTTCATTTAACACTCTTTTATTTTTTCAAATTTCAGTTATTGTCCTCTTGTTTGGCATTTTACCAACTCATTAAATAGAACGGACCCAAGAGAGGGCTCTGAAATTTATTTAAAATGATTAGAACTCCCCTTGCGAACAACGTCTTCAAAATTCAAAATTCACATTTCTCACAATCAAGAGAATGAGAAGTATGGCTTTGGAAGCATACAAACTTTACCATTAACAAGGACCAGTTTATCGCCATAATTGATTAGATCATAGGTCTTCCAAATATTCTTTCCGCTATGAGAATCCAGGAAGTATACGAACGGGACGTACAACAACTTGCGGACTTTGTTCCACTTTAGCACCGCTTCCAGTTTTAATCAATTCACACGCTAATTGAGAGGTGGGACGGCCCCAAATACACATGCAGTACTTGCCGTTAGTTCGTCCCCACAGAACAGCCTAATTAGCTTATATGCTTGCTGTGATAAAGTCAGGGGCACAGGAATTGCCTCATGGACCAGAGGGTGCGGGATGACGCCCGTGCGGACTGGATCCTTTAATCGGGGGCGTCTCCTCACATCAGGTGCCTCGTTTTCTCTTTCCATGATATCATAGCCTCTGTTGTTAGTTTGACTACAGGAGAGCCCCAATAACGCCAGGGTCGCCCATACTTGCTGGATGGCCCCAGGGATCCGAGGGTGCGGGCTTGTGCTGCACGAACTGGCCCTTTCGATAGGTGGTGCCCCCCGTGGGGCCTGCCCCTGACGCCAGGTACCACATTTTCCACCATCCAGGGACCTGCAGTGCCTGCTGTTAGTTTGCCTCTACATGAGAGCCAAAAAATATATTTTATATTCGTGTTGTGATAATGTCAGGGGTGCCCATACTTGCTGGCGGGCCCCACGGATCAGGGGTTGCGGGCTGGCATCTGTACGGACTGGCCCCTTTGATCGGTGGTGCCCCCGATGGGGGCTGCCCCCCAACACCAGGTACCCCGTCACTCGCCTTCAATGACAACAAACCACTGCCACTGCAGAGACGTGTAGTGCCTGCCGTTAACTCATCTCTACAGGACAGCCAAATTATAATTTTTATAACCTACATCCTTACTGTGATAAAGTCAGGGGCTACAGATGTTCATGGCTTAGGTTTGTCGCTGCATTGGTCTGGTGGTACATACTTACTGCTGGCCACTATGCAAAACATAACAAAGGAATGTCTCATACGCATATCTCTATTAAGATAAGTGTCATGTATTTTACTTTATTTTTATATTTATATGTTTTTTACCATAGAGGTTATGTTTTACACTTTTTATGCAACAATGTCGTCGGTGGAATAGCTCCTCAGAGCTAATGTTCACTTTTTGTTCTGAAAAACCGACTTTAATTCAAGCTTACTTGAACTTGTACTTGAAGTATAAATGTAGCCTATCATACTTCTAAGCTGTAAATAATGTCCCTATTGACATGTCCAGAACTATATTCCTGTATTTGTACGGTTTTTCTTATTTTTTTCCTCAAGCGATTTTAATCATACAATTGCAGTACCTTTTTTGCAGTGGATGTTACCCTACGTTTTCTTTTTCATTCTCGTTTGTCCCTGTTTTGTGTAACTTGTTTCTCCATCTTTCTTGAGAGGTTTGTATTTTCCGTATCCATTGCACCTGTGTACATATTTTTGTTTACCAAGTAAAAGTTGCATCCTTCATCTCCGATGACCTTAATCAATTTCCTGCCGCCCAGGCGCAACATTTGTGCAATCTACGTCACTGTCCCTCACTCCCAAACTTATCTGACTTTAAGGGTGCTACGACATAATCCTTCAGACCCCTCTGATTATTCTGTTTGTTCTGTTGTCCCTCCTATAAACACAATACATGAGCATAAGTATAGAGTAGTACAGAGTGACCATTGGTCTTTTGCATTATAAATATATTACTGTTAAAGCCTCTTGTCCTTCCCGTGAAACTGTCGATTTTAAGGTCACTATTTCCTACTGCATGCTATCTTTGATTCTTATTAACACCTGTCTCAAGCTTTGTCCTCAGGACATCTTAACGACTTTATGTAATTTCTTCGTATGTGCTAAGGATGAATCCTGGTCCTACCAGATACACTAATAAGCAATTTGGGATCTGCCAATCAAATGCTTGTTGCACCAAAAGTCCCGGAAAACGCCCCAAAATTCAGTTCCTAGCTCAATCACAAAATTGTGGTATTATTACACACTCCAAAACATGGCCTGATGCCAGTTTTTCTGAACAACTTCATTTCCTAGAAAATTTTCACCCATCCCCCCCTCCTTTCCGAAAGACTGGCCTTCTGGCAGAGGCGGCGGTTTATTGACGTTCGTACAATCCTCACTGTCATGGTTAAGACGTACTGACCTCGAAGATGAAAATAGTGAATGCATTTGGATCGAAATATCGACACAGCATGGCAAAGTGTTGATTGAAAATTATTATCATCTGCCCCGCTTGTGTGCAGAAATCCGTGGTTTATTCTTTGGCCCATTTCATCTCCATAGCTATCGAAAACAACCCTTACATCTTATTAGTTACCGGTGAATTGTAATGATAGGGGTACTTATTAAAACTACACTACCCTGACAGTGAACTTGGTTTGTCGCTCTTTAATCTTGCTTCCCAATTCAACCCTTTTCAACGTATAGATGAACCCACCAGAACTAATGGATGTTCAAATAGTCTGTTGGATCTCATTATCACCGACTCGCCGAGTCTGCTTCTAAACTATGGTATCTTTGCCCTATCTCCAACGTCGACCCTCCGGTGTCCATTTTAGTTTCAACCTCTTCAAGTACGAGGACATAGCCTTCTAAACGCCGGTATGGATTTTTAAAAAGGTCAATTTTCCGACCTCAACGCTGCCTTATCTTTTGCTCCCTGAGACATTGGCACTGTCGTTTTTGATACATTTGATGACATTGTGTCATACTGGTGAGATTAATTTCTAACCACTGCTAAAGATTTTATCCCTTTTAGGGAAGTCACCATCCTGCCCAGGGACTAACCCTGGATAACCTCAGTTATTAAAAAAACACATCCAACATTGTAATCGAACCTGGATGCGCTTTAAGCGCGGTGCCAGCAAACCTTGTCCCCACCCTTATGACGTCCACTATAAAATCGAAAGATTTTCCACGTCTACAAAAGATCTCGCACCAAGGTTGTAAGTTTAATAAAATATTCTATTATATACCCAGTTAACTTGACGATAAAGACTTAAACCCTAAGAAATGATGGAGCTTATCTAAGTCTGTTCTAAGTTGTAAAATCCACCCAGATATTGCCATCATTGAAGATGAAAAAAAAATTGTATCATTGAAAAATGTGAAATTTTCAACACATACTTCTCGAGGCAGTGGAAACTGCTCCCGATGTAGACGCCTTTACCGCTGCCAGAGTTTACACTTTGAACGGAGGCACGCTTACTTTATGTTGATATTGATGCCCACAGTGTAGGAAAAGTCCCAGCTTCTCTCAAACTTTCCTCTGTGTGTGGCCCTGGCAACACATGGACTGTATTATTAAAAATACTGCTGGATCCACATGCCAATCACTGGCAAATATCTTTAAGCTATCCCTTTAACTTCTCCCATTTTCCCGCTTCCTGGAAGATAACTACTGTTTGCCCTGTTTATAAAAAGTCCAATTAACAGATTGAAAGCAATTACTGCTCAATCTCCCTTTGATGTAATGTCTGCAAAGTCTTTGAACGGCTGATATATATATATATATATATATATATATATATATATATATATATATATATATATATATATATATATATATATATATATATGTACTTGACAGGCAAAAACCTCATTTAAAAAAATTGGATTCAAGTCCAGCGACTCTCCCATAAATCAACTAGTATACATCGTTCATATCATCTACCATGGCTTGCACATTCGAAAGAAATTAGAATGGTCTTTCTAGAGCCTTTGATAAGGTATGGCACCCTGGCCTTCCCTTGAATACGGTTGTGTCCTCTTCGATAACTGCGGCAAAGGCCTATCTGCCCATCTTGAATCCATCCAATATGAGGCAGCCAAAACATGTACAGGTGCTTTAAGACATACTTCACACAATAAAGTTCTTCAGGAACTCGGCTGGTCTGCGCTTGCTGACAGACGCAAATATCTCAAGCTGATTCTCTTTTATAAAGTGCGCCATAACCTCCCTCCTGCATACCTGTCCAACAGATACCCCCATCTTTATGTAATTCTACTTCTGTTCGACCCTCTACATAAAGAACTCAGCGATATGATGATTTCTTTTTCCTCGATACTGTCAAGCTATGGACCAATCTGCCCTCTGACATCAGAGATTCTGTTTCACTTTAAATATGCAAATCCGGACTCAAAGTTATTTTGCTTGCTGTTGATAATGTCCCTAACAACTATTCTGCTAGTGACCGTTTCTCCAACATCTGCCACACTCAAATGCGTCTAGGTTTTTCTAAGCTAAACTATGAACTTCACAAAGTCAACTTTATTTATATTCGGATTGTTCATGATCCCACTCCACTGAAAACGCGAAACATTTTTTCTCTTTTGTCCACTTTTCTACTCTCAGAACAAGTCTCTATAAATATCACCATACCTATAATTACTCCTAATGTTCACCCTACTAAAACAGTCCATATTGCTGGCGGCCGTTTAGTTGAAATTTTACATTTTGGAAGCAAACACTTATCGAATGAATTAAATATTGACATTTTTTAAGCTGTTCTAAAGTATATAGCCGATATCAGACGTTTTGTATCTTAATCACCTCCGTGTATTCCATATATCTGCCTGTGTATCCCTGATGCAGAAACTTCAGTGTCTCTAATATATCACAAAAAGAGCAAAAGAGTGTTCTTACTGCAGTTGTGTATTATCTTTATACTGTAAGTTTATTCGGGTCCTTTTGTCAATTCAATATTTTATGTATTGTGAATACTGTTCACTTCACCTATGATTGAACTGGATATATATTTTATATTTTCACATATGATTGTGCTTGTAGCCTTCTTGTTACGTCCCGTGTTTCTTTGTGCATATACTGTGTGTCTCTCTGTGTCTGCGGAGCCAACTTTTTAGTATCTTGATGTACTATTAGGCAATCCAGGATACAGTATGTTTAAATTAAACTTAACTATCGGTATATAGTTATCCATAGTAAAGGAGTTATCCCTTTTAAATATTGACACTTCTTTGGCAACTTTTAGATGCCTGGAAAAATCCCAGTCATGAGTGCTTAGTACTTGATCTATAATCAAGGTGATGCACATAATATGGTTGTAATAGGTCACAGAATTTGGCGCGGATCCTGAGGGTAACTGGACACTTGAAATATCAGGTTGTTGGGTACCCACACAATGAGACTTTGGTCCAAACAGCAACAGAGCACTTTAAATACCAGACTGTTGGGTACCCACACAATGAGGCTTTGGTCCAAACAGCAATAGAGCACTTTAAATACCAGACTGTTGGGTACCCACACAATGAGGCTTTGGTCCAAACAGCAACAGAGCACTTTAAATACCAGACTGCTGGGTACCCACACAATGAGGCTTTGGTCCAAACAGCATCAGAGCACTTTAAATACCAGACTGTTGGGTACCCACACAATGAGGCTTTGGTCCAAACAGCAACAGAGCACTTTAAATACCAGTCTGTTGGGTACCCACACAATGAGGCTTTGGTCCAAACAGCAACAGAGCACTTTAAATACCAGATTGCTGGGTACCCACACAATGAGGCTTTGGTCCAAACAGCAACAGAGCACTTTAAATACCAGACTGTTGGGTATCCACACAATGAGGCTCTGGTCCAAACAGCAACAGAGCACTTTAAATACCAGACTGCTGGGTACCCACACAATGAGACTTTGGTCCAAACAGCAACAGAGCACTTTAAATACCAGACTGTTGGGTACCCACACAATGAGGCTCTGGTCCAAACAGCAACAGAGCACTTTAAATACCAGACTGTTGGGCACCCACACAATGAGGCTTTGGTCCAAACAGCAACAGAGCACTTTAAATACCAGACTGTTGGGTACCCACACAATGAGGCTTTGGTCCTAACAGCAACAGAGCACTTTAAATACCATACTGTTGGGTACCCACACAATGAGGCTTTGGTCCAAACAGCAACAGAGCACTTTAAATACCAGTCTGTAGGGTACCCACACAATGAGGCTTTGGTCCAAACAGCAACAGAGCACTTTAAATACCAGTCTGTTGGGTACCCACACAATGAGACTCTGGTCCAAACAGCAAGAGAGCACTTTAAATACCAGACTGTTGGGTACCCACACAATATGGCGTTGATCCAGAGGGTAACAGGACACTTCAAATATCAGACTGCTCGGTACCTATACAATAGGGCTTTGATCCCGAGAGTAACGGCGCACTTAAGTTATCTGTAAGGTACCCAGGTAGCAAAAAACCAATACGTGGCAAAGCTCCAGTTTTTATGTCACAAGTCGCGTCCCTCTGGGCGCTTAACGTCTCTGTCCACTCGAGTAACTGTGTGTACTCAGTTTTATAGCATTAACAGCTAAGACTAAATTGCGACCTTTCAAAAGTTTTGAGAGCGTCTACATTACGCTACATGTGTTGTTGTTGTTGTGATGAAGGCCCAGCTAATGAACATCAAATTAAACTTAAGGAGTTGACAAAGTGTCGAGTAGAGGAACATTTGAAGTGTAATGATAACAGCCATTTCAAGGCTACTAAACTTACTTGAAATTGACATCACTGGAAAGAGAAACATCACTGCACTGTCATTCATGAATAAAATCTACATATCCCTAAATCCACAAGGATCTTGATACTCTAATAATCGACCAATATAACATTATTACGTTACACTCTTATATAAATATGACAAAACATTGACACTACGGTAGTAATTTTTATTTGACTAAAATAGGGCAAGTGGTAATAGAGATACATCAATATATATATATCTTTATTTCGTACTCGTAGTACACATGGTTCAAAAAATCAGTACTGAGAAAAAAAAATACAAGGAAATATTACATTTCGATTGCATAAGTTCTTGGACGGAACAGACAAGTTTAAAAACAGTCAATATTGAGGAGAAAAATTATAAACAAACATAATATTTCACATACACAAGTTCATGGACAAAGCAGTTATATTAGAGAGTGCACAAATGCTCTATCAGCTCCACCACCTCCGTATGGTGTAGATGAGAGTCCATGCTGCCATCACGGATCTCGCAAAGTTCGCGTATTAGACCTGACTGTGCCTTCAGTTCAGGTGAAGGTGGACACGATTTCTCCTTCAGTGTACAATAAATGTCATCAATATATTCATGGGTAAATCGGCTTCTCTCAATATCATACTTCTGTAATATATAATTGAACGATCGTCCGACTTGCGATCGTGATCCGTTCATAGCTAATTTGAAGCATGTTCTAAGTAAGAGTGTATCACTTTGGGAAATTTTATGAATGAACTTCAGAAATCTGGAATGTAATTGAATCTCAAATGGATTTGATCTGCATATTTCTGGCAATAGCACATTGTGGGTTCTGTAAGGCAACTTCCATATAAATCTTACTGATTTACGCCACGCAATAAACAGTTTGTTTACTTCACAGCTTGAGTAGTCCCACAGCTGAGAGCCATAAAATGACGTGGCATAGGACTGAAATAATTTACACCACACTGAGGAAAAAACATGCCAAAATTGGGCCATTATAATATTGGCTTCTGAATATAACTTATTTATACATCGTTGGATATTACGTGTGTCCGAATCAGCTCCGACACAATTACCTAGATGAACATACCCATTAACTTTCTCAATCGGTCTACCATCCATATTAACTGATTGGCATGATTTGGTGTCCGAGTAGGACAGCCATTTACTTTTTGACGGATTGAAAACCACTTTATACTCTTTTCCATAAACCGAGCAAATTTCCAGTAATTTACCGAGACCAGTTATGGTGGGAGATAACAGTACCAAATCATCTGCAGACGCAAGTGCACCTACAAACATGTTACCAATGTGGCATCCAAAGCCAGATTTTCTAAGTCTAAGAATACGTTCATCCATGTATATCCCAAACAAGATGGGAGAGAGAACTCCTCCTTGTTTGACACCATTACTGCACCTAAATGGTCTGCTCAATGTATTTTCCCACACTACATTAACAGTTTGGTTCGTGTACATATTGAGGAGTAAACGTATTATAGTAGGTGACATTCCTCTTTTTTTTTAAATAATCTAAAAAGTTTGACATACTCCACCCGATCAAAGGCTTTAGTAGCATCAAGGAATGTTATGTTAACATTACTTTCGTTAGACATGTAATAATTTACACATTCAGACAAAACGAAAGTGCATTGGGTTATTGAAGCATCACGCTTGAACCCAAACTGTAGCTCTGATGTACTTAATACTTCCATGTTTTCAGCCATGATTACACAGTCAAATAATTTACCAAAGATACTGCTCAGTGCAATACCTCGATAATTATTGGAATCACTTATTGATTTTCTTTTGTCCTTCGGAATGGGATGCAACATGATCTTTGTAAGTCCCGCAGGAGCTGCACCATGCACAATCATGGTTGAAAAAAGAAGCGATAAACACACATGTAAAGTATTATTGCCATTAATAATGTGATCAGCGTAATAGCCGAGGTCGCCATCGTGCTTTCCTTTTTTCAGCTTTTTTACACCAGTTTTTATCATGTCCACTGTTACAGAACATATGCTATCCGCTTCACCATTCTTTATAGAGTTTTCTAGGTCACCCATTAGCCTGTCCATTTCATTTACATCGTACGAGACTGAGGTATACAATTCGGCATACTTATCAGCGAAAAGTTCTCCTATTGCTTGAGGCGATACATCAATAGGGCAAGTGGTAATAGAGATACATCAATAGGGCAAGTGGTAATAGAGATACATCGATATGAAGCTGGGCATTTTTGGTATTTCTTAATCATCAGCCTTCAGGATCAATGGCTCACACGGTCCATTTATCACCATCTTTAGTTTGAGACTTTTTCTTCATTGCTATTTCTCTGAGATAATATTCAAACTTTCAAGCAAGGTACATTATAGATATCACATCACTCCATGAAAATTAAAGTAATTCTCAATAAAAGAAGAAGAAGAAGAAGAAGAAGAAGAAGAAGAAGAAGAAGAAGAAGAAGAAGAAGAAGAAAAAGAAGAAGTATTAGTAGTAGTAGTAGTAGTAGTAGAAGAAGAAGAAGAAGAAGAAGAAGAAGAAGAAGAAGAAGAAGAAGAAGAAGAAGAAGAAGAAGAAGAAGAAGAAGAAGAAGAAGAAGAAGAAGAAGAAGAAGAACGTGAGATGAAATGAAATTACACATTTGTTACCATCAGGAATTTTGTCACTTATTTGTTTATTTATTCGTTATTCGTCTTGCTACGCCCAAGAGAGCCCATGATAATACATAGTTTAAAACCGACACATAGTAGATTACCATATAAAACGAATGAGTCGGTATGTACAATTATGCATTATTGATTGTGTATATTATTCTTAAACTAAAGCAGCTATGAACATATTTTGCTGCAATGTTTGAAAAGATCTGAAAATTTTGAAAATGATTCCAAGTTTTTCATAAAGTATATCAACTGAGGATAGGAAAGATTATTTAACAATATGATCATTAGGAAGGGAAAATATTTTAAATCGGATACCTGCTTAATTCAGTACGAGTGGCAAGATTTGATATGGTCTGTCCAACACCGAGCAGAAATTTACAATAGTCTGTCAGAACCTTGATCACAATTTGTTTATTTACACTATTTTGTTGGCGGGTCACATCAGTGCTCTCGCGCGGCTGCGGTACATTGCGTGGGACCAGACGTCACTGCCAAATAAAAAAGAAAAGGTTTAACGTAAATATCAAGCAATTTCAGCTGAGTTTCTGGAAGAAACCAGAGATCACAGGTAGTTTTTGGTTTAAAATGTATGATAACTTTTGGCTTTATCGGCTAGGTTTTGAAAGGCAAGAGAAAAGGCACCGTTAGAAGAAAATGTGTTACCAAGATAGTAGCAGAATATGACAATGTTCAAAGTCTGTCAATTAAAAGCAGAATCTTGTGTACTGAATTACGATGTACCGTTAAGATTAAAAACCATGATTATTATATTCTTGCAGTGACCTCTGGGCCCCAACATTTTCAAAACCTGGACAATCTAATTCTACCCTGCAATTGTTCTTGTGTTTCCGGCAGCAATGCTACATTGTCAGCAAACACAATTGATGGTATATTTTAATTACCAGTCATAGCACGATGGTCCATGTGACTTGGGTTCAATAACAGCTCAAGATCATTAATGAAAATATTAAACATCAGTGGGCTGAGAGGACAACCCTGTTATAAACCGATATAACTTTGAAATTTCTCAGTACAAATACCAGGTAGTTTGACAGATGTCATGAAATTTAAATGCATATTCTTTATCAACCTCAATAATTGGCCAAAACTGCTGCATTGTGCAGTTAATATGACATGAATGAATATTATAGATTCTTCCATTCGCTAAAACCTTGATCAATTAGCTTTTTAGATATAAAAATATTATCAGTGGCCCGTATGTCTCTTATAAAGCCATGTGGCAAAAATTCTTTTCCATTAGAAAAAATTAAATTGTATTTTCGGCATGTTACAGAAGAGTTTAAACATTTTCACTGCTGCTTTACCTATTAGGATCATGGTGAGTACCCATTTATGAATGGGAATCATATGGCCGTATTTCCAAGCTTTTGGGACATGATTCGAATCTAGAATTTAATTGAAAGGTTTGAGAATACTGTCTTGTAAGTGAATTTTCCATGACCTAACATTATATTCTTAATCCCATCTGCTTCAAGTTGCTGAATCTAATACAATTTTGTGTATGGCAATATCAAATCCAGTCAGCACAAAACTCAGAATTAGGAGGTTGATGTACTGCAGAAATAGTGCTCTTTAGGTCATTTTAAGGTTTGTTGATATCATGCCGCGGCTCAGTTAGTTGTAAAAACTGTGTGCCTTCATTTCAAGTTTTTAAAACAAAAAAGAAAAAAAAAAAAAAAAAAGAAAAAAAAAAAAAACCCAGGTGTCTGAACCATCTGCTTGGCTATCATCAATATTTTGATCCATAAACTTTTACTTTTTTTCCAAACCTCGATTCGATTACCTTTCCTTCCAGAATATTGTTCAGTGTTGTTAGTGATATGTTGTATTTATTGGGAACGTTTGCAAAGAACTTGGCGTTTAAATATTTTAGCCATTGAATGATGTTTTCCGAAAGTGTACAGATCTCTATGATATTATTGAAATTATTTGCCGAAACTCTTTACTTGATTGGGGAGAGTTTTGAAGCCTTTGTCAAAAGTATTTTGTTTTTGTTTTTACGCTTGGTATTATTTAGTGTGATAATTTTTAGACTCGATTTTGCCGCTGCAAGTGTAATTTTATTTAGTTCTTCAGCTGTATAATTAATTCGATATATCTTGTTTTCTAATGTACTAATAAAGCCGGATTGTGTATGTATCTGCTACTTATGGTTGCGTTAGTTACATTGTTCAGAAGAACCGTTCTAAATAAAACGTGGTGCTCCTTTTTCAGCTTTTGATTTATGGAATTCTTGTACTATTTTACAACCAAAAACCAACAGTGTCGGACAGATGTCACTGAGAACCAAATTACATTCGTCAACGTATACAGATTCAACATGGCAATGTTCTGGCATAATAGAATGCACCCACGCTCGAACCATCGGGCTGGTGACATGTGAAGTTACCTTTCTCATTGCCCGGGGTCTAACCATAAATGTAAAAGTTGTTTGCCATACCCATGAACCACTTTTTCATGTGGTTTTCTATCTGGTATTAACCGGTTATGGCTGATGCGAGAACATGCTCAACATTATCATGTTCCACTTAATCCAATTCACATGCTGTGCGTGCATTAAAATCACCCACGGTGGTAATTTGGCTCTTGTTCATGTACTCCATCCATTGTGTTCCTAAAATAGTCCAATAATCGCTAGGTAAAGTCTCTGTATTTTTGCAGAGGTATATAGATTACCAGATCAAGAGTTTCCCTTGTTGCACCGCCAAACATATGGAAATGTCAAGCATATAGCGCCATCTAACGACATTGAGGAGATTGAATCAAGAACTACCACGTCATAAGACCTCCAGCACAGAAAGGCTTGAAACGAGGCTCAAATCTAGGCCACCATCCCAGTTCCACTTTCCACTTTATTTCTCCGTTACTTCACACATCAAAAACACCCGAAATTCACCAGTTTACTCTGAAACTATTTTTACATGAATGTCAAACTAATCATCCATTGGATTACACATACATCGATGGCATTGCGCCTACCGGAGCTGCTCTCTGACTGGCTGAAAGTTTGGGAAGCCAATCAGAGAGGAGCCGGAACGGAGAAATCATGTCAAACGTGTGAGGGGAATGGGGGTCCAGATCTGAGCCCAGTTTCAAGCCTTTCTGTGTATGACGACGTAGCAGTTAGTACGTCCACCCCCAATCTTTTTAGGATGAATGACGACTGCACAAATTAATACCCAATGCTTTATTGCATAGACGTCCCTCTGCGGGCCATGGCACGTACAGATGTTCCAGGGGTTCCCACCCATCTGATAAGCACGAATGATTTACTGACTGCATATCACGAGCACATGTGCTTTGTGTGTGTCTTTGTCTTTTATTTCTTGTAAATTGCATAGTAGACCATAAGTCTATTGACTTTTTTGGCAGTGTTTGTTTTTTTCTTTTTAATTCATGCTGTATAGGAGAGTGTTGACATATATCTATGTGGTGTCAGGGGATCATGGAGAGGACCAAGCCGGAAGTATACAGTGTCTTTGTCATCATCATTATCATTCACAGTAGTATATATAAGAGTAAAATGTACGTGTATATATAAAGTGGTTCAGGGTAAAAAGATGATTACTTTGTACACATATACAAAGAATATAATGTAACAAATGTTCTCTCCTTTTGCGTAGCATGTTATAAGGACACTAGGGCCACCGAGTGCTACTGCCACCGCCAACTCAGGGAGGAAAATAACCACTTTTTATTTGGGCTAATACAGCCTATGTCAAAATTTTACAGAGAAACGTGTGCAATGTGGACAATAGTACTTCTATGTATATAAGTTAGACAGGGACAGGATAGCTTATGGAGAGTAAAGAGTTCGGACTGCGGAATAGTGTAATGACGACTAAGAAGTCGTTCTGGGCAAAAAGACACAAATACAATGACAAGTTGTCTGTGTGAAGAAAGTGTCCTAGCTAAATTCTTTTCTCCTCAATATATGACGTTCAATTTAAACAAAAAAAACTCTGTTCCGCTGTTTCTACTTTGCCTGAATCACAAAACATATAAATCTTTTTCTTTGCATATCTTCTGGCTTCTATGAGGAATATGGGTTCACTGAGTTTGAATTTCGAAATAGCTTCCATGCACTTATTTTTGTTTTTTAATTCAAATAAAGCTCTTGTAAATACGGGTCTTTAAAATATCTTAACGTTTGACGCTTTGAAGCCGTTCCACTGTTTACATTGTCAAATATAAGTGGAAATCTGGGTGCAATGATCTTGCTGACAAAAGTGGCAATACTTCAGAAACAACTTTAGCTGTGACGTTTAGACCGTTCTGTCTCCATATATGTAAAACTCCTTTGTGTTATAATATTTTCCTGACCACTGAATACACATGATATGTCGCTTAGAATACAATTCCGTTCACACACCACCCATGTATGATCAGATTGTTTCGCCAGTATTTCGTTATTTCAGCTTCATATTTATTGACACCAAGAACCGCCTTATAGGTCTGCTAGAGGTGCTTTATTATAGGTTTTACAACTGACACCGAGAAAAAAGTCATTAAAACATTCATATACAGCCACACAGGTGAGTATATATATATATATATATATATATATATATATATATATATATATATATATATATATATATATATATATATATATATATATGTATGTATGTGTGTGTGTGTGTGTGTGTGTGTGTGTGTGTGTGTGTGTGTATGCATATTTAACTTTTTTTTTTTTAGATGTATGGATATTCATCAACTTTGGTTGTTCTTCACAAATGTCACTGGTGACAACATGTATACATTAATTGCAAAAATGTCGCTTGTACATGTTTAGGCCTTTCACAGACTTGCATGGTTCCGAAACACCTATCTTTATATTAAAAGTTTGCGTAGTATAAAGACCTTTTACATATGAGAATGGTTCCAATAGGCACATTTTCCTCATTGAAGCGTTGTATGCTTAAGCATTTTACAGCTGTCAATGGATGGGCATATGTACTTTGCTGGTGTTTTTAGTCGCTTTCTCGATTTTTTTCCCAACGTTGCTTATACTCTAGGGCTCAGTGTTACGTTGCTTTGGCTGTAGTTTTGACTCAAATTTCCACAAATCTCACGTTCGAATAGTGGATAAAGTAATAAAAAAAAGATATTTTTTTTAAAGAAACAGGATGTGAAAGACATTCCGTTAATAAAGAGAGTGTGCGTCATTATTTCTTTCAAGTCCAGCGTAACTCCCTAATAGCGACACCGTTGAGACCGAGGAAAAGTGTCCTTATTATCAAGGTGTCCCTATTATCAAGGTGCAGCACTTTAAGTACTAATTGAGATACACTGGCGGGTGGTTTAACTATGATAAGCTGTCCCGCTAGAAAGGGTACATATTGGTTCAGGGATAAGTCAAATTGTTCTTATCTGAAACTGTACTATACAAATTTAGTAATTATGGTTTGTTTGACAAATATTCTTCTTTCACAATGAAGCTCCGCATTTATAAGCAAAACTTCACGTATTTAGCTAATTCATCATTTGCCACGTTCATATTTATTCATTATTATGTGGGT
>OZ026614.1:1549203-1886203 GCA_964020975.1 Hermodice carunculata | reverse complement strand
TAAATTTAATGTTAGTTATGATGCAATTTATATCCCGATCTCGATCGTATTATACTGCCCCACCACTTTTATGCCCATTTACCTGCTTGAATGTTTGTCAAACACCGGAGTCGCCATCCATAATTTCGCTCATACCAAAGCGTTTGCATTTATTATGACATGTACAGCTATTTATATTTCACCAGTGACACACATTTATAAGTCAGGTTGCCTAGGAACGAAATTTCAATAAATTGCATGGCACAGCGAGAAAACAGAAAAGCGTAGAGCGTACGTGTGTCTTTGAAACAGAAAGTAGTGAATTCGAATCTAGTGGTCGTCCTTTTTTTCCATTATAGAGCCTAGATCGATTTTTTTAATGTCAAGGTGATATATATATATATATATATATATATATATATATATATATATATATATATATATATATATATATATATATATATATATATATATATATATATATATATATATATATATATATATATATATGGACAGCTGATTTTAACTTAAGCCAAAATTTTAACATCAATTTCAACATCACGAGAGGGGTTCATATAGGTGTTACCTGCTCCCCAATCATTTCTTCTTTCAAGAAATGAAATAAGTTTAAACGTCCATCAAGAAACTTAACGTGTAAACACAGTTTTGCATATATAACTTTGGGAGACCCACAATTCTTACTTGGGTTTTTTTAATCCCTACTCACAGTTTAACTCAGTTTATTTATTTGTTATTGTTTACTGATTATACAAAATTTAGCGTCTCATGGCAGATCTATAAATTCGTTTTTTTATTTAATTAATTAATTAATTAATTAATTAATTTATTTATTTATTTATTTATTTATTTATTTATTTATCTATTTATTTATTCATTTATTTATTTATTTATTTATTTGTTTGTTTGTTTATTCTTTCATTCATTCATTCATTAATTTATTTATTTATTTCATTTATTTATTTATTTGCTCGTTCTTTTGTCCGTTCATTTATTTATTTTGTTTGTATTGAATGACGGTTCCCCAATTTTTGTTTTGTTACAATTAAAAGTGCTGTTATCGACAGTTACTCACATTTCTTCGCGAATGACAGGTCTTCAATTTTTATTCCGTATCGCAGCTCTATGTTAAACAAAACTGAACTTCATTTTGCATTCAATTACTTCGTGATGTGTGATGCTTGAGAGCAGAATTACCAGAAGTTTCGTTTATTTCTCAATCCCTTATCTTGCACTTTCAAACAAAAGCATGTTTAGAATAATGTTAAGTGTCGAATGAAACTCATCCCTTGTATAATGACATGGTTTCCTGTTATAATTATTATTGCACCGAGGCAAGCAAGATACTTGCCCAGTCTTGAATTCAACACAGGAAGCCAGGTATGGTTAATATGTGTATCACAAAACTTGCAAAACTCACTTTCTAGGAATGTGGCGGCTTGTACAGCGTGTCTGACAGCGTTAGTGAACACGTGAATTGGATCCGATAGGTCCTAATACTTGCTGTAATTTCAGGATGAGATGTCCAAAATATTCGATTTGACGATACCAACGCACCACAAGAACTAGGTAGCTTTAGGTTTAACCGTGGAAAATTTTTCCACATAAAAACTACTAAAGTTACTAAAAAAAACATCATTTTTTAAAATCATTAAACTAAGTTTTTTTGTTTTTTGTGTTGTTGTTGTTGTTGTTGTTGTTGTTGTTGTTGTTGTTGTTGTTGTTTTAGAATATATCAAAATAAATTAATATTGCTGTAGCGATTAACATGCCAAGATCAACACGTGTGCAAGATTTGATTTTTTAATCGACAAGTAAATTATTTTGAAAAAAAATCTTACAAATGTCTGGTATTAGTCGTTATTTTGAAGAAAAAATAAATCTGGTTCAACACAAAACTTCCTTATTTTTGGGAGCAGCTGTCAGGGTCAATTGCAATATTAGAAGCACCTCATAACTGAACTTTCAGTGAGAATTTTGACCTGTAGGATCCGATGTAGGCGTTAACTAGCGTTAGACACTATATACATATCTGGATATTTAAGGATAAGATCGTTTACACCAGACGGGGCACTATAACCTCTCCAGTCACGATGCAAGTCTAATAATAATGCTTATACTACTACTACTACTGATGATGATGATGATGATGATGATGATGATGATGATGATGATGATGATGATGATGATGATGATGATGATGATGATGATGATGATAACAAAAATAATTTATTGCACACCCATTCTTTTGGGAAAATGAAATACAGCAAATAGATCTAAAAAAATATAATAAGGATGACCGTCATTTTGTTGAAGGTACGTTCTCCTTAGAATAACAATACATTTCTTGTGTGATGGTAGTAAATAAATAAATAAGTGAATAAATAAATAAAGAAAGAAAGAAAGAAAGAAAGAAAGAAGTTGTTATAATAAATAGATAAATTAGTTAATTAATATAGAAAATAAATAAATAAATAAATAAATAAATAAATAAATAAATAAATAAATAAATAAATAAATAATGGAAGCCAAAAAAAATCCTTGTACATTCTAACTAATGCTACTTCGAACGCGCCACACATGCTTCTAACGTACACCGTCCTAGCGATTATGCCACATAGCTGACTGGCTCTTAAACAATATATTAGACTGAGTATTCGTACCGCTTGAGTGTTGTATGCCACGCACATGAATTCCTTTTTCAAATACGGCAGTCATAAAGAATTTCTTTTTCATTTATTATTACTCATCGATTTAATCATCAGTGACGATGCTATATCTGTATAGGCCTATAATCACCGAATGGTTTACAGCATTTTTATCCGTTGTTCTAAAAAACGACAATATAAAATTATATATCGTCTGCAATGCATGGTCCTGCCCTGATTGAACTCACTGCTTTCGTCTTTCAACCAATCTCGGGACTTTTCACACTTTTTCGCTTTTCGGGAACATTTTGAAGCAGCCCTAATATTAAAGCGGTCACTCCCGAGAAGCTGCTCGGGTTGCTTCGGCAGACGATACATCGTCGTTTATTCCAGCGACTACCGCTTTGTCACTTCGTATGGTGCACGGAACATATTTTGGCAAACTTTGACCATCTTGTCATCAAATTTACTCCCTTGCGCAGAGTGGTGCAGAATGGTGCAGAGTGGTTCCCCTTCCTAGCAGGCCTTTTTTCCTGTTCCCCTCTTCCTGACTATATTATCTTACATATATTTACTCAACTCCCGCTAGTTTTCTTTTACTTATAAATGCTATAGAGAACAAAATTTGATAAAATTGATAGGATTGGATCTCGGAATCTGCAGAAAGGCAGAGTGTCATGGCCGCCAGGGAGCATATATCATATAAGTGTTGCCCTTCAGAGTCGATGCATATAGTTTTGATGATGATAACAGAAATCAGAATATGAAAACATTAGGTCAATAACAGTTTATATGTATCATCAAGCCAAAATTAAGAAATTTTGGTAAAACATGCTCAGTTTTGTGTCCTGTTCATTTTACCAGGTTGTCTGCAGAGTACTCTGTGGGTCGCACATGCGCAGAGCGGCACTCTGCAAATTGCAGACTGGTGACAGCTGACTGCTGATGTCGGATCTGTGCCACACGCAATCGTAACGTTCGTTCAGTCAAGCATATGTGCTAATATAAGCGGGGAGGGGGGGAGGAGGATGTTAACTTGGAACATATGTACGCGCAATGACCGACATATAGCCTTAGCTGCAATAAAGTATTGTGTATTCATCTATGCAGTCAATCATTCGTGCTAATGACATGGGGGAGGTGACCCTTGACCACTGCGTCGTCACACTGAGCTATGTATAAGCTCAGTGTGACGACGCAGTGGTCAAGGGCCACCTCCCCCATGTCATTAGCACGAATGATTGACTGCACAGATGAATACACAATACTTTATTGCAGCTAAAGCCATATGTGGGTCATTGCGCGTACAGATGTTCCAAGTTCACCCCCCCCCCCCCGCGTATATTGGGACATTGGATCCTCAGCCAAGATGGCGACCGTGTGTGGCGCGAGATTTTGAACAGAGAAAATCGGTGTTATATTTTGTATTCTGCATAAGTCCAGTTAAGTATAAAATGCTTTTAATGGACTAAGTACATCACTCTGCGTCATAAATACAGGTTAAGTAGACTATTTAACATTCATTTAGCAGTGATCAGACACAGGTGAGCGATAATGTGATTAAACATGGAGTTTGGAAGGCCACCTCCAGCCCAACTTGATGGCGTCGGTAAATCATCAATCAGAGACATTTTTCTCCAATACAGCAGATATGTGAATGAATGCTTCAATACCAAGCGAAAAACCAACAAACCCTGAGAAGAAGTGATCCCAGATCAGTACAAAGCCACGGCAAAGTGCATTGCCTTCAGTACCACTTCTCATCGCCTGCCTGCCTGGAATGGAGCCCTCTGTATTAGATATCATGGTGCTCGGACTCGTATAATGTTGAATGGAATGATAAGAAGAGCAGTGAATATAATGGACCAGATGAAGTAACAATAGCTGTGTCTGCCCTAGGGCCAGAGGGTGAAGAGCCTGCAAAACTAATCACACTCACAGTTTACCTCACGAATGCCACAATCATGGTTCAGGGCAACAAGATACAGGAGTTTGCTAATGGAGAATTCCCATTCTTAAAGGAGACCACAGTCAATGTTTTAGACATAAATGGAATCACTGTCCACTGTTGAGTGCAATCCTGATAGTGAACCATCCAACGAATGTGAGCCAACAGACTCACAACTTGTGGACATGGCACAAGAGACAGAGGAGGACGGTACCTCCCTACCTGGTAGTCCACACCCTAAACATATCTCTACCACAACTATCACACTTACCTCTGTATCGAACAAAATAGCCACGTCAATTCTACGAAAAGACACTCCTGATACAATTGTCAAGCCACCTGTGCCTATTAGGTCTGATGCTGCTGCAATGGGTAATATTTCAGATGCCCAAGGACTTACGGACCACATGTCATCCCCTGAAGGTGAAATATCCTTTAAGGTGGGTGCTAGCAAATGTGATAAAGCTAATAAATGTGATAAAGATATAGAGGAGAGAAAACTGGATCCGCTTTCTGCCCTCCGAGGCTCCACTAAACAGCTTAGCAATAATAGAGTATGTGAAGGGAACAAAGCAATGGAGACAATTGCAAGCTGCCTGGCTCAGCTAGTAAATGTTAAGGATGCCCTAACTAACATTGAAACAAACTTTATTGAAAAAGTGATAGATCTCCAAGAAGAAAATAGCAAGCTAAAAGTTGAGCTCCTGACAAAAAAAAACTTGAAGAAGAGAAATCCCTGCGCACAAAATTGGAAGAAGATAACAAACAACTACAAAAGCAGTTAAGCTCTCTCAAGACAGGTTCTCCTACCCATTCATGTGGCCACCAGGCTCAAATAGCAGAGCTACAACATGAAGTTGAGACCTTGAAGAACAACATAAAAAACATGACTGCTAATTCTTTACTTGCAGAATCTCACATTGAGACTATGAAGACTCGGCACACTAAGACTAATAACCAACTACAGCAGCTCCGCCAAGCAACATCTGCTGACTTTGCAGCATGCAAGAAAAGACTGGAACTAAAAAACCAACAGTTAAAAAAAAACTGGAGGAACAATTGGCTACTCTAATATCTCAAAAAACATTGCAGCCTGGAGACCATAGCCAAGATGAGGCAGTCGTGAATAGTAATGAGCCTCGTACACAAAAGCTGGTCTTATCCGAAGTACTCTTAGTGACCACCTCTATTGGGAAAGATATACAAGAGCAGAAATTACTGAGAGACTACAAAGCCAAGAAAATTACTTAATACCTCCTCAAAGATGCTGCTGAGTACATCTCCACCCTGAACTGTGATGTCCCTGCCGCAATTATCTTCCAACAAATGTCAAATGATATAAAAGATGATAATTGTGACGTTTCGGTATGTGCTGATAGTTTAGTGCAGTTGGTGGAAACAACAACAAGCAAATTTCCCTGCTCTAAAGTAATAGTATCCCTCCCACCCGGAAGAGGGGATACCCCTGACAGGCACATTAAAACTGGAAGAGCCAGCCTGCAAGTAAAAGAAAAACTGATGGGTACAGATGTGTATATAATAGACAACAGTAATCTCTTGGAGAACGGCACAGTAACGGAGACTCACTTCAAAGATGACAAAATTCATCTGAACCAGTCTGCTTCCAGCAAACTAGCTGCAAATATCAAGTCTGCCCTATGCGCAGTTCTTGGTCTGGACAAGAGACATAAGAACGCGCCCAAGCCAAACAGAGGAGGACCCCCCACGGGGCGGGGTGGACCTAAGCTTGGACCCAGACACTCTACTCAGTCCAGCTCCAGGTATTTTTCCCAGTCCGGCTCTTATGGAAACCATTACCGCACAAGCAAATCTGACAGACACCAGCCTGGCCATTCATATGGAAGCTATCGCCAGCATCAAGGATCCAGATACTCAGACAACTACCACAATTACAACGACTTAACTTGGTAAAGCATGACGTAAAGATTCACTCATACAATGTGCACTGAAATCTCCATTTGTACTTGGAACATACAGGGTGTACAAAATAAGGTGTCTGGAAGCAAATTATCTGACCCTGATGTCCTGAAAATTCTTAAAAATCATGACATTATCGGTCTAATTGAAACCCATACTTCAGATGAATCATTTATACAGGTGCCAGGATATAAAACACTTGCCCAAATTTATAGGCCTAAGCACTAAAAGGCCAAAGGTTATTCAGGGGGGCTGGCGACCCTAGTTAAAGATTCTATAACTGCTGGGGTTACGCCCTGTAGGCCCCCCAACCCATATGATCATATCATCTGGCTCAGACTATCTAAAGAATTCTTCAATTGGCCTGAAGACTTATATTTGGGTATTGTATATGCTTGCCCCATAAACTCCTCCTACACTGTGAGATCCAACCTCGACATATACGAAATACTGGAAAGTGACATCAGTATATTCTCTGCAAAGGGTAAAGTGATGCTAGCCGGAGATTTTAATGCTAGAACAGCCCAACAACTGGATTTTGTATGTGATGACAGTTCTCAGTACTTACCCTTGCCCCCAGATTACCAGCCTGACAAAACATTCAAAAAAAGGCTAAATAGTGACAATGTGGAACCAAAAAACAGTGACAGAGACTATGGAACTCTCCTTTTGAACATATGCAAAATCAGTGGCCTGCGCATTATGAATGGCAGCACAATTGGTGATACATTTGGCCAGTTAACTTGCCACTCATATTGTGGAAGTAGTACGATTGACTATGCCCTCATACACCAGTCAATTTTTTCTCTTATCAATTACTTTAGGGTTCATGAATGGATCCCAACATTGTCTGACCACAATGCAATCTCATTCAGTCTCAAGTCCCATTTCACTACTTGTAACTAATCTCGACTAAAAATGACACAATTAGACAATCAGTACAAGTGGGACTCAGAAACCTACTTTTTGAGCACTTTGAATAACCCTAGTTTCAGCAAAAGATTCTCCAGACGTTGATGCTACAACTCATGTAGACAAAATTAACTCGGCCCTAATGTCTTGCGCTGACAAAGTACTTTGCAAGAAGAATCCCCATAGGAAAAGATTAGTCAGACAACGTTAGTTCAATAAGGACTGCAATATTCTAAAGAAAAAGTGTAAAAGTCTTGCAAAAAGTCTATGCAGGGATTCCAAAAATACTCACATCAGGTCCCTTTTATATACCACAAAGAAAAAGTACAAGAAACTCACCAAAAAAATGTAAAAAACATGAAACTGACCTGCTGAACAAAATTGATGAGTTACATTCCACAAATCCAACTGAATATTGGAAACTCGTAGAACAACTTAGAAAAAATAAAGGGTCTAGCAACACGTCGGAGGCAGTTAGCCCCACAGAATGGTACTGCCATTTCCAAAACCTCTTCAGTGTTTCACCTCCCTCTGATTGCACGCGGGAGGAAGAAATAAATAAGCTTGTGCAGCAATTGGAACTACAATCTGAAAGAAATGGGTTGGATAAGAATATGACTCATGATGAAGTCAAGTCTGCACTTAAAAATTTGAAATCTGGTAAATCTACAGGTTATGATGGTATTTCTAATTAAATGTTAAAATGTGGTATCAATGTTCTACATAAACCCATCTCTGTAATCTTCAATAAGGTATTCCTTGGTAAAGCCTATCCCCAGAGGTTGAACGAAGGTGTAATCTGTCCTATTCACAAGAGCGGTAATCTACAGTCCCCCACAAATTTCAGAGGAATTACAATTTCAAGTAGCCTTGCCAAATTATATAGCTCAGTCCTGAATAACCGATTGGTTAATTTCATAGATAAACAAAAACTCCAATGTCAGGAACAAATTGGATTTTGAAACACTTGCAGAACTACTGACCATATGTTCATTTTGAAATCACTCATTGATAGCTACACCAAACAAAAGGGTGGGAGATTGTATGCATGTTTCATCGACCTGAGTAAAGCATTCGATAGGGTTTGGTGGCAGGGCCTATTCTATAAGCTCTTAAAAACTGGAACGGGTACTTACTTTTACCACGCAATCAAAAATATGTACCAATCTGTTGCCACTTGTGTTAAGACCAAGCCTGGCCTAACTCCTTTTTTCCCTGCATACCAAGGTGTGAAACAAGGGGACGTAATAAGCCCGACTCTCTTTAATATATATCTTAATGATTTACCAGCTGCCTTGGAAAGCCAGAACTCCCACCCGGTCAAGCTGGGTAATGTACCCATGCAGTGCCTCATGTACGCTGATGATATTGTTCTATTGTCTGAATCAAAAAGTGGGCTTCAGCACTGCTTGAATAATCTTTTTGAATACTGTAAATCATGGAAACTCAATGTAAACCTGGACAAACAGTCGAGATGCTGACCTGGGTTTAATGAGATGCGAGATTAGGGGTCAAATCAGCAGCCTCGTTCTCGGTTCCATTGCTGGGCAGTGCTTATGTAAACAAAGACGCATGGGCACATCTTAGTCCCTGCTATTTGGGAGTGTTGAGGTGTTCGCGGATCACATGAAAAGGGTGTGATAAGTCATTTACCACTTACAGTAAAACCTTCCTATACCGAACACCCTTGGGACCTGAAAAAAGTGTTCCGTAAGGGAAGGTGTTTAGTATAGGGAAGTTTGCTAACATTGAAAGTATACATTCGGGACCAAGAAATAGTGTTCAGTATAGAGAGGTGTTAGGTATATGGAGGTGTTCGGTTAGAGAGGTTTCAGTGTATATATCAGTCATTGCATTTATTGGGTTAAGATTAATGGTCATTTCACGAGCATCCTGTCACCCGATACCCCACTGAAGACACAAGAGATGCCTGTTTGGAACACCCACCAATCAGATACTGCTCTGGCATTTTAATTTAAAACAGATCCATGACCCTTTCACGCTGTAACTTGACCAACAAGTGTTCATGGTTTTCAAGAGGGTATAAATTTGGGCTGGATTGGGTTAAATTTTCAAGATAAAAGTGGTCCAATTTGAATAACAGAACAGTCCATTTTATCAGAAGTAATGGGGGTTTAGAACTACTGATAAAATAAAACCTTTTCTGTAATAACTTACATTAGGCTAAGTTTCATACTTACTGACATTTTAAGTTGTGAAAAAAATATATTTGAGCATTCTAGGGCAAATTGTACAGATTTGATCAAAATTCAAAGGGCCCTACCCTCTAAATATGTCATTTTGGGGTTCCTTCCTTTTTGGCTGAAAGGTGGACACAAGGTTGTCACTATCCCACCACCCCCATTGGATTATGGATCTGTATGCTTTGGCAGTGCATTCTTGGTGTAAATTGCCGGGAATAGACCCCATGTTACAAAAGTGGAGCTTTGTAGAAAAAGTGGATTTTTTTGCAAAATGGCGGATTTTAGAGGTTGAAATTCAAAGTCAGGTCACAAGATTGTTTCTTTCTAATTTGGACCTACATCTTACTGCTTGCATCAGGAAAGTATTTTTGCAGTAGATGGCAAAATATTTTGTCATCACATTGCTTGTACAAAATTTGATCAAATTACATGTACATGACTTCTGGATATTTGGGTCAGCAATGGCTGACAGATCAGAAATGAAATGGACATATTGGACTACCATGGCCCTATTATTAGACTGGAATAATATCATATTGTGGATTTAAATCTGTGGAAAGAGGACATATAAAGGTAAGAGACCATAACACAACTTTTGTACCACTTTTTACAAATTTCTTATTTGTATGTGATATCAGTTAATATCATGGCCGCCATGTTGGATTTTGTGTATTTTGGTGACGTCACAGCCTAAGGCTTAGCTTGGAACCGAGGCGTGCTGGTAGCCAATCAATCTCATTCATGTCTCAGCATTTCGACTGAAAACTAAAATAATAATATTATAGACTCTGCAACTTACACACATGTGCTTGCTGAATTGTACTATAGACTCTGCAACTTACATCTCTCATTTTAGACTCTAGTGCTTTTTTTTTTTTCTTAATTTATTATTGTTCTCTTTTTTTCTCTCTGGTGCTATTGACTTATAAGTAATAAGTTCATGGGTATGTTATTTCATGTGTTTAATGGACAGTCAGCCCATGGTTAACTTTTACTTAGAATATGGTGCATTATCAATATGATTCTCATTGTTTGTGTATTTGCCACCAGATGGCAACCACATCTCTTTAATTTGTAGACTAGTGAAATCCAAGCCCAACAGAGGGCACTCTGTATGCATTGGCCCGCATAGGGCGTTTATTGCAATAAAGATTATTAATATATTTTATATATATATATATATATATATATATATATATATATATATATATTATTATTATTATTATTATTATTATTATTATTATTATTATTATTATTATTATTATTATTATTATTATTATTATTATATGCTTGACTGTTTGAACGTTAATAGGAGAGCCTGTGCTCCGTGCTATCTTATAAGACAAGACAGTGTTTTAAATCCTGGCCTGAGGAGCACATTCTTCGCAGTTTTACTGACAGTGTGTGTGTGTGTGTGTGTGTGTGTGTGTGTGTGTTTTGGTCAGTATTGTTTTGACAGTGAAACATGGTGCGTTTGATTTAATTCTGTCTGTGTGTGAACACAGACATATTTTTTACCCAATATTCTTTCTTTCTTTCTTTCTTTCTTTCTTTCTTTCCTATCTTTCTTTCCGCCAGATTTTTGTGTCATTTAAACTCAGACACTGTGCAAGCTAGAAACTTCAAACTTTGCATGGCTATAGAACATGCAGTGAAGTTTTGCATATCGTTCTGAATAGTCAAGATTTTGAAAATTATGCAAATTAGGGCAATTTAAAAAATTCAATTGCTTCTGGCTTCCAAAGTATTCATCCGATTTTGATGATGTTGGACCCAAATTGTAGATATTGTAACACTGCACATTTTTGTAATGTACATGTGACCTCTAAAGGTCAAAGGTCAAGGTCATTTGTACGTTTGAAATATTCATCAAGCCATAACTCAGTCAATTTCCATCCAATTTTGATCATGTTGGGCTCAAATTATCGATATTGTATAAGTGTTGCAACACTGCATATTTTTGTAATTGTGCAAATTTTTCACACACACAGACAGATTTGCTTTCAAGCAAATCTTTCGTTTCTAGTTTTACATTGTTATAAGTTTTGGTCTATGTTTTTTGTGTAATATTAATTTTT
The DNA here is from genome assembly GCA_964020975.1 of Hermodice carunculata. NCBI lineage: Eukaryota > Metazoa > Annelida > Polychaeta > Eunicida > Amphinomidae > Hermodice > Hermodice carunculata. Next base: position 1,874,478 of record OZ026614.1, on the reverse strand, counting down.
ACGCAATTATGTATGTATGTATGTATGTATGTATGTATGTATGTATGTATGTATGTAGTATGTATGTATGTATGTATGTATGTATGTATGTATGTATGTATGTATGTATGTATGTATGTATGTAAATATGTGCATGCATTTGATGTTTCTCCAGTAGAGGGGTCAATAAAATCCCCTTCAACAGCTGCAGCATCACCATCGATGTGTGAAGTGACCTCGTGAACTTTGTTTTTTGATCTCTAAATTGTGAAGTTTATTTTAGATGCATTTCGATGTATGGTACTTTGAAGCACTTATACTTGTTTCCCTTTTCCAACAATAAAGGCTTCATAATGATGATGATGATGATGATGATGATGATGATGATGATGATGATGTTGTTGTTGTTGTTGTTGTTGTTGTTGTTGTTGTTGTTGTTGTTCTTGATGGTAACAATGGTATGGCTGCAGATATTTAACAACACGCAACTCATAAACAGTGATATAACCTTTAATACATGTACCAACCACTTCAAAAAAAGTTAGCGAAATACTCTGACAAGAAAATGACATGACACACAGAAAAGTATCGTCCACGATTCGATTCACAAATCCAATCAATAAGACGTCTTCACGCAACAAACATGCAACCAGTCAAGATGTTCATGAATGCCACTGCAGTCCACCAGTTCAGAGCACTGAGGTCCTTCTCCATTTGAGATTTTTCAAGTTTACGATGTAACGTTCACCTTCCTTTCATTTATACCTTTTTGTATGTTACGGTCCAGGTCGCTCCTTGTACAGTAATTTGCTGCAAGAAACAATTACAAAATAAAATGCCAAAATGCCACTATTAAAGCATGGGAAAAAGAAAGAAATCGTCAATGCACGCACGAACACACACACACACACACACATAATTCATCATAGATCGAATTGTTTCTAACATAACACTAACACTTTGTTTTAGGCAACGCTTATGGACCATAACATCAATACTCTGGCCTTTTTACATCAGTACAAAAGTTTATAATTCTGGCAAAGATTTTGAACGAGTTTTTCATTTGCGTTCCTGCCTGCCTGTTTCAGGCTCCACGCCCTCCATTTCACAAAATACAAATTAACTTGACTTTGAAGCACTCTCTTTCTCATGCCACGAGTAATCTTGTAGTCCCAGGTAATATAGTGTAACAGGAATGTTAAAGTTAAGTATTCTGTTTTTGTGCCTGTGCTATAAGCTCTGCTGATTTGTCAGAGCAGCTCACGAAATCCGTTTGTGTCCGTCGTCCGTCTTTCTGCCTGCCCGTTAGACATTTTACATTTCCGACGTCTTCTCAAACCGTTGCATACAATGTTTTAAGTTTGTGCAAGAATGTTCTCCAGCTGGTCCTCTGCCAAGATTGCGAAACAGATGATGATGCACTGAGTTTTCTATTTTCATGAAGCTTTTAATTATTTTTTGGGGAAAAAAATGCAAGAACTACTTTGTTGCTTTGATATTGCATGGAAGGTTACCTGGGTTCACACACTTCACACTTTGGCCATTATTTGGCGCTGCGATTTTTTGCAATTTTTTTAAGTGAATTTTTATGTGTTAAGTCTATTTTTTACTTCTTCTGCAGCATGCGTAAACAGACTTGAATTAAATTTTATTAGAATATAAGCTGATTTGAGATGATGAAGTTTGCGTAAATGATGAGGATACGTTAATTTTTTACGAAGCTTTGAAGTCTGTGAGTGCTGCTAATGTGTAGCGCATGTGGCGCAAAATTGTCAAAAGGTATAAGTATGGAATGCTTTGATTTCACACACAGATGCCCCCCATATGCCCCTTTGACAGCTTTGGGAAGGAGATAATGACGCAAGAATTTTTTTATTTTTCATTTTTTCAATTTATTTTCTTTAAAAAAAATCAAACTTTCTTCTTCTCAAGAGCAACTTGACCTATTGCTTTGATATTTTGATACAGAATCACTTGGAATGACATTGTTCACATTTGGACCACCAGGTGGCGCTGCAATTTTCCCCTATTTTTGCAATGAATCTTTGTGTGTTAAGGCTATTTTCGACTTTTTCTACAGAACGGCCAAACAGGATTGCACGAAATTTTCTCGGAATATAATCGTACCAAAGATTACAGAGGTTTGTGAAAACGATATGATCATGTTAAGATTTGATAAAATTGTGGAATATGAAAACTGTGGGATCGTTTTTCATTAACTGGTACAACTGTATAGGTATGTAGCAGCAGTAGAGTGCATGTATTGCAATATTACTGAAAGTGTTGTATAGAATACTTTGCTTTTACACAGATGTTGCCGAAGTGGAAAGTCACAAAAAGTCGTGATGATGATGATGATGATGATGATGATGATGATGATGATGATGATGATGATGATGATGATGATGATGATGATGATGATGATGATGATGATGATGATGATGATGATGATGTTATATTCCCAAATTACTTTTAGACACACCCTTGATTTCTGCATTTTGTTGAAACCGTTGAAACCATGTGTAATATTTAGGTTAATTTAACATAGGTGGCCCTAGCGGTAGCAGGTGTTCATCCTTAGCTTGGGTCATCCTGACTTTATGTATATACGGTAATTTATTGTCCTAACTTCACATGGTCAGTCACTCTGTTTATTAAATTACCAAATTCTGGATGTTTGTACATTTTGCCTTCATGTCGAATGATGATGATGATGATGATGATGATGATGATGATGATGATGATGATGATGCTGCTGCTGCTGCTGCTGCTGCTGCTGCTGCTGCTGCTGCTGCTGCTGCTGCTGCTGCTGCTGCTGCTGCTGCCGCTGCTGCAGCAGCTTTCTCTGACAGGGGATGGCTAGATAATGTTTAGTGGAATTCAAACTATTTGCTGACTCGGCAAATCTGACATACTGGTTTATATCTCTGCAATGGCGGATCATGGACCCATGCTTAAAATAAAAAATTAATAGGAAAGTACCTATGAAGATTTTTTTTCGGTTTGTTTATTTTGATTGACCCCCAGTGGCTTTGAAAGGTTCAACTGACACATTGGCTTACATCTTGGTAATGGTAGATCCGGGGTCCATAATTATTATTAAACATAAGTAGGACAATACTTATGAGGTTTCTTTTGGCATGATTAATTTTGACCTTGAATGACCTGCAAATGTCAAACTGACATATTGGCTTATTTTTAGGTGATACAAACTCTTGGTCACTTATTGGTAAGCGGTAATACAGTAAATGTATTAGAGCAGTAAAGTTTGCCCATGCAAAAGACTTGAGTCCATGGCTTTCCTGTGTGCGCCCTGGGTGCTCCCAGTAAAACTTTGGACTATTTGCTTATTATCCTGTCGAGACTGCCCTTTAATTTCATGGTACATATTTTGAGAAAGGACAATATTAAATTCAATGGTTGAAGGAGGTTACCTTTGAAATCGCCGGTCGCTGTAGATCGGTTTGAATGGGAAAGAATTAAACTATGTCTGACTGGCAATAATAAACAACGCTTTCTGTTGACTGTTCACCACAAACAAACAAAAAATATGAAAAAGGTCAGATTTTCTTTGCATTTTAAAATGACAGCAGAAAATTGTCATAAAATATGTAATGTGTAACACAGAAAATATTCTTACCTCAATTAGATTTCCGTTTTTTATCTCCCTAGCTACGTTGGTGTCCAGTTCAGGAACCGACGGGCGACGTTGTGTCTCAATGAATTTCTTTCCATCCCATGTTACTTTATACTGGAAAAATAACACCTTATTTAAAAAGTCCTTTTTTTCATTGTTTCCTGAGCAGAACGAGTTACACGTTTTCGTTTACAGCCCACATACTCAAAATAAAAGTGACGTCCATTAAAACGCATAATAGTAATATATTTCTGAACACCTACGTAGTGTCACAGAATTATTCAAAACACAATAGACCAAAATTCAGACATGGGGATGTCATGTCGTAAACATGTCCTAAGTGCTCTAAATAGAAAACATTAACACTGTGGGGTTCGAAAAAAAAAACAAATCTACCGGGCGTCTACATCTGGAGCATGCAGTGCATTTGCAATATAATACATGTAATCTGAACCATTAACTCACGGAAAGTAATTTCATTTACTACTTACACGTAAATCAGGTACCTGGAATATTTAACGGCTTCAAACTAGTCACCCCTTAAAGTGACCTTTTAAAGCTCAGCTGATTTGTCAGTCAGCTGAGCTTATAGGATGGCCCTGTGCAGGTTGTCCCTGCTTTTTCCGTCCACCGTCCGTCCGTCGTTTTAAGACTTTTTTTGTCATTTTTAAAATTATATTTTGGGGGGGGATGGGGGTGGGGGAAATCTTTAAAAAAATCTTCGAAACGGTTTTGCCAATTGCTTCGAGTTCTAGACTTTAATTTGTTGAAAAGGTGGCCTTGCAATCCGTTTTTTCTTTTATTTATGAATACCCGTATAGTTTAAAAATGTGTCGGTAAAAGTCATTTTAAACTTACCTAGAATGTACCTTTGGTGGGTCTCTGCCACATTTGTTCAAATGGTGACCCTCCAGTGATTTTTGAATTATTTGCGATTTTTTGTTCATTTTGTGGTAAAAGAAAAAAATCTTAATCTCCGCAAGCAAAGCACCAATTGCTTCTAAATTTCTTCCACACTTTATTAATTAATTAATCAATAATAATATACACAGTCTTCAGAATACTTGAAATTGGAGCTACAGAGATTAAAAACAGTCAGGAAATTATCAAAATTAGCAACATCGGCAAGGGCATACTTTGTAAATTGCTTTTATTTCGCTGTATTTTTAATAAAAATACGGCGAAATAAAAGCCACTTAGAGAGAGCCATACGCGACATTGTTATTAGTTTCGCTTATTTTGCTTATGGCACAAAACGGTGAAAATATCAATACAAAGAAATAGCAGTTAAAACCTAATTGAATAGGAATTATGGCCAAAATAATGAAATTAAATATTCAATGAAATGTGTGAAATGCAAAAACCGTGAAAATGTACATATACACACGATAATAGGTATATTCATAGTATGTACATGTTAACATTGTTATATTGGGGATAGCAGCAAATCTTATAGATTGGCTTATATCTCGGCAATTATGGATCCTAGGCCCTGGTTACTCTTAAACACTAAGAAAAAGTACGTATGGATTTCTTTGGTTGTGGTAATTTTGACCTTGAGCAAGCTTGAAAGGTCAAAGTGACATACTGGCTAATATCTAGATATTGGTGAATCCAAGGCCCTTGGTTACCATCAAACACTCACAGGAAAGTATGGAAGAAACCTCATTGTTTTTTTTGTTTTTGTTTTCTAAATGTTAATTCTGACCTTAAGTGATTTTGAAAGGCCAAAATATGTCAGTTTGACATATTGGCTGATATCTTGATAAAAGTGAATCCTGTCACTTTTCATTTAACAAGAGAACTGTGACAGTCCTATGCTCGGCTGACCTTGGATGGACAGACTAAAGTAGTCTTCTGACCTTTGGAATAATATGAAGGTCAGCTTTCTGTAAGACCATCACTGTGTTTTCCCTCACACATTTCTGGAGTCACAATTTTTTGAGCAAAAATGTATCAGGAGACCCCCCCCCCCCCAACAAAAACATAAGCCGATATGTAAATTTATGTTTGGCCAGGTTTTGGAGACATTAATCAAGTTTGTCCTCTGTTGGCCAATACAGGGAACAATTTTTAAAATACAATTCAGCAAAGAATATATATAATCTCAAAACTGGAAAATGTCAGGTCAGCATGTTTAAGAATTTTCAAAGAAGCAGGCCAGTTTAGTTGGAAGCAAGGGCCTGGAAATGGTCAGCAAATGTCAACTATTGACTGTATTGGTTTATGGATCGCCAAGAATATCTTCAATTCAAATACTGTTGCAGCGTCTTGTTTCAGTTAGTCTCTCCATCCATCAGCAACTATTTCTTACATCATAAACCTCGTTGACGTTTTTGGAAAATAAATCGAAAATGTGAATGACCGTTACAATCCCCATTGATTTACAAATAATCAACAGGGATATGTGCATGAACTGACAAGTATTCGAATTGAAAACATTCGTTTAAATTTTTAGGGATCCGCACACAACATTACCTGGTGAACAAACTTGGTTCACCTTTTCACGAGGAACATTTTTGTCCAGTTTCAGCATAATCTGAGTGACGGTTTTGGAGAACTCGAAAATGGTGAAAACACATAAAAATTCAGTGAAAAGTATGAAAATATCGTAACGTCAACTGTGGAACAAATTACAGCTTGGGGTCCCCAAAGGTGGTTCTATTTAATTTCAAAGTAACTGGCCGAACACTTTCATCAGAAAAAGATTTTTTCTGAGATTTTACCAAAAAAATAACGAAAACAGCGAAAATACACAAATGTCCTTTTAATTGTCAGCTTAGTAAACAGTCTCTTATCTTTTAAGTTGAAACATACCATATCAAAAGTAAATATAGTGTTGATGGATTTATTCTTGTATAAACATAATTTAGCTGATCAATCAATTTTCCTCCGTCGGACCTAGCGTCTTCTTGTGAAGTCTTATCGTGAAAGACGGGACGAGAGGAACAACAATGTCGATCAAAGTACTTTTCCCAAACGTGGGCACCTTTTCCCGAACTTTTCTAAATTCTAAATACCATCTTGTCCCAGTCAATATTTTATGGGTCGCTTGTATGGCAAGTTGCTTTGCTTTTAAATGTTTATTTTAGGAGATCCAGACGAAATAAGAGATCTCTTAAAATGAATTCAAGACATGTTAAATTCGAATTATCAATATGAATAATAAAGTGAAGATAGCCGTATTTTCGACACGTACATTTGAAAGATGCAGTGTGACAATATTTTAATGACTAAAAATGAATTAAGAGAAATATATAAAAGCTTAAAAACTTGTCCCATAAATTCGATTCCAGTGAGCATTCCTTATAGATGTGCATGGTTATGATATGTATAAAAAGCGGCGGCTATCTCAGCACCTATCCAAACTTGATTTCAAGATATTTTAAGTTGGATTTAAGATATTTTTAATTTGTATTTTAAGCACTTTGCGAACGATCCGCTCCGCTCCAAATATTGCAAAAGGAGCTTAAAACACGCGAGGCAGTAATAATTGGAAGGAATCCCTACCCGGCACATGTCGCCATCCCAGAAGCTCGGCTTGTCCTCTTCTTTGTCGAGTTCAGCAGTAAGTTCGAACGTTTCACCGTTTTCTGTGAGAGTGCTCAAAACTTTGTTGCCCTCTATCTTGTTTTCCATGAAGATGTTTCCTTTGATCATGCCTCGTATCCGCTCCTCATATCCTGCACGTGTGTACAAACCTGGTCAGACTTTCCCCAACAGACGGGTCACACACGACCATTAATATCAAATGTGCTCTGACTGACAGAGTGACTGACTGACTGGTCTACCTATTTGCCTGCCCACCCACCTACCTACGTACCTACCTGGTTGCTGTCGAGTCTATGCCATGAAAGGTTTAAAAGATTGTTGCCAGAACCCTTTCCTTGATTTTAAGATTTAAATGTCCAATGGTCGTGTTCTCAGAAAAAAAAATCCAGCCCAAAGTTCGCTTTCATAACTTGACGGAGGGTTTGAATGGATGAAAAATATGCAAAGAATTAAAACAGTTTCAGCTTTTTTGAGCAAATAATTCAGATTCATTAACCCCCCTAATTGGCATTTTTTTCGCGTTCAAACAACTTTTATTCATTCATTAGATTGCAACTTGTCTGTAAGTGGCTTTAATGAGATCCTAAGATATAAAATTTGTGGATATTCTGTGTATTTTCTCGGTAATATTCACCTGTATGGGTCTATGCTAGTCTCTGTTTCTTGGCAATAGTCACAATAAAAATTATTCAGATGAAAACTACTAAATACATACAGTTAATATACTTACCTATTTTAGCAATCAATGCATCTTCATTTTCGCTGCTGACCAATTTCCATTTACCGCAAAACTTGTCCATTGCTTCAGAATTTAATTATTCCTCGACTGCAACGACAAAAACAATCATAAATATAAGTTCGTTCAAGAGTACACATTTATCAAGGTAAACGCCAAAACTGTACTCGTAAACCGGTCAACATCGACAGGCAACGTCCATGTTTCCTTCTGTCGTCGAATTAATGAATAAAAATGCTTCAGGCGACCTCGCATGAATGAACTCATACTTTCATTTTTAGATGACACCCTGTTTTTCCGGTGAGATAACATGGGTACTTAGGGAAACCATCAAAAGTTGAATGTTCACAAAATCTCAAGTGTTGTACTTTTGGCCCAGACCACCCTCTCTCGGAAACTAAAGCGGACTTTATGTTCAATCATCCATCTCCCACATTTTATGCTACACTAGTCTACTATATGAATACATGACTCTCCTTTCAATATATGAACATGATCTTGATAATTATAAGGATATTTCAATATCTAATCAAATTGACTCTTTGTCTATCTGTCCATTTCAATTTAATACCCTCCCCCCCCCAGAAAGAAAAACAAAAACAAAAAAACAAACAAGCAGACAAATGCCGGTTGTTCCACTCGGAAACGATGTTTTTCGTTTGCAAGTTTGTTTTTCCGACATTTGTTTCCCTAAAATTGGCTTTGTGTCATGGAAAACCAAGGGGCTTTTAGTCCCTTTCCCCCAAACTAAGATAGGTAAGTTTTTTGCCATAAAATGAACAAAAAATACATACAAAATCCAAAAATCACTGGAGCGTGACCACTGAAACAAACTTGGTAGAGACTTACCTAAGGTACAGCCCCACAAAGTTTGAACTGAATCTGGTTTTAGACAAGTCAAAAAATGTAAATATGAACAGCAAAATGTAAATATGAACAGAAATACAGACAGGCAGACGGACGACGGATCACCACCCATCTTATGAGCTCAGCTGACTGACAAGTCAGCTGGCTAAAATTCACAAGGGCCATCCGTTTCTGTTGTATTATGCAACCCAACTGAATTCAGTAACAATTCAAGTTTGAACACATTGCAACATTTTCATACATGGCAAAGCGCTAGTTATCTTCAGCGTTATTTCATGATTATTAATGCTTGGCCCCGCCTTTTTCGCATAGACCCATGTCCGTTTGGTGATGGGCCCAGGTCACTATGAGGATTGCGCAAGGCCTCTGTCAAGCTGCAAGCTTGGAAAAGTGCGTGAGCGAAATCTGCTCACAATATCAGCACATCTATTCATGGTCCAGGAATGCGGTGCCAAGTTCTCACTCCAGGTTTCTACATATAATCTTAAATGTAGAGTGTTCATATCTACCTGCCTGTCACGGTGCGATTGCTGTCCGCCAAGGGAGATCCTTGTAACACAGAAGGCAACACACACACACACACACATGTATATATATGTATATATGCTGCCCCCCCCCCTGCCCCGACATTGTTAACCGGTGTGTGAAACAGCTGGGGGTGTGAAGTGTTTTGCCTTTTTTTAAAGGTGTCTGAAACTCGCGCCTGCTTATATTGAAAATGCGTCAATTTTGCTTCACACAGGTGCGCTGTTCGTTATTAAGCATCAGATGAAGCAGTCAAGCTGGCACCTTGGGAATGCTAATATATTTTGTTTCACAAAGGGTCAGTTAGTCCTCCGCGCTTGAACCAAGTGACATTAACCACTCACGCATAAAATGATTATGTCATGTGTTATTTCTACAGTAACAGGATCAGGGGTGTGCCAAAATGTATTAAATTTAGGCCTACCGATTTCACTACAAATTTTACGATCACCCGAAAATTAATGCACTGAAGTGTATATATAGTCCCATGGAGCTACTCTAGAAGTTCCATAATAGTCCTAATACGTTCCTGGATCCGTATAAATTCGGACAAAAAACTGGCGTACTGTAGTATTTGAAATATTAATGCGCGTTAGCATGTCTTTATGCTGGGATGATCAGCTTGTATTGAATGACTCGTTGTTTCTAAGAAACTTCAATGACAAACTGATTGGGCAGTATGTTCAGGCTTCGAATTCTTAACTTGCAAACATATGCCCTGAACGCAAGTTACGAACACACAAATTATTCCAGTCTGATTTTTGCATGGATTCCTAGCTTTTTACTCCACTATAGGTGTGTCAAATGTGCAGGCAAAAGCAGGATTCCCACTTTGTTCAAACAATCTCCGAGTTGAAACTGGTGGCCACTGTCAAGCTACCACCCCGGTAAATAACAGAATCTGTCTGAAGTGCAAGATGCTATGTGTTGAGGATGAAAAAACATCTCTTCCTAACGCACAAAAGACACGAATTGTATTTGTGTCTTTTTGCCCAGAACCACTTCCTAGTAGTCAATATCCTATTCCGCAGTTCGAACTCTTTACTCTCCATAAGCTAACCTGTCCCTGTCTAACCTGTATATAATATGATAGACCATTTTGAATGTGCAAAATTTACCGTAATGAATTCGACATCTTGACAGATGACGAAAAGTTAGTTGCACTTATGAACACCAAATGTAACAAAACCCTTGCTATCCTCTGACAATATCTTCACAAGTGATGCAACAAATCAGATCCCACGTCGTCAAGCTTCCGGGCACTACCTTGACTCCTAATGAACTATCTATAATTGCACATGCCAGTTCTATGCCGTATTATGCATGAATCTATACAGCAATGTCGCCTTCCTCGCCCCATATTGTATCTTTACCTTTAAATTGTGTTTAGTTCGTGCAGCAACTTGCTGAAAATTTGTTTTTGTTTACACGCCTACAGGTATGTTATATATATGTATGCTCTTTGTGTGTGACGAATGAATCAAACAAAACGTCAATAAAATGATACTACTTTTATTTGCAGATGACAAAAGTTATTCTTCATTGACACAAATTGAGCTACATTACTTAATAGAATTAATATAACTTCAAACTTGATTACAATTTGGTGTAATGAAAATAAACTAAACTCATTCACGACTTGAAGTATCAGGGAAAAATCGTGAATGATGATTTTCAAATTAAAAGCAATAAATCTAAATTTTCTCAAGTTTCTAAAAATAAACAGGGATTTTGCAACATGGCTGAACAGCTAAATTGGAAATATATTACCCCGGCACTTGTATTGCGAACAAGATAGGTAAAGATACTGGCATCTTAAAGAAATGCAGACAAAATATATCATGAATTGGTATAGCCATACTTTACATATTGTAACCTTACCTGGACAAGCAGCTGTCAGGTGATTTGGGCTGATTGATTAAATTACCAAAGGAAATATCACGTGTCATGAGTTTTTCTTGCTTCCAAAGCTGACCAAAGCTGCGCATTTTTCTACTCCACTGGTAGTAGTGTGGTGTAGTGTAGTAACACGAAACTTGGTCTGCTTTGCAGGCAAGAGTTTTTGGGACTTGAGTGCTCATACTGATTCACTATTTAATCAATACAAAATTATGAAATTTGAATTTTTAAATACATGTTTGTCAGGTAATTATATTTAAAACTAATAAAGGGGTATTTTTACACATTTTTATAATAATTTTGTCAGGAACTTAGAAGTACTTTCGCACAACAGAGATATTACTTGTTCTTTGCAACATGCAGTAATGCTTTTTCTTGTTGAAACATCATGGTACAAAAATTTGGAACCATGTGCCTCTTAGCCTTCAACAAATTCATTTATTAGCCTTATTTAAATGTAGGTTAAAATATATACCTTGGAGATACGTTCTATGCAGCATTGAAATGTATTCTTTTGTATTTGTGACAGTGGAGTATTTCAAAACTACTTGATTTTATGCTATACATTTATTAATGTATCGTAACATATTATTATCCTTCTGTTTTTGTTGTTGTTTTTTTTTCAAATATGCTCAAACGAACCAATGCTTTCGACAACGATCCATAGTGAACTCCCGGCACTACAGCAACGTACTTTTAAACTTTCTGGAAGGACAGGTAGGGTTAGTGCATTGATTGACTGTACTACAAAGCTCTCTCTCTCTCTCTCTCTCTCTCTCTCTCTCTCTCTCTCTCTCTCTCTCTCTCTCTCTCTCTCTCTCTCTCTCTCTCTCTCTCTCTCTCTCTCTCTCTCTCTCTCTCTCTCTCTCCCCCCCTCCCCCCCCCAAGTAAACCGTTAGCTCCGTGTGTGTCATCATAGTTCTCACAACGGTGGCTTCAAGCGGTCCAATACATCATTCTTGAATTTTCCTTTCAACATTTGGATGCTGGTCTTCAAACACATCACATGCCAGTCTGTGGTATTGTGTGATGACATTTCATTGAAGTGTGTGTGTCAACACACACTTTTTTGTTTATCCTGAATTAAAGTGTGTGTGTCAACACACACTTTTCTGTTTTTCCTTGAATTCTTTCTTTCTTTCTTTCTTCTTTCTTCTTTCTTCTTTACCAGCAAATTTGTCCGACACTTTGCTCGGACACTATCATACATAGAAACTCCAAACTTGGCATGATCGTATCTCCATACAAGGAGTTTGACCGTTTTACACAGAGGAATGAAGATGTTTAAAATTATGCAAATTAGGGGCATTTAAAATTTTAAAAGCTCCATATCTTCCAAACTATTGCAGATAGACACAAAATTCTAACTTACACATATAGGTTTGAGACAACTGGCAAATCCAACAGCACACAAACAAAACTTGGGGAATTTTAATGTACGCTAAATTCACCAAATTTCTCCCCAATCCACATGCAGGCTTTCAAATGCCTCCTGTATGACCTATTGCTTGACCTCTATGGTGCCAGGCAACCATTTCACATTCATAATTAATTAGCTTGAACTTGTCCCACAGCTTTCTGTCCATGCGTGTTGAGTGTACGCTTTGGAAGGTTTGGGTCTTGTAGCAAATTGCGGTGGGGAGGGGGGGGGGGGGACTCCGAACAACTGTGTAATGAGGCTCTCCATAAAATACAGAGGATCTCTTTCTGTTCATGCAAGAAACATATCTGCTGCATGTTAACACTAATGCTGGACAGAGCTGTAAGTACACCATGACTGAGACTGACCAGTCAGATTGTCCTGGTAGCTGGTCTGTTGTACCCTGAGGCTAGGAGTGTGCTGGGCTTATCAGTTCCATCAGTCCCAAGGGATCAGACGGACTGGACTTCTAGGCAGAACAAGCCTGGCAGAGTGTACCCTCTGTTAAAAACAGACTGCATACAGAGCTTACAGTCCCCAATGACTGTTTTCACATTTTGGTGAATTTTGAAAAAGTGTGTGGATTTGTGTCATATCTCACTGGACATTTTCATGTCTTTGCTTTCTTGTAACCAGTGAGAAGAAGCCTGTTCTCCATAGCCTTTCACTGAGTCAGTATAGTGCATGTCTCAGTTCACAGGTACATGCACATGTAGTTAAAGTGTGTGTGTCAACACACACTTTTCTGTTTTTCCTCGAGTTCTTTCTTTCTTTCTTTCTTTTTCTTCTTTACCAGCAAATTTGTCCGACACTTTTCTCGAACACTATTATACATAGACACATTTATTTTACATGGATAGTGAAAGAAGTCAAGCCTTGACTTATCGAGTCACTCTCCATGGCACAGATATATAAACTCCAAACTTGGCATGATTGTACCTCTATACAAGGAGTTTGACCGTTTTATACAAAGGAATGAAGATGTTTGCCTGCTAAACATCCGTTCTTGGCGGTCTACTACCCCCCAGCGAACGTCTGCCTTTCTTTGGCAGCGTCACTGTCTGGAAGCTGGCAGCGCCGTCCTGGCATCGCAGCCAGTGAGTGGCCAGGTGTGGGGATGCGCGCAATGGATTGTGGGATAGTGACTCTGTGGGCGCCATTTTGTTTCTAGGCTATTACAAGGCCCAGTGGGTATTGACCACACGCCGCTCAATTAACTGTTAGGGTTCACCTGCTGGGAAGGTGCTAACAACATAATGGGGGTAACGGGATTAACAACTCTGGTGTGCGATATCCAGCAGGTGTCACATTAAAGATTTTTCAGTGTGGGTCCGTTGGACCCATCTTTCTCCATTTTCAGGGAAAATAGTGGGTCCATGAACTGAATCTATGGGTCCAGTCTGAAATTGTGTAAACTGGACTTCATTTGATGTAATTTGATTAATTGATTTTATTTGGTATAATTAACATATATCACAATGATAAATATATAAAACATGCATGTAACATTAAGCCTAGAAACGAACATAACATAGGGTCTGTATGCTCACGTAGGTAACTCATTATTTATAAAATTTAAGATTGAATAAAAAGTTACCAATATGCCAACTTGATGTAAAAGGGTCTAAAAGTTGTTGACGGTACCAAGGATGGATTCAATCTACCCAGGAACCTGCTATTACGACTAAGTCTATAGCACATCCCTGGTCTACCAAAAAATGGGGCTTAACCCCAAGCACGCTGCCACTGTGCCAGTATCTGTTGTTGTACACCGTGTGCCATCGGACAGTTTTTAACTCGCTTGCACAACAAGCGGCATGCGTGATTGAACATGCCTGGGCTCTGTTATTTTTGCGATTGATTCAACGTGACGAAATTGTCAGAAATTATATGATTTATATTTCTGTGCACTTTCTATTTCTGTATACCTGAAAAATTTGATAGCGTAGGCGGAGTTGAGAGTCTGATCTTAATTGCGGTCACTTAATTCACCAAGCAACACGGCAGGCCCACAAGCCGTGCAACACACAAGCGAGTGTACACAGACTGTCACGGGCATGCACCCAGGCATGGTTTTCCGCTACACATTTTTCCGGCCTTCGATCATAAATTTTTTTAATTCCTACAGATTTGTTCCATTCAAACATTTCAATGAAATCAAAACAACCAAATTTTGTTTCAAAAACACCAATAACCACGTGAACCAACGGAGACAGTGATGAACAACATCGTGTTACGCTGTTAGGCCGGCTAATGCAAAATTTCGCTTCGTTCACGTGTAACCTTGCGATGGCTAATCTGCGTATTTTCCTTGCCGCCCGTAATGAATTTTCACTCGTGCCTTTATCTGGGTCTAGATTTTTTCGATGGAACTCTTCTTGGTGAAAATGTGATTTGAAAATTAAACATCTTAGTCCAATAATCTTTGCGTGATACGACTTGTACCTTCCCAACATTGCAGACATGAGACAAGCACATGGGGAACAACGAATTTGATTGGACAGTGAGCGGCACGTGATCAAATCCACCCAATGAGGAGCCTGGAAGTGCTCTCAGCATTTATAATGAGGTAAAGTGACGTCCATCCATTCCCATTCTGGCAAATTTTTGGAGGGATACCCCACAAATATTTTTTCTTAGCAAATAAGCGAGCTTGTTACATAGAAACACGAACATCAGAGGATTCCATCAGTATTATAAATAATCACGAGATTGATAATGGTCGATACAAAACACCGTGACCGCTTGGGGTAATTTTTGCAGTTGTATCTTTCAAAAATGCATCGCGTTTTTGTGCGTGCGTCCACAGAGACGCAAAATGACAATGTTGTATTAATTTCCAGGCGTCATTTCTTTATTTTTTGCGTCTATGACGCAGGACGCAAGCTTAATGTAACCCCTGATCCAGCTACTGTTCTGCCATGTACGGCAACTGTGTTATGCACTCAGCCCAGTTGTAATTACTAAATTAGCTGCCTACGAACAGCGTCAGTGTCACGGGAAAAAAGTAAAAAATGGATGAGAAAAAATTCCGGGAAGTTCTTGAGGATTGTTGGCAAGAGATGGGAGTAAATTATCAGGCGACCAAACACCAGGAGCAAGCATTATTTAATGTTATTGTTGAGAAGAAAGACACTGTTGTAATTTTACCAACAGGCAGTGGAAAAAGCCGAATATTCCAACTAATACCTGACCTGGTGAAACGGAAAACGCCTATTCCAGCCAAACCTGTCGTAATCTTAGTTTGCCCGCTCGTAAGTCGTAAGTCTAGTAAAATCTCATCAGCAAGAACTGAGCAAGTTAGGGGTGTCGCCTTGTATTCTGGGTGAAGGTGACGCCGGGAACATTTCCCGATCGCAATACACAGCACCCTGTTCCATTCTGACATCTTTTACTCCAGTAAGTCACAGATACGCAAGCAGGTAAACCACGTTTGAGAAGGTGTCAATTGGATTAATCCCTTGGGTCCTCGACCTCGTGGAGTTATTTTGACTGCTATGTGGGAAGTGACGTGTTGCTCGCATCTGATTGGACGACGCACAGCTCATTAATAATGCAGTAGGCAACTTTCAGGATAAGCGACGTACAATTCATTGGCCAAGGGGCGCCTGACAACGTTATCGCCAGATCTGCTAATTGCCTCTTGAAATAGTATTGCGACACGGCCGGGCAGACTTTCGCTGGGGGCCAACATAGTATATCGCCCAAAGAAAGTCTGCTTAGGAGGCAATGAAGATGTTTAAAATTATGCAAATTAGGGGTATTTGAAATTTTAAATCTTGAATATCTTCAAAAGTATAATAGATAGAGATGTCATTCCAACTTCTACAAGGGGGTTGTTGACCATTGCGCACCGAATGAATTACAAATAAAAGTTGTAGCAATTCAAATTATGCTAAATAGCACCATTAGAAATTTTAAATCTTCAATAACTTCAAAGCAATAAAAGATAGAGACGCCATTCCATTTTCTACCCCTGTGTTATGGAATAGTTGTCCATTGCCATACCAATATATTTTGTAGACACACACACCGATTTGCTATGCAGCAAATCATATTTCCTAGTTTCTTTCTTTCTTTCTTCTTTACCACAAATTTGTCCGACACTTTTCTCGGACACCATTATACATAGAAACTCCAAACTTGGCATGATTGTACCTCTATACAAGGAGTTTGACCGTTTTACACAGAGAAACGAAGATGTTTAAAATTATGCAAATTAGGGGCATTTGAAATTTAAAATCTTTAATATCTTCAAAAGTATAATAGATAGAGATGTCATTCCAACTTCTACTAGGGGGTTATTGACCAGTGCGCATCCAATGAATTTAAAATAAAAGTTGTAACAATTTAATTTATGCTAATTAGCAGCATTTGAAATTTTAAAACTTGAAAATCTTCAAAACTATTATAGATAGAGATGTCATTTCAACTTTTACTAGGGGGTTGTTGACCATTGCGCATGTAATGAGTCTAAAACAAAAGTTGTATCAATTTAAATTATGCTAATTAGCAGTATTCGAAATTTTCAATCTTGAATATCTTTAACACTATAATAGATAGAGATGTCATCCCAACTACTACTAGGGGGTTGTTGACCATTACGCACCTAATGAATTAAAGATAAAAGTTGTAGCAATTTAAATTATCCTAAATAGCACCATTAGAAATTTTAAATCTTCAATAACTTCAAAGCAATAAAAGATAGAGACGCCACTCCAACTTCTACCCCTGTGTTATGGAATAGTTGTACATTGACATACCAATATGCTTTGAAGACACACACACTGATTTGCTATGCAGCAAATCATCTTTCCTAGTTCACATATATTTTGCGATGGTGATAATACCATGTATCAGCAATATCGATATGAAAATAATGCTCGGCTATAGATGGAAAGGCACAAAATATCATGTGTGAGAAAGAAACTGTAGAAAGTGTAGAAACCATGTAAACTGGTGGATTCATGCTCTACTTTTATTTCTTTTTCTTCCAGTACAGACGTCTGGCCAAGTCCCAGAACAAATGGCCAAACCTTATGTTTCTTTTCTTTCTTTCTTTCTTTCTTTCTTTCTTTCTTTCTTTCTTTCTTTCTTTCTTTCTTTCTTTCTTTCTTTCTTTCTTTCTTTCTTTCTTTATTTCTTTCTTTCTTTCTTTCTCATTCTTTGCTATACGCCTACCCACACTTGTATCTTGTTTAAGGTATTTTTAACGACACACTGCCCTGTGTAGTAGGAACACTATATATATATATATGATTTTACTGGAGATGATCGCTGGATGAATTAAGAATGTTTTATACACTTTGAAATCAGATAAATCAAAATCTATAATTTGAAATGCCATACAGCGAAAGAGAACTTAATTTTCCTTAATTTCCTGCATGTGGAAATTATTCAAACGCAGGAAAATATCTGCATAGATATATGCTGCAAAGAAACAGATACGCATAAATATTTACTGTTTGATTCCTGTCACCCAAAAACAAACAATGCATATAACCAGGCTACAATAATTTGCACCAGAGAAGACGATCTAGAAACAAAGGAAAAGGTGCCGACATAAACGTCACGATTTTCTAAGGGAGAGAGTTTTACCCAAATTGATGACTTATATCAACAGGAACGTTATCTATTCAATTGTTTGTCGAGGATCAGATTCACACCAGATCTGCCAAAAATGACTTGAGACGTAGAATGGCCACACACACGCGCGCAACGTTGGAAGATACCTTCTAAAGTTGCCATTGCCCAGCCAGGTGTCCTTGCCTTCCCAAATAAAGTGCGACAATTGTTCATCGTTGAAGACATCAGGGCATGTCTTTATTACATTTGTTACTATATGGTTTTTTCTTCAGCTGATGACTTGTTGTTCCTACCTAATCTCTTAGTTTGAACAGTTTTTCTCTGACCTGTTCTTCAGTGTGGGATACGATGATGGTATCAGCCGTTGTTGAGAGTAACAGCTAAATTAAAACTCATTGTGACTCATGTTGCGGCCTTATGTAGCTTCACAGGTGGGTCATGTATGCAGCTGTTGCTAACTACCATTATATATATATATATATATATATATATATGAAACACCTGTTATCTCACCTACAGCTTGCTTCACCGCTATTTTAATTCTGAGTCCAAAGTTACCTTTGTCAAATAACTTGTCCATCATGGTCAAATTTGCTATTATTTCAACCCTATGTACGACTTTGAGGGATTTATATTCTGACAATTAATATCGACTAACAAGTTTCCATACATCTAGTTTTTAAGATTGTCGAGTTCGACTCGATTTCGCGCTTCTGGTATTGCCACTGGCTGAGCTAAATCAAAATGCGCGAAAAGTTCTCGAAAAACAAGAAGAAAAGCAAGACACACACATCTGCTCTAATTCATCTAAGAATACATTTGATTTTATATAGCGGCAATACGTTCAAATTCGTGACATTTTGCATGGGGTATCAAGACCTTTGCAGGTACTAACAAGAGAATTGCAGGAATGTTGTCATTTGTTTTCAGTGCATTTTAATTTCGTGCCGCCAATCAATACGCAGAACAGATTTTAAATTTTAGAAAAATTCAAGTTAATTTCTAGACCTACAGTAAACATTGTAAACTTGCTCTTGCTGTTTGTCATTCAATATTGCCATGACCTTCTGACCAGCCAGACAAGTTTCACCTTTGGTAATTGTGGAAGATTGGCAAAGTGTCACGCCCAAGAGCTACCTCGAAAGTGAGCGACAAACAGTAACAGAAAAGTGATATTGTCACTATGTGCTGTAGAATAATTTGGCTTTTTTTTATCCTGGAAAGAAATAAAAATTGTTTGCCTCACACCACCATACAGTGACTCAAAGGGTCAAGTTACACGACACAGGTCCAGCTTAGGGGGTGTAGTATAACATATTATAATGTGATGCAATGTATATGGATGAATAATCAATTAATACTGCATCATTTACAATGAATGGTATTCTGTACTGAAAGACAGCACACACACACACACACACACACACACACACACACAAATGAAGCACATACAAATGTATCATGCATCACAGTAAAATGAATCTAAATTTAACAAGCTGAGAATGCAATCGTCACAAATCACGATCACGATCACGATCAAGTTACACAAACTGACTCTTTATATACATGTACAAACTAATAATTTCCTTTATATACATGTACAAACTAATAATTCCCTTTATATACATGTACAAACTAATGATTTGCTTTATATACATGTGCAAACTAATAATTCCCTTTATATACATGTACAAACTAATAATTTCCTTTATATACATATACAAACTAATAATTTCCTTTATATACATATACAAACTAATAATTTCCTTCATTTACATATACAAACTAATAATTTCCTTTATATACATATACAAACTAATAATTTCCCTCTTATTCTCACGCTTCATGTATATATGTTTTATTAATGTCTGCAGGGCATACGTTTGTAAATTTTTACGTAGGTTAGCGTTCCCACTTATAACCATGTACACATGACACATTTTTTTTGTGACGTAGCACCTTTTACCGCTACCACTGAAAATACAGGTCCTCTTTCTTGGCAATATGAAATCATGGCTTACAGGTCGTTATTAACACAACCATTACATGAGCATATCTCAATCAAGAAAAATATACGAGTTGACTGGCTGGATATACATTTATCTTATAATAGGTATTTGTTGTGTCTTTCTTTTGGTTTAGAAGTGTAAAATCCCCTGGTCCCTCTTCCCAGTTTCTGCATCACACACGCCTGTTTACCGTTTGATGCATGAGCTTCGATTTCGTTTCTATCTCACACGGCAGTTTTTTTTTTTAACGGAACTGAACATCTGACGTACTTTGTACTTTCTCGTCTTTTGTAAACCACATATCCCCTCCCAATTCCAGATACTTACGTGTGAATATTGTAACATCAGTTGAGTCAGTGCAGACCACCCGGCACTAATCATCTGGAGTCAACGTTATCTGATTATAGACATAGACGGGGCCTCCCTGTATTACAATAGTATAAGGCTACAACGTGTGTGACAGGTTTGACTTAAGATTTTTTTGCTATGATATTTAACTTTTAATAAAATACGGGAGACAGTCCAGTGAGACTTGAGCAAGTCTGATATTGGCCCGAACGCATGTTTGTTCCTGTTTGAGATCAGCATACCCACCACTTATCTGCAACCATTCTCTAATCAGCACATTGCTTTCAGAGGGAGAATTTAATGATCCATGTACGCATTCACTAGAGGCATGCACTTCTGGGGATACACGTGTGTACCCCCATTATAATTTGCATGCACTTCTGGGAATACACGTGTGTACCCCCATTATAATTTACACTAATTATATTTACATTCAATCTAACTTTTGACGTTGCAAGTATGGGAGAGAGCCTGGTGTGTTATGAGACCATAACACATTAGCCTTGTGTGTTATGGAACCATAACACCTGTCCCGCCCACATTCCAATAAGCCACGCCTACCTGGGTTTCCGGAACTCAACACTTGAACATCGTGTCTCTTAATTCTACGTATTAAGTTTCTAAATTTCGTGTAATTGAGCAGAAAGGTTAAGAGGGAAATGTAAATATAAGCAATGAGGGTCGCTTTTGTGTGTGCTATGGCATAATGACGCGGGTGCTTGAAGCTGGCATCGGGCGAGGCGCTGGCGAAAACTTTGCTTTACAATAATGCAGACAGACACATATACTAGCGAACAACGGGTGAAGAAAATAAAGTAAATGAGCAAACATGCATTGGTGTACAAAGGTATATATATTCAGGGACATATTGTAAATTTTATATTTATCTACAGTTGTCAACCATATTGCTAAGATGACACGATCATATATTCCAGGGATCAAGAAAGTAATCATTCCGCCACCTCCTGTTTTCTATCCTCTTAAGCGGGAAAAATATTTATTGCGTAATCTACAGTCAGGATTACAAGAAGAAAGGATGGAGTGGCATTTGAAAACAATCCTAAAATACCAGAAAGGATAGACCAGACTCCTGACATCCATGATGCTTAGAAAAAGGTAAAATCATCTACACCACTTATAAAAAACAGCGATTACAGTCTACCCAAGTCAAAGTCTTCGGAACCATGTGAGTCTGTTCTTGTAACTTTTTGAAATGCAACAATGTCATATCAAGCTTTGGGTTACGAATATGTTAAGATGTTATATCAAGCTTGGTTGAGATTATAGAGCATAGAATGCACAAATGGAAATGATCGTAATTGGACTTCCATTTAAGGTTAAAAAAATTTTAATATCGTAGCCTTTCAATAGGCTTGATTGAGTCATATGTCGTCATCATGCACCGGGAGAATTCGCAATGAAAAAAAAGTCTGCAAACGATTGCTTTTTAAATAAAAGTAATTTGTTAACTGATATGTCTAGCCGATACAATACATTCAATGTAGGAGGTACAAGAGAACTGAAAATATTTAATTTACATCTTTGAAATACCAATGTTCTCATTCCACATGTTTGGTGAAAAAGTCAAGATCAAAGCAGTTTTGATGCAAATGATCACATAACTTTAACATGCACATTGCAGGAAACAAGGCATCACCTGGTACATATCTTTATCATCGTTTCTCATACAGTCGATTCTTTCATTGTATGTTTCCCCTGAATGTAAATATGTTGTTTTGTGCATGCATCGGAAAGCAAACGTGTGGACATTCATAATTTTTACAAAATCATTCATCTTCTTTCATCTTTGTATCCATCACATTAACGCCTTAGAGAAAGTTGATAATATTTATGGGTAACGTATTTGTAAACTATCAAACCGAATCCCTGTTCTGATGAAGAAAACACAAAATGTTTTTCTATGTTATTTTTATGCGTATATATGACTACTAAGCATACAGACAACAACACTGGTATAAAGATGGGTATCACATCCAAGAGTGTCCGAGAATGTTTGAGTGTCATATTCATGATGATCATCTGCGTGCCTAAACTGTGCCAAGGGAAAATTTAAGATTTTTCAGCACGAATGTACTTCTAGCATCAACAGGAATAATGCCAGAGCTCTCAAGTTGGGAGAACTCGATGGAGTGAGATTTTCTAGGGGGTACGGGGGCATGTTCCCCGGGACATGTTTGAAAATTGCGGAGTAAAAGGGTGCAATCTGATGCATTTTAGGGCGCGAAAAGGAATCCTGCTTCTGATTGGTTGAGGTTCAACAGCTCGACCAATGAATGAAACCTTTGTTTGTACACTTGTTCACAGTGTTACGGGGCCAAAAAGATACCATTAGTGATCCACATGCTGGCGAGCGTGCTCTGTAAGCAAAGAAGTGTCTTGGAAATGTGGGAGGGAACAAAATGTTTAAATGCGGGAGAATTTTATGTCTTTGCGTGAGAGCGTGACATAATACTGGAATGCGTGAGAGACGCTCAATGAGTGAGACTTGATAGGTCTGTAATGCACTGCCTCTTGTAACAACATTCGAGTCATTTTTCAGGTCTTAATCGACCAGCGACAACGTCCGGTGTTGCTGACTCCTTGAAATACCTGATAAAACAGCCAAAATTTAGCCCCCGTTTTTCATTGGAACATCGCTTGGCCCTGTTGCTAACCCGTGCCTTCTAATTGTCAATGTGTAACAGCCTATTTAGTCCTTGTTGGGTGCGCTTCCCATTGTTCGAGTTGCTGCGCTGGCCCTGTGCCCCTGGCAGTCTGATACGGGGCACGTGATTTTCTTTCTTAGTCCAAACTAGATGAGTCAGCTATAACTGCCGTTGTCCCTGGGTTATTGTGTTCACTTGGTCTCATCACTGACATTCAGGTACTCACAGGAACGTGTAGCCAGGGCCTGTTGCCAACCTTTGGCTCTCAACAACAGTCATCAGTGCGCAACAGGCGCAGGTTTACCTTTATTATGGACGACATGTACATTTTATACCAAGCCTCTTGGGTGGCTGACTGTTACCGTTTTGTATTGTGTTGAATTATTTTGAAACATGTATGTATTTGGGTGTATTTTCCTTCCCCCATCCTGGGGGTCTCAACATAATAATAATAATAATAATAATAATAATAATAATAATAATAATAATAATAATAATAATAATAATAATAATAATAATAATAGCAGCAGCAGTAGTAGTAGTAGCTGTAGTCTGAGAATTTAGGAATTTGGGAACAACTTATTTCATCTAAATTGTCAGGACAGTCACTGTGTTGGTTGCACCACTTAGAAATATTATGCAACCACCCTTGTCACACTAAAGATAATATTCACTGGATTGACAGTTTAGCTTTATACACATTGTGGCATAATAGACACGTCTAAAGGAATAGTCTTGTGCATGACATATGCAGGTGCATAATCCGTTGCATCAGATATACCCTTTCGGTCACTATGGCCATCACATACATGATGATCCAGAGTTTTTTTAAAAGGGAAGTTCGAATTGCGAGTGGCAAAGGCACAAAACTCACGGCGGGGGGGGGGGGGGGGGGCTCCCGACGGACATTTTTTAAAAATCGATACTCTCAGACCGATTTTGTTGGCATTTGAGACTGTATTTTCACATGGAAAATTTGATATCTTAGACCGTTAGCTTTCATATTTCCTTTCAGAGTATGGCATATGGGGTTAGACAAGTGGCAAAGTTTTTACAGGATTGCAGGACCAGTGCTTCGAAATTTGTACTGGCCCTAGTGTGCCC
Source organism: Hermodice carunculata (assembly GCA_964020975.1). Classification (NCBI taxonomy): domain Eukaryota; kingdom Metazoa; phylum Annelida; class Polychaeta; order Eunicida; family Amphinomidae; genus Hermodice; species Hermodice carunculata. The sequence continues at coordinate 1,850,150 of OZ026614.1, read as the reverse complement.
CCCTCCCCCCCCCCCCCCACTCATTCCGGTGAGCACATTTAGTGTGACTGCGACAACATAATGACTGCAGTTATCTCGTTTAAGTTTGTTCATCACACATTTTTCTGCATGCACAACATTCAAATCTATGCAGTGTAAGTCTACATTTTGGCGAGCTCTGTTTCTTAAACCTGAATGCCAGTTGACACAAAAATACAAGACTGAAAAAAGGTTTATTGTATCCGTATGATTCTTTGTACTGCCTCTAGCGTTAAATTATGTATTGAAAGCCAAATCATATAGAAACTATACAACTAAACCAAAAAGGAACTACAAAGATATAACAATTTTACTAGTACTGTATATACTCTCATTTACACTTCTAAAAATGATGCTCTTTTCTTCCAAGCACCATTAACCTGAAAAGGGTCCTTCAAATTGTCCCTATTAGGCCCATATTGGGACATAAGTCTTCAATTTTGAAAATATTTTTGATATGCAAATTAGCAAATTCTAACTTTGCAGTTTCATAATTTTACACCTGATGCAGATAAGAACAAATTAATGGATACTGTTAAGTTTCATAGTATTTTGAAGATATGGACCCTGTTTTCCCTTTTTTCCCCATAATCTTAAATACACAAAATAAAAAAGAAAGCCACTTCGAGGCACCTCCCTATGTTTCTTATACTTCCTTGTATGCTTGGTTGATTATCCTTCTCTTTCTTATGGTAGGGATCTCAATTGTCTCTTGAACGCTGACGTGGACGGTGCGTCTACCAATTCCCCAGGGAGGCCGTTCCAGCTGTTCACCACCCTGTCGGTAAAGAAGAACTTGCAGACGTCAGTTCTGCAGTGCTTCTTCTGTAGTTTGTAATTGTAGCCTCTAAGGTTTCTACTGGGGTGGGAAAAAATTCTGTGGGTTGGTCTTGTGGGAGCTATGTAGGAATTTGTACGTGTCACACATGTCAATGTGAGTTATATGCGTTTGTAATGACTGAAAATTTTTACTTAGTTGCTCGCTACATAGTTTTAGACACCTGTCCTGTACTGTTTCTAAAGATTTTATATCTTGGTTATGCCATGGGCTCCACACAGGAGCCCCATATTCTAACATCGGTCTTACAATAGTTTTGTATAATGTACTTACTTTTGTTTCAGTGAGAGTGGTGAAGCACTTTTTCATTGTACCAATTCTCTGATTTGCTTTTTTGATGATGGAGTTTATGTTAGTTTTGGGATAGAGGTTGTCAGAGATGATAATGCCGAGGTCTTTTCGATGTTTTGTTTGTTGCAGTATTCTGTTGTTGAGTGTATAAATGTGGTTTAGAGATTCTTTTATTTTTTAGGACATAGCATTTGGTTGTGTTAAAATTTAGTAGCCACTGCTTTGACCAGCTGATTAGAGTGTTTAGATCTTGTTGTAGTGTCACAGTCTGCTTCTGTTTTAATTACTTTGTAGATTTTAGTATCGTCTGCGAAGATTTTGGCTGTGGATACTGTTAGTTCAGGGATGTCATTTACATATATGAAGAATAAGATCGGGCCAAGAAAAGAGCCTTGAGGGACCCCACTTGGGATCTCACGCCACCCTGACCCTCCATTTCTAATTAATGCTCTCTGTCTCCTGTTCGACAGGAAATTTTCTATCCATGCAAGTGTTTTGCCTCTGATCCCCTACCTGACGCAATTTATGTATTAACTTCATGTGAGGGACAGAGTCGAAAGCTCTCGAAAAATCCAGGTATATGCTTCTGTTTGGTTTGACCTGTCCAAGTTCTCTATCCAATCGTTGAGGTATTCAAGCAATTGGGTAACACATGAGCAATTCTTTTGGAGTATTCTTTTGGAATTACTGATTCGATGAAGAATTTATTTAGTATCTCTGCTTTGTCTTGATCTTGTGTAACTTTAGTCCATTTTCTTCTATAGCGTCGATAGTGGAACTGTTTCTAGTGAAGTGTCTGGCATCATTGCAGAACAGCTTTGGGTTTTGCTCAAGGTTATTTACCAGTTTGTCCTCACAATGGGCTTTTGCTGCATTGGTGATAAAGTCATGGTCTTGAACTAGTTTGTTGTAAATGATCTTGTCAGACTCTAGGTTTGATTTACGATGTCTGATCCATTGCTTTCTTTTGTGTTGTTTTGATTTATTATTATATTTGTATCTAGTCCAAGAAGGTTTATTTCTTTCATCTGGTTTTACCATTTTAGATGGGATATGCTTGTCAACTTATTTTGTGTAAATTTCCTTGAATTTGGACCATGAATCTTCTATGTTGTGGAAATCGTTTATAAAGTTCCAGTCGGTTTCCTGGAAGTTCTTGTTTAGCCCTTCATAATTACCTTTGCTATATAAGTAAATTTTGCGGGGGAGCCCGACATATGCGGGGGACAGGACAGTTGATCTCCAAGTACACTGGTCGCTTTTTGCGAATGGCTCTGCAACTGTACATGTCAGGACAGTATAGGGGTCACCGACTAGGGTAAGTCCAACGTATTATTGAACCTGGTTGGTTCGTTGACCATTTGGGTGAGTAAATTGTTGTTTAATATGTCGAGGAATGCTTCCTCAGTGGGACGTGATCCAGACCTTGAGGACCAATCGATCCCTCTAAAGTTGAAGTCTCCCACAAGCAGACAATTTTCTGTGTTTACCTTAAGTTTGTTATTGACTAACCTATTTTCTGTAGCATGTGGATTTCATCAACTTCTGGTCGGTAGCAGTCACCTATATTTAACAATTAACACAATAATTATTTAACATGTGCCCCAGCTGCTAGATTAATACTAGACAATTTCAAAAAATATACTTTCATGAACTAAAAAGAAAAGACGAAGGGAAAGACAGCTCTGAAGTTGTACCAAACGAAACAACACGAATACGTATCAGGATACGTTAAGAGGCGAAATGACTGACCTCATGTATAATGATTATGCGTGACTGAATTAGCGAGCTCACAAGTCTGTCGCTGGTTTCAAAATAAAATGGACAAAAGTCATAACCAAAAAGGCAACATCGTTAGCATGAGTTACAATATTGCATAGTCAAGCCTTTGATGTAATATATAGCATTTTAATACCAAAAAGCACACAGAATGTATATGGAAACGTAACGAATATATATTAAGGTATGAACAATTTAAAGATCACAGATGTTTAGATATACCTCCAGACAGTAAATTTAATTTGAAAGCGGCGGTAAAACGCCAAGCTGTTTGATTTTATTTTCCAATGTTTATTCCATTTTATTTCCCATTTTTATTGTATATTTATTTTTATTTATTTTTTATATCGCGGGGGGGGGGGGGGCTCGACGGAAACCCCCGAGCCCCCTCCCGAACCGCCGGTGCACTTGTCATTATTATTATTATTATTATTATTATTATTATTATTATTATTATTATTATTATTATTATTATTATTATTGAGCCCCAGAATTGGGGAAATAAATATAAAAGCACATATACATCAAGATAAATAAACCATATTCACAAGCACCATAACATAAATGAAAAGATACCTAGTAATATCACATGGTGATGAATTGCAAACAAGCAAATTCGCCAGGTCTGAGAGACGACCAGATTAATATAAATATACCATATAAAACAATCCAACCAGAACCAAAGGAACGATAATGTATGTAAAAGCGCAATAACGCTTTTCCCTCAATTAAATCTTCAAAAGGATTTAGACAGGAAAAACGCCAGTTTGCGAAGTTCACCATATGGGTTGTTAAAATTCTCATGAAATAGTATGTCGCAAAGCAAATCCACAATGCCGCCAGATGACACATCCCCACAAATATCTGTCTCAGAGAATGCACACTTTTGCCCCAAAAGTATGTTTATAGAAGATACACCTAAATTCAAGATTCTATCTATTAAGGACCCATAAACAACTTGTTTTGTGATACACTACTGAGAAATCAGATGGACCATAAGATCTTGGAGCGGCGATGAAAGTACAGAAGATACGCTGTGCTAGTGAAATAGTGTCATGAGCAATGATTTCAATGCCGCAAGTCAAGATGAAATACATGTCCGTTCACTCAGATCCATTAACCTTTCGACAGTATTACCTTGAGCCGCCTTCAGATGGCGCGCTGACTCATCGCTCAGATTAATACAATTGACTTGTGTCTGAGGAGACCTGTATCACCTGTTCATTTGAACTGTCCCGTTGTGCAGGAGAGTATTACTGTGGCACATGTTTCTCACAAAGAACTGCACCTGCTATGAGTGGAAGAGAATTGTTTTGTAAAGTTATTTCCATGGCTTAAAAAAAAAAAAACGGAACTGCAGGGTGCATTGTGCCAAAACGTTATTATTCTAAACGAATGGAGGAATATCCTGGAAAAAGGAACAATAATGCTGTCCAGTCTTCACTACTTGACAAAATATATGTGGCACGTCTGGGTGCATTTTTCTCACTTGCCGTCATGGAGATTGACAAAATGTTTATATTGTGGTCGATCAATTTCAAGATGTCAATCAAATGAAAGAAAACAGCTAAAAACAATTTTAGATACTCTTTTTTACACAGTTATTATTTCTGTATTATGACCTCCGATTTCTCTGTGGACTGTAGTTAAGGCCTTGGAAAAAAACCTGCAGTTTTCAGCATCATTTTCTTTTGCTAAAAATACAATTTCTAACCAGCACAGACATCACAAGATGAGAGCATATAATCGATGTCAAACAAGGCACCATGATCATGTAATCGAACACACGTATCATTCAGCAAAAACCAATGTTCGTGGCATTGGGACATATCAGGAGCAGGAGTATATGTGTCGGGTTGGGGTCTGCCGCACGGGATTGAACGCGTGAGGAGAAAATGCGGGGCTAAATGGTCGTTTCATGTTTTGTGCTCTCCTGACTCGACCCTTGGCCTGTGCTCCTTAGCTATACATGTATTATATGATGTGCAGCATACTCAACCTTCAGGAAAATTAGCCGAAACAAGCATGCTTGCCTCAGGTATAGGGCTTAGGACCAGTTTATTCCTTGGTCAATTTCTATTTATTTATTTATTTATTTATTTATTTATTTATTTATTTATTTATTTATTTATTTATTTATTTATTTATTTATTTATTTATTTATTTATTTATTTATTTATTCATTTGTTTGTTTGTTTGTTTATTCGTTCATTCATTCATTCATTCATTCATTCATTCATTCATTCATTTGGCGGGTGTCGGGTGCTGTATGAGAAGATACCTGGTAACTATTTTCAATGCTATCTTATGCACCACATTTATATTAATTCTTTATTTGTAGTGAACATGGCCAAGCATGTTACAGGTGGACATGGATCAGGATGGATATCAATCTATTTCAACGTTCAAGTTTCAAATCAAGGAATCCATACGTGTTGCCTCTTTGTTCAAATCCAATAAATTTATAATTATGTTTAGTTTAAACATATTCATTTCACACTGGATAGCCCAATAGTACACAAATCGACTAATCGAGGGGTTCTCCAGACACGGAGACACACAATGTATATACAAGACACACAGAACAATACAAGATACAGAAAAGCTATGCAGGTCACAATACACAGACTAGGAGCTCCGAAAAGCAACTTACAATTGCATGTGTATACATTAAATATATGAATATATATATATATATATATATATATATATATATATATATATATATATATATATATCTAAATATAAATGCTATGAATATATGTTCATTTTGAGTAAATTCACACTTGTGTCCCAGATTACCCACGCCGCAGGTGGCGGGCTGAAGGAGAAGTGGTTGCCCGACCGAAGACTGCTGGACGCGGCCGAAGCACAATGGTGGCATACGCACACTGCCACTGTGGAGCCACAATTGCACCCAGCAGCTCGGGTGTTCCTTCACCGCCTTGTCACTGTCCACCCCCTGCAGCAAATACAGTACTAACATAACGAGCCAAAATCAGTTTCCTGGAACATACATTCATCTACATGTGTAAATTAGACACTAGAAGTATAATAAATTGAACAATTGAGTATATTTACTGCAGTGATATGTGGTCAAATTATACATAAGATATAACATCAAATCAATGGCATTTAGCCTAGGCATGGGAAAATTCAGTTACGTAAGGAAACGTCTAGTAGCAGCGATATAGTCTTGCATGGCCTTGAAGATTAAGATATTACAATCATCAGAGAGTTCCTTACTCCCATAAAGGAAGATATTAGCCAATCTGTCACTGGCCACAAGTAGAGTTAAGTTTGGGTGGACCCCAGGAGCTATTAATGGGACCGTGGAACATAGAAGTTTCTTTCTTTCTTGTGCATACTGAGGACAGTAGACGCAGTAATGTTTGAAGTCTTCGGTTGGGTGGGAGCAGTTACACGTGGGTTGCTGGATAATGTTTACTTTGTACAGATCAGAATTGAGTCTAGAAAAACCTAATCGTAACTGAGTGTGGCAAATATTAGCAAAACGCTGACCGTAAGAATAGTAAGTGGGAGTAACATCAACAGCGAGCAGAGTGGCTTTAAGTTTTGACTTGAAAATTTCGAGGGATAACGAGTTTCTAATAGCTGAGGGGAGGTTATTCCATAGGTTGATAGCGTCAGGAACAAAGGATTTACCAAATCGTTGGGTGCGACAATTGATGGGGCATACATCGTTAGTAGGCCTAGTGCGATTAATTCGAAGTGTTCGACCAGTACGCACAGGACCGAGTGGTACTAAGTTTGACAAGTTGGTTGGGGTTAGATTAAGATAAATTTTATAAAAGAGAATCAGTTTAAAATATTTGCGTCGGCTTGATAGCGTTGGCCAACCAAGTTACATGCAGGAGATTTACATGTGAAGTCTGCCTTAGAGCGCAGGTGCATATCTTGGCTGCCTCTAATTGAATAGATTCAATTAAGTCACTCAAACCTTTTCCGCAATTGTCAAAAACAACACAGCCATATTCTAAAGTTGGCCTTACCATTGAAAAGTATAATCTCTCAAGTGCTTTGCGTGATAACTTAAATTCAAATCTTCTAAGAAGACCGATACGCTGGCTGGCTTTATTTGTGATACGTATGACATGTGTATGCCAAGAAAGGTTGTTGGCGAGGGTAATGCCAAGGTGAGTATGGGTCTCTTCCTCTGGGATAGCTGTGCCACCTAGTAACACAGGTGGGTGATGAGGCTTATTAATTTTGGCAGAAAAAATAACTAACATGGATTTAACAGCATTAAAGATCATGCGCCATAATTTACCCCAGAGATGAATACTTGAAAGATTATTATTCAAGTGGCGAGCTGAGACTGCGGGGTGATGGGCTATCTCAAGAAAGCTAGTATCGTCTGCAAAAATATGAACATCGCAGGTCAAATCATCGGCAATATCATTTATATAAACTAAAAATAACAATGGGCCTAATATATACCCTTGGGGCACTCCAGCCTGGACAGACAGCCAGGATGAGGTTTGTCCATGAATGATAACACGCTGATATCTGTTTGAGAGATAACTGTCTATCCATCTAAGGAGAGCTTCCGACAACCCTAGTTGGCGCAGTTTGAAGAGGAGGCCTACGTGCCATACTTTGTCAAAAGCTTTAGATATGTCCAAGAAGACCATCCTGGCCTCCTTGGAGTTTTCGAGGCCGCTGTAGATATTGTGAAGAATACTAACCAGTTGGTTGATAGTTGAGTCGTTTGCTTTAAATCCAAAGTTCTTGTCAGTCAGGAGATTGTTAGCCATAAGGCATTCATACAGATAATTGAAGACAAGTCTTTCAAAAACCTTTGAAACGTTACACAGCAATGAAATAGATCGATAATTACTGTTAATTTGTTTGTTCGATTTTTTAAAAACGGGACAAATGTTGGAGTGCTTCCATAAGTCCGGAAATTGTGAAACGTTCAGAGAAAAGTTAAAAATTTTAGCCAGTGGTTTGCTGATGGATTCAGCAGTGTTTTTGAGCAGAATGTTACCTATGTTATCAGGGCATGATGCAGAGCTTAGTCTCAATGAGGATATGACTTTCCTCACACTTACATCGCTGATCATAAAATCAGCCATGCGTGCCTCAGTGCGATATGTGAGGTCAGGCAGGGGTGGGGCGTTGACATCGACAGAAATAGTGCACTGACTGGCAAAGTAAGTATTAAAAACTTCACACTTTTCAGTTATACTAGAAACAATTTTACCTTCCTCAATAATGGGAGGTATATCTTCATATATTTTAGAACCAAGTATTGATTTAGACAAGCTCCACCATTGTTTAGGATTACTCTCATCCAATTGGTCACGTAATTTTGAGAAGTAAGAGTTGATCGAAAGTCTAATTGCATTGACGACCTTGTTGCGTTGCTTTTTGCAAAATTGGTAAAAACGGTCAACTTGAACACAAACTTCAAGGGAGTAAGGTCGAGGGGAATTAGATTTTTGAAACGTTTCTATAGGCTCTGTTGCGCTGGCGCATAAGCTTTTTGATTTCTGCAGTGATCCGAGGTTTATCCTTGGGCCGAATAGTAATTTCTTTATAAGGAATAAATTCCTTGGCGGTAGACATAAATAAATCAGGCCTACCGGATACAATGTCGTTAATTGAATCAAATACTCCACATGCAGTGTCCCAGGGAGCAGAGGATAGAGTAGTATTAAGGCCTTGAAAATCAGCTTTTTTGAAATGCCATACACCTCTCTTAAAGGATCGATCTCTATGGTAGGATAGAGAGAAGGTACAAAATATAACCGAATGATCAGAATTTGCAATAGCTGTTAAAATTCCGCTATCTAGAACCAGCCCTGGTGAGTCTGTAATTAAAAGGTCCAAAAGGTTTGCTGAATATTCATTAGTTCTGGTAGGTCCTCTATTAACTGGAAGAGATTAAATTGTGTTACAAGGTTGTAAAGCGACAGGCCAAGCTCGCTTTCAGTGTGACTGGAGGTCCACTCGGCACACCTGTCGTTGAAATCCCCAGTGATTATCAATAAATAGGGGTTACTTTCTAATGTGGACGAAACAGAGTTAGCCAGGGACTCGAGAAAAGCATTACGAATATCTGCTGGTTGACCAGGTGGGCGATAGTAGTTTCCGATTAAGACAGATCCGCGTTGGGTCGAGATTTCCACCCAGATGCATTCGCAATGTGAACATTCGAGATTAAGTCGCCGCAGACAGGGCAAGCTTGAGTGAATATAAGTTAGGAGACCGCCTCCACTACCTGTCTGACGGTCTCTTCTAAAGGAGGGTTGGAAGTTATCAATATGTAAGAGTTGGTCAGGAAAACGCTCATCCAACCACGTTTCTGAGATTGTGATAATATTTATATTTTCAGTCGGAGCCAAAAGGAGTATTTCGTCCAGTTTGCCGTCGCTTTTTATACAGCGGACATTACAGTGACATACTTTTAACTGCTTGGCAATAAAAGTGTCATCGGGTCCTGGGTTGGGGTGCACATCGATGGCTAAGGCAAAAAGTTTGAACAAGACATGTATAACATGTATTGAACACATATATCCACTAAGAATGGCATTTGCAGCGAATATTATTAAGATAGAGTAGGAAAATGTAATTTGACTACTTACTGAGGGGCAGACAAAATAAATTAAATGGGCTGATTTCGAATCAAAATGAGACATAAATAGGCCAATGGCCACTCTATATTGTTCAATAGTACAACCCATTATAACCTATAATAAACTAAAAATGTTGAAGAACCGGCCTGTACAATCCAAATATCGTTAGAATACATTAACAACCTCAATATTTTGACAACGAGAGGCCCGTACGTGCAAGGCCAAGTTAACACAAGTTGTCTATAACACCATACAACATAAGTAGCATACTTAAGTCTCCTAGATAGAATAATATCAGGTTGCATAGTCATAACATAAAACACACATATACATGTACACATACAAAGTAGCAAAATAACAGAAAAGGTACGAAAAAGAACACGAAGATGAAAAAAAGATGAAAGGAACATGTGGAAAAATACGAATAAATGGGTAACCTGGATTTAGTTGTATAAGGAAACAGTAGTACTAATACTATACAATATACACGGTATTTGGTAAAGAAAACCGATACACGCAAGAAAAGTGATATTTAATTTAATTTAAACATATTTATTTCAACTGGATCGCCCTATAGTACATCGAGATGTCACTAATCGAGGGGTTCTCCAGAACATAGAGTGACACACAAAATGTATAATACAAAACACACAGGACAAAACAAGAACAAAGTTACCCAATTAACAGAGAAGCTGTACACGTGCTTCAGATTTGTACCCTGCATACAAAAATCACAGTAGTGGTAGTCATCAAAATGCAAAACAAAGCAAAATAGTTAACTGCAGGTAGAATATACACATATACGTCCCTGTTCACAATAATACGGACTGGCGGTAGGAAATTTCATAAAGGACATTTGGGAAGTAAGAATTATCAGCGACTAACCCAATTTAAAATTACTGCTTATGCATAACAGAACTAAGATATGAAGCGTCTAGTATCTACGATGTATCTGTGGAAAGCATCACAAATTTGTATGTTGAAGGGAATGGACAATTGGTCGCTACCAAAGAGAAGAATATGAGCTAGTCTGTCACTCGCTGTGTGTATAATCAGATTTGGGTGGACGCCGGGAGCAATAATAGGGATGATGGAGTTGAGTAGTCTGATTCTATAAGTTGAATACTTTGGACAAAAGAACAGGTAATGTTGCAGATCTTCAGTGGGGTAGGAACACGAACATGTAGGTTGTGGGATGATGTTGACTTTAAAGAGATCAAAGTTAAGTCTCGAGAATCCAAGACGAAGCTGGGTATGACAAATGTTGGCAAATCTGTGTCCCTGGGTATAGTAAACAGGAACATGATCCACTGCTAGTAGTGTTGCTTTCAGCTTTGATTTGAATATTTGGAGGGAAATTGAGTCTCTTATATCGGAGGGAAGATTGTTCCACAGTTTGATAGTGTCAGGTAGGAAGGATTTGTCTAAGCGGTTAGTTTTGCAATTGATGGGACGTATGGAGCTAGTGTGGCGGAGGTTTCGAGCATTAAAAGTAGGAGGAGTTAATTGAGAGAGATAGGAGGGTGTTAAGTTGTGATACATTTTGTGAAGAAGAAGTAACTTAGAATACTTCCTCCTGCTGGCGAGAGTTGTCCAACCAAGCTCACGTAAGAGATTGGCGCGTGATGTGTGCCTTAATGCACCTGTGCATATTTTGGCAGCTTCAAACTGTATGGATTCAATAAGATCGGAAAGTCCCTGACCGCAGTTGTCAAAGAGCACACAACCATATTCAAGAATTGGTCGAACCATAGTTAAATAAAGTTTAATCAGAGCTTTGCGGGAAAGTTTATATTTGAATCTACGCAGAAGGGCAATTCGCTGGCTCGCTTTGGTAGTAATACGAGTAATGTGAGCATGCCAGGATAAATTGCTACTGAGAGTAATACCAAGATGAATGTGTGAGTCTGCCGCAGGTATTTCAGAGTCTCCAAGACGAACGGGTGGATGGTGTGGTTTAACAAGTTTGGTAGAAAATATGACAGAAAGAGACTTTAAAGCGTTAAAGGTAACACGCCACAACTTTCCCCAGTTATGTATAACAGAGAGATTAATATTCAAGTGATTAGAAGTTTCAATTGGGTCATTAACAACTTCAAGTAGACTGGTGTCGTCAGCAAAAAGTCTGACATCACATGTAATATTGTCAACTAGGTCATTAACATAGACAAGAAAGAGAAGTGGCCCCAAGATGGAACCCTGGGGCACACCAGCTTCAATAGGTAGCCATGATGAAGATTGGCCATGAATAATCACTCGTTGGGATCGGTTTGAGAGATAACTATCAATCCATGCTACAAGATTATCGGAGATGCCGAGTTGTCGAAGTTTAAAAAGGAGACCGGGATGCCAAACCTTGTCAAACGCCTTGGATACGTCTAGAAACACCATTCTGGCTTCTTTGGACTGTTCTAGGCCGTTATAGATATTGTGAAGGATGTACACAAGCTGATTGATAGTAGAGTCATTGGCCTTAAAGCCAGAATTTTTGGAAGTGAGTAGGTTTTTTTGTGCCAGGTATTCATAGAGTGCATTAAAGACCAGTCGTTCAAATACCTTTGAAACATTACAGAGCAATGAAATAGGACGATAATTACTTTTAATCTGTCTGTTGGCCTTTTTGAAAACAGGACATATGTTGGATCTCTTCCAAGCACTGGGAAAGAAAGAAAGACTGAGAGAAAGTTGGAAGATTTTTGTAAGTGGTTTACATATCGAATCTGCTGTGTTCTTAAGTAGGATGTTCCCTATGTTATCTGAGCCTGATGCTGAGGATAGCCTCAGGGAAGATAGTACTTTCTTGACACTGTCTTCATTAATGGTAATATTGCGTAGACGTGCCTCAGTTCGGAACGTGAAATCGGGCAGGGGTGGGGCATCAGCGTCAGGGTGTGTTTTGCACTGGCTGGCAAAGTAAGAGTTAAATATTTCACATTTTTCCGTGATGCATGATACGATTTTGTTATCGTCAATGATTGGGGGTATATGTTGGTGAATTTTGCATCCCAGAACAGACTTGGACAGGCTCCACCATTGTTTGGGATTAATGTCTTTCTCATCAAGTCGAAGCTGGAGATTGGAAAAGTAAGAAGAGACAGATTTCCTTATTATGGTCACAACCTTGTTGCGATATTTTTTGTAAAATTTGGTATAACCTGTCAATCTTGAGGTGAAGGTCGTAATTATGGGGGCGTTGGTTGGTTGGATGCTCTCTTGAAGCGTTTCCATGCACGATTTCGACGTCTAATATGTTTCTTAATGTCTGTAGTTATCCAAGGTTTGTCCTTAGGGCGAATGGTGACTTCCTTATAGGGAATAAAGTCCTTTGCAGTAGATAGGAAGAGATTAGACCAGTAGGATACGGCATCATCAATAGAATCGAAGACATCATGAGCAATGTTCCAAGGGGCAGTAGAAAGGGCAGCATTGAGGTCACAAAAATTTGCTTTATTGAAGTCCCATACTGATCTTTTGAAGGGCTTGTCCTTGTGAAGGGAAAGGGAGAAAGAACAAAAGATTACACAGTGGTCAGAATTTGAGATTGGAGCAAGGGTTCCAGAGTCCAGAACAAGACCTGGGGAATCAGTAATGATAAGGTATATTTGATGAGCTAAGGTCTATAAAGACCAAATTACTTAATTAAGTTTGTTATCCTACTTGCTACAACCAGTACAATAAGGATGTCAGATATAACAGTTGGGGGTGTAGCTAAAGGACAACATAATCATGGGTCACGTCTATACACATCATGGTAAAGTTACTTAGTACATACATGTGGAATGAATAATGATAATAATATATGGTCATACGAATAATGTCGGTTAATTCAACATGTAGTGGCTAGGCAACTAAAGCAAATACGTACAACGTATCAAACACTTGAAAGCGATCGTGAAAATTAATTCAAATGTTGAAAGATAATGGAGCTATTCACGAGATAATGCATCCATAGCAAGACATATGACACATAATTAGATCGCATACTCATGCATATACATATATGGAACTAGTTCTGTTTGAAGTCAAGGGAATATGTACCTTGACTGGAAACAAGCAAGAGGGATAATAAACAAATTAGATAGTCACAGGTTGTAAATAGGGAACAAGTAAATTCTAAAACAAGTGAATGTACACAGTCAGCAACTAGTATCAGATGCACAGCACAAATGTCAGTTGCGTAATAAACGAACATAGTAGAAGACAATTAGCAGTATGTAGCGGACGAGTGGACTCTTAACAGCCAACATATAACTGAAAATTGCGTGAAAACATGTACATACATATACAGCTCGTGTCTCTATACTTGCAAACAAAGACCGTCGCGTGCGTTTGTTCACGTGGAAAAGGACACAGGGCATTCAATGAAAACAGATTATTCGCGGTAGCATAATATTGTTGAAAGGTAAAAAACGCGGTGTAAACCCTTAAAACCTGTGAGATAATTTACACCCAGCAGTTTGCAACAGGGGTAATGAAATTTGTGCTACAGTGAAACATGAATTTGAACATCCGATTTAATCTATTGCGCTACAATGTAAATACAGTATTGCAGCATTCAAACAATATTGGATCAGGCGTGGAGTTCAACAAGGCTACCTAGTTTTGATTAAAAAAAACAGTGGCCATGATATATGCAATGTTTCAAAGTATGTCCATGAAATATAAAAACAGTAGCCATGATATATGCAATGTTTTGAAGTATGACCATGTACGTTCAGTCAGCATGAAGAAAAAACCAACCAATCATGTTCAGTGTGATAGGTGTGTCGTTAAGTTACACCACACAGGGAGGAGAACTAAGTACTTAAAGCACAAGTCCTGTGGAACAAATCCACGAAATTCTTTCAGAAGGAAAAAATACCGATCAAATTGTGGGGAGTGTATTAATTGTATCAATTATCGGTCATACTTTGCCAGGTCCTCTCTGTCAAAGATTTGCATAAACGGGCCTGGGGGATCATTATGCCTCCATCGATTTCGTTCACGAATGAACAAACGTCCGTCCTTGGACCAGCATGAATGAATAAGTCCCTGTCTTTTCAGGCCACGAGCCAAGTGTAGGATGTGTGCTCTCTTGCGCGTCAAATCCTCGGTTATGAAGATATCTCTGTTCTTCTTCCTAGCCTGGTACACTCTAGGCCTCACTCTACACGACAGGAACTTAACGATGATCGCCCTGGGGTTGTTGGAATTACTTGGGTTAGGCTTACCTACACGATGTGAGCGTGAGATGTCGTTGGCGTTTAAACTATCACCAACGGTAGCAATGCGATCAAGAACGATCTTATCAGTGTCCTCATTTGATTGTTCTGGTTCCTTGGTCCAAATCCGAAGTGCATTACGGCGACCGTATTGTTGCAACTCAGCAAGATTTTTTTCATTTTTAAGAAACTCTTTTCTCAGCATAATCTAATCTTTTCGTCACTTCACTAAGTTTTGCCTCAAGCTGGCCAACTTTTGACTCGAGATCAGACACTTTCTTTTGATAACAAGCGATCTCAGACTGAACAGAATCACTTATCACTTTGCGTAAGAAAGTTTCCATTTTAGGGCTAGAAAAGATCCGAAAAAAGTTTTCAGCCTCTGCGATTGTCTGTTCATCAGTGCCACTTTGAGCATTATGTGATTGAGGACCAACCGTACTACCATCGGTAAGAGATTATGTGTTTTGTATAGATATGTGAGCGTGATTACTTCCAGAATTGTGATCAGGATGCCTGATCGAACCAATTTCAATCTAAATTTGTATCCGCTGCCGGCAAGCAACTGGATTTGTCGACCCGTGATGCACATGATCATTGTTTTTCTGACTTGTTTAAGCAGAAATTGTGACAACACGTGGGATTTCCTAGCGGCACCTCTTGCAGTGCTGCTGCACTCACAAATTACATTTACTGTTCTCTCAAGAACTGAATCACAGATTTGTAGGTTTTTTGGTCATAGTTTTGACAATTGAATGCATACTAAAACATGCATGTTTTCAGATGGTAGTGCATTTGAGTACATTGTGCTTTCTCATCGTGTTTTAATCTCAACAGCTTGAATTTTATTTACAACAGGCTTAAGGTGCCCGCTTGTACGCTGTTTCAATACTATATTAGCTATAATTATGCTCTAGTATTTCATTTTAATGAATATGGTCATGATTATTATATCAAACGTGAACTTGGGTCGATACCAGTCTAGTATAACTGTGCATTAATTTTTTTTTTATGTGTGTCTGCAAAGATACGCTTAAATGATGGCTTTCAAAATAGTGTTTGGCATGCATGAATAAGGATTATATCAGCTGCGTGCTTACAGCTGCACCATTTGTTGAGGCTTTATTTGTACTTAGTCACTCTATGTGTTTTTGCGTTGCTTCGTTAAGCAGGTGATAGTTCTGCATATGCGTGAATTTTAACTAATAGTTTTTTAGCACAGCTGACTTGCTAGTCAGGCTGGGCTATTAGGATGCTCAATTGTACGTTGTCCGTCGTCCGTCCGTTCGTTCACAATTCACATTATCGACTTCTCAACCGTCAGCCAGATTCACTTCAAACTTTGTGGCAATGTACCTTGGGTGGGTCTGTACCAAGTTTTGTACAAATGGTAACGCTCCAGTGGTTTTCTAATTTTTTATGAATTTTTTATGAAATTTTATGGCAAATCTTTAAAAGTTTTCTTCTCCGAAACTGATCACCCAATTGCTTTGATATCACAGAGAACACTCCCAGGGACTCCTGGTTCTTAATTTGTTTACCAGGCAGCTGCATTTTTTCTGTTTTTTTTTTTTTTTTTAATGATTTTTTTTTTGTATGTGGTCACTATGTTTGATCGGTAAATGCACCTTTTCTATTGATTACTATGCAAGTTAATGGGTATTCTTTTCCTAATTAACCTTTTCCACTCTTCTGCAAAACTGTCAACCAGACTGACTTCAAACTTGGTGGCAATGTACCATCGGGTGCATCTCTACCAAGTTGTTCAAATGGTCACGCTCTATAGATTTTATGAATTTTTTATGGTTCTTTTATTGGGCAAATCTTACAGTGAAAGCGTTCACTTATAGGTGTGCAGTGATTTCACACAGGAATACTACTATGGGCTTCTAGTTCTTAATTTGTCAACGAGGTGTCGATGCGATTTTTTTTTCTAACTATAAATGATTTTTGGTGCACTTTTGCCATTTTCGACTTCTTTTCCAGAACCGTCACCCAGATTAAGCTGAATTTTGGTGGAAATGCTCCTTGTAAAAGGGTCAAACAGCGATGTTTACTAGGTATAACTGCTTCGGATTCCTGATTTTTAACGATTTTGTCAATTCGGGTACTTATCGGTAAAGGCACCTTTCAAATTTATTACTATGTAAGTCAATGGTCATTAATGCTAATTCACATTTTTTGACTTCTCTTCTGAAACCGTCATCCAGATTGACTTCAAACTTGGTGACAATATCTGGGTCTCTACCATGTTTGTTCAAATGGTCACACTCCAGTGATTTTTGGATTTCTTAGTTCTTTTGTTGGTCAAATCCTAAAAAATCTTCTCCGAAACTGCTCACCCAATTGCTTTGATGTTATAAAGAAACACACCCAGGGACTCCTAGTTCTTAATTTGTTCACTAAGTGGCGCTCTTATGTTTTCCGATTTTTAATGATTTTTGTGTGTTTTCGCTATTTTCGACTTCTTCTCCAGAACCGTCATTCAGATTAAGCTGAAACCTTGTGGATATTTTCCTTGTGAAAGAGTCAAAGTTGTTCGCTAGGTGACACTGCTGTGGATTTCTGATTTTTCACGATTTTTTCAACTCGGGCACTTATCTTCAGAGCCTTGCAAAGAACATACAAGAAGTTGTAGACGACAGTCATGTTGTCATACTTGGAGATTTCAATATCAATTATAAATTATAAGATTTAAATGATAATCACCCGATACGGCTCATCGAATCTTATTTTCAGCTGACCCAGCATATCTTAGAGCCAACTCGAATAACTACAATGTCAGCCACTACCATTGACCTCATATTAGCAAATTCACCTGAGAAGCATATTCAATCAGGTGTCTTTGCATGCGGGCTAAGTGGTCATTTTATCACCTATACGATACAGCTTGCCCTAACGTTGCTTGGAACCTATGGCGCGATGAATTTGATGGAATTTGTAAAAAAAAAAAAAAAAAAAAAAGCTTTCGGACTATAAAGGTACGTGATCGTATAAATCCCTCATTTACTTCAGATATTCTTAAAAAGATGTACGAGAGGGATTATGTTCAAACGCAAGCTATCGACTTTGAGAGCAACTTTAAGACATATACCGTAACCTTCGTAATGCAGTCACAGATATGATAAATAACGCTAAAAAGAAATATTATGATTATAGTGTTACAAAAGCCTAAATATCAACGACAAATGTGGGCTTCTTTGAAACATCTCTTGCCTTCGCGCAAAAGTTGGCCAATCTCTTGCTGAGAAATTTGAGGACCATTCAGCCTCAGAGTGGAAAGGTCCCCATCATTAGTGTCAATTTCACTGCGACAGAGTTACCGAAAACTTTACATATCATAAATTAAAAGAACTATCAGAGAGAAGTTCGCTTGGTATCCTAGATATGGATAGTAAACTTCTATTTCTTGCTGCCAACCTTATCAATCCATAGCTAACCTTTCTTTTTAACTTATCCCTTGACACGAGCATTGTTCCTCCTGAGTGGAAACTGGCCCTCGTCTCACCAATCTTTAAGGACAAAGAGTCCAAACACGAAATTTCGAACCATAGGCCAATCGCTGTGTTCTGTTACATAAGCCACATTTTTTATAAACATACCCAATTGAAATTGCTTTATTTCTGTAACCAGTATAATCTCATAATTGACGAACAGTCTGCATTCATCGAATTTCATTCCACTCAAACTGCACTTCATTGTATGGTAGATGATTGGTTAGAAAACATTGATGCTGGCTCTCCAACTGTTGTAATCTTTCTTGATTTGCAAAAATGTTTTGACACCATTGATTTTTCCATCTTGCTGTATAATATGGGTAAATATGGTACAAATGGGAATGAACTGTGTTGGTTTAAATCCTACCTGTCCCACTGCACATAAGTTGTAAACTGCAATTGGCACAGGTCTATTGAGCTTAACATAATATTGGTGTCCCCCAAGGATCCTCACTTGGACCTTTTCTCTTTTTTACTATACATAAATGACTATCCCCAATATTTATCATCAACTATATGTCACTTATATGCAGATGATACAAAAGTGTATGCTAAAGGTAAAACTCCTAAAGAAGCAGAATCAGATCTGCAAGCTGAGTTATACAATATATCTATCTGGTTCACTCGAAACAGACTTTTTCTCAATGTCCCCAAATCATGTGCCTGGCTTTTAATCAGTCTCGAGGCGAGAATGTCATAAATTTATCTGTTAATAATCATGTTCTTACACAAGAAACTTCCACAAAATTACTGGGCGTGGTAATTGACGACGAATTAAACTGGTCACAACATATAACTCACTTGGTCTCTAAAATAAGTCCTAAGGTATCCCTCCTATCTCGCCTAAAGCATACATTGTCACCCACATTATTGAATGCCGTCTATAAGAGTGTAATAAAACCTCTGCTTGATTACTGTGATCTAGTCTGGGTAGACTGTTCCAAGTCCCAACAACTAATTCTACAGCGTCTCCAAAATAGAGCGGCCAAGATTATCACTGGTGATTTCGATTTTACCCACAGTGCAACTTTACTTATTCAAACCTTAAGCTGGACCAAATTAGCTGAACGCCGTCAATTTCGTATTTCAACTTTAATGTACATTGATAATGAATTTCATTTTGTTATGACATGAACTAAATTTCAAAATCCAAGAGAAAATCTGCTTAAGAGTATACGCAAAATATTTTGTAATTCGGATGCTTATGATGATCAGAGTATGTTTACATTTATTTTGGTACTGCATGGCACAGAACTTGTATACCTATTTGAAAATTTCATGGACAAAGTCATTGCCCTAAGAGAGAAACCAATGCAATCATGTAACACTGTGCCAATTTGATGACTGCATTCTATTTTCATTTCAGGTGATTAGTGATTTATGTAAATCCTTTGTATCTATTGTACTGTACTGTGCTGTACATGTCTGTACTGTTTTTGTTACATTTTTCTTTTGATTGTGTGCATATTTTAATGTGATTTTCTTTTTTTTCTTTCATACTCTACACGTGTACATGTTGTATATTTGACATGTTGCTATATTTTATATAACAGCGCAGTCAATAAAGATCCATTCATTCATGTTCTTTTATATCTGTTCTGTTTCTTTCATCATATATATATATATATATATATATATATATATATATATATATATATATATATATATATATATATATATATATATATATATATACATTGTTTTATCTGATGTTGTATTATGGTATACTATGTTTGTGAATATTGTTTATTGTAACCTGGGCCAGATGTAAGAACAGTTTTTAACTGAATCCGCCACCCACTATAAATATATCTTAATAAATGAATTAATAAATAAATTATCGGTAAATATACCTTACCTATTTGTTACTATGGAAATCAATGAACATTCTAATGCTAATTCACATTTTAATGAATTTTCCTTCAGGAAAATTTAAGAAATACTTCTAAGTGTCATAAGCACTCAGCTAAAGCTCAACACAGGTCCATTCAGTTGGAACTTTGATTTTGTAAACAAGCTTATATTAGGTCAGCGGAGCACGGGCTGCTCATGCAGCCCACTTGGTTTCCACTGCTGCTGTACCCGGTACTTGTAATTTCATTATCTGTAAATCGCCAAAGAATCATCAAATTTATCTTATGTTTTTGAAAGCTTAATGAACATGATGAGAACTGAAACAAACATGCTCACATTTGGTGCCGTATTTGAGTGGACTGTACAGGTGTTCCACACAGACTTGCGTAGAATATGATGGCCCCTTACATAGATCTGTTTGGTTTTATACCATCTTCACAACTCTGATACAGCTGAAGGTAACCATTTGTTATTGGCAACATAATTTTGACATAATGGACCCTTTAATATAGGTGCTCCTTTTCTACGATTTGTTACCACATGAATTAGTTGAATTATGCATTGAGTTTGTGTTTCATGATTGTATTTACCTGCATTGCAGGAAGTTACAGCCGAGGCTGAATAAATTCATTTGACTTGACTGCATTGGTGAACACGAGGTTCCCAGGTTTTTGGTTCAGTTTTGACCCATTATTTCTGTACGTATAAGCCTTCTAATGGCATGATATGACTGCTACTTATTATTCAACGTCTAGAACAATCTTGCAATTGGTAGGTCACATAATTCTCCCCGGTTCAAGCAATGGCCCCACGTGCAATCTGAAATGTACCATATGCACATATTGCTGTATAATGACTGAAAATTATGTCAACCCGTGCAACGGCGGGACATATTATTATTGCTTTTGAGTCCGTTTCTTCCGCTTCTTTTTGCTCTTGTCCTTCTTCAACACATGTTGCGAACGCGATAACTCAAGAAAGATTTGACTTGGAAACTTGAATTTTTGTATGAATATATTCCTATACAAGACCTTGCTTGGGATTGCAAATTGATGACCTTGACCTATTTTCAAGGTCACGTGGGCATTTCACCTAAGTCGATGTGAACGCGATAACTCGACAAGGATTTGACTTCGGAGGTTGAAATGCTGTCTGATTATCTTTCTGTATAAGGCTTTTTTAAGACCTTGCTTGTGATTGCATACGTTTGACCTTGACTTATTTTTCAAGGTCACAAGCACTTCCAAACCCGATAACTCAGGAAAGATTTGACTTGGGAAATTGAAATCTTTTGTGACTGTGTTCATATGTATAAACTAGGTTAGGATTGTATATGTTAAAAATCATTGGAGACGCACTTAAAATGATTTGACTTAAGGAGGTTGGAATTTTGTGTGACTATGTATCTGTATAAGATTGTTATAAGACGTCGTTTGTGATTGTAGATGTTTGACCTTGATTAATTTTTCAAGGTCTCAAGGACTTCCTTGAAGTTGCGGAAGCGATAAGGCAAGGAAGACTTCAGGTGGCAGCTTCAAATTGTGTGATTGTGTATCTGTATAAGAGCTAGGTTGAGATTGTTGATAGGGTGATCTTGACCTATTTTTCAAGGTCACAGGGGGTATTTCCTTGAAAAAATTGCAGACACGATAACTCCAGAAGAATTTGACTTCACAGATTAAAAGTTTGCATGATTATGTACAAGTATAAGAACTAGGTAAAGCCGGGAGACATATTGTTTTAGTGCCCGTTTTATCCTCTTCTTGTTCTCGTTCAACACATTGTTGCGAACACGATAACTCAAGAAAGATTTGACTTGGGAACTTGAATTTTTGTATGAATATATTCCTATACAAGACCTTGCTTGGGACTGCAGAATGTTGATCTTGACCTTTTTGTCAAGGTCACGAGGGCATTTCATTTAAAATCGACGCGGACGCGATAACTCCGCAAGGACTCCCATTACCTTCGACACTGCAAGAGCGCACGGGGAGACATTTGATTTTCTGTTGGAAAATCAGCCTGGTTTAGTCACAATTTAAATTTACATTCACTACATGTCCGAGGGTTGCGCGATCTTAAAAAAAGCAGAATGATGTTTCACTGGCTGAGGAAGTTTTACCATGGTATTACATTCCTCCATTAAACTCGCAGCAGCTCGGAGGTTAAATAAATGTGAAAAAATCAACAGGGTGTCAACACAATTTTCTAACATGGTACAAGAAATGGCAAATGAGTAGCTATACTATTTCCTAATTACATAAATCACAGCATTGAAAATTGTGTTACTGGCCCTGATGATACATGCAGATTCATTATACTAAAACTATAATTGATGAGGGAAAGTTTACTTATGTTTATGCCCCAACTAAACACCATGCAGTGAAACAAATATACTTTCTTGGTAACTTACGATCACATTTACAAGATGAGCTAGAAAGCAATTTAATCTTTGAAGGGGATTTCAATATCATTTTATCCCCAAAAGGTGGTTAAAAAGGGGAGGGGGCAGATGAATGAGTTTGGGCTGTGTGCGTCTTCAAAGCTTATTGCTGCGTACTAGTGCATATCATAGGAGTAGAAGTTGGAATAACATCTCTACCTATTACAGTTTTGAAGATATTCAAGATTGAAATTTCGAATACTGCTAAATAGCATAATTCAAATTGCTACAACTTTTGTTTCAGATTCATTACATGCGTAATGGTCAATAAGCCCCTAGTAGAAGTTAAAATGACATCTCTACCTATGGTAGTTCTGAAGATATTCAAGATTTAAAATTTCAAAAGCTGCTAATTAGCATAACGTAAATTCCTACAACTTTTGTTTTAAATTCATTAGATGCGAAATGGTCAATAACCCTCTAGTAGAAGTTGAAATGACATCTCTATCTGTCTTACTTTTGATGATATTCAAGATTGAAAATTTTGAATACTGCTAATCAGCATAATTTGAATTACTGCAACTTTTGTTTTACATTCATTACATGCGCAACGGTCAATAATCCCCTAATAGAAGTTGAAATGACAGCTCTATCTATAATAATTTTGAAGATATTCAAGATTTACAATTTCAAATGCTAGTAATTTGCATAATTTAAACATCTTCATTCCTCTGCATAAAAAGACCAGACTCCTTGTATGGAGGTACAATCATGCCAAGTTTGGAGTTTCTATGTATATTACTGTCAGAGAAAAGTGTCGGACAAATTCACTGGTAAAGAAGAAAGAAAGAAAGAAAGAAAGAAAGAAAGAAAGAAAGAAAGAAAGAAAGAAAGAAAGAAAGAAAGAAAGAGAGAAAGAACTTAAGGAAAACAGAAAAGTGTGTGTTGACTTACACACTTTAATTAAATGAACTGTCTCACAGGCATGTTGAGGGCATGATGATTAGGTTGCACGCTAGATGGTGAGAACATGGAGAAAAAAGTAGCCACATATTTCCGATCCTCAAAAAAACTGCAGAAGAAAATGTATTACAAAACTAAAATAATTTGAATTGCTTATCAGCAAATCAGTCTGTGTTCCTGGAATTTTTAAAGATTGCCTAGTTAGTATTTGTTTAACTTCTGCGACAGTAATTGTTTCATGCAGCTATGTCAAAAACTTATATATTGAAGTTGGCACCTCAAGTTATTATACTTTTGAAGCTATTCAAGATTTAAATTATGTGCGCATTTCCCTAATTTGCATAAAATAAAATAATACAAGTCCTGGTAATGGTCTTTCTGGTGAATGGGAAGGTGTGCGATTCGGGAATCGCGCTGCGCGTTTGTAAAATTCTCTAAAAGGGCATCAATTCCGGGATCGCGCAGAGCCATTCTGGATTTTGCGCTAGCAGAAGAAAATGTAGCGGCGGTAAGATTAGGAGAGTAACACTGGTGTCAGGTCCATGTTTTAGTTGATCTTAGCTAAGTATAACTGTTGAAAATGGTAAACTGAGGTTCCAATACCACGTGTCTTCACTGCAGTTTTTTTTGGGGGGGAGGTACCTTTTATTTACTTTTCTGTAAATTATCAGGTTTATACAACATAAAACTGAACATCAACGGCCCTGTGTTTCGATAAAAGTGATAATAGAAGAATTTGCGTCATACCTGTGTGGTCCTCAGCGTGATGATTCCTGTGGCGAGTTGTATAGGAATGTGAGACTCCTTATTATGCCCCCCCCCCCTCCCGCCGCCCCCGTGTGAAGAAGGCCGGCTATATAGCTTTGCTCATGTCGATCGCTAGGTCGGTAGAGAGACTTTGGTTTCCGCACCATAACTCAAGAAGTTTTTGGGATAAGACTTTTATAGTGCCCAAGTATATACCAGAGTATAAGGGTTAAGTGAAATATGAAGGTGGTTAAACTTGACCCCATTTTCAAGATCATGAAACTACTGTAGTACGTTTTGGTTTCTGCGCGAGAACTAAAAAAGTTTTTCTGATAGGACCTGTATATTGAACAGGATTATAGTCCCTAACCAGGGCTAGGTCAAGTTTGAAGATGGGTGACCTTGATCTAAATTCAAAGGTCAGAAGGTCATTTCAGTGCATCTTCTTTCTGCAATGTACCTCAGAATTTAAGTTATGACTTCAATATTGCACATGGTAATACTCCTCAGTCAGGGATTGGTCAGCTTAGAAGATGGATGACCTTGACCAAATTCCCAAGGTTACTACCTAGAGTCCTATTAGGGAACTTGGTTTCTACATAATAACTAAAGACGTTTTTCACCTAGGGCCTCCATATTGCTTAGGAATATAGCCTTCTATAAGAGCTAGATGAAGTTTTGAAATGTGTGACCTTGAGTCTATTCCCAAGGTCACAGAGCCACATTACTAAATTTGGCTTCTGCTTAATAACTGCAGAATTGTTTGAGCCAGAGTTTTTATTTTGTAGATGTTTATAGTCTTCTATTAGGACTAGATCAGCTTCAAAAAGGGTGACTTTGACCTAATTTCCAAGGTTACAAGGCCACTTTGGTGAATTTGGTTTCTACATCCACTTCCCAAGGTCAGGAGTGCCCCATTCAGTACTATTAACAGGGTAATGAGGGCAAACATAATGACGGTAGGGGACATCTGTGTTTTACAAACATGTCTTGTATATTGTGGTTGTGTATATAATTACAATCATAATGTTCAATTAAATTGTATTTGATTGATACATCTTACTAGCTTTGGCAATTAGAGATTTTTGTCTTCTATATGGTTTCATTGAAATTTTGTCTCATTGAATTCGGTAATATTCTTCCAATTTTACACAGCATCGAATGCATACATACTTTTGGTCATTTGATTAGGATTTTAAAACGCACTGCCTATTTCATGAATATTTCCATTGTGCTATAGCCTACCCGTGTGCAAATAAACATCAACGAATCTAACTGTTAGGCCCGTCGAGGTTGATTTATTTTTGCTGAGCCTTTGTTTGAAATTGGAAAAATAGGATTACATTGTTCAAAGAATATATGAGCATCATATTATCTCTTTGTTGCGTATGCACTTCCCCCAAGGACTATATGTCCGAGTACGTATATATATGCATTGCGCATATTTGCATGAATAATTCTCTCATTGCGTTGCACTGTCTGTAAGAGTTATGGGACATACGCTATTGTTTTTTCCGTTGTATTCACTTTCGATAGATTACCTAGCTTATGCAGCAACTCTTTTTGATTTGGGGCTGTAATTGCACGCACGTTAGCCTATGCATGTTTGGTCAATTGCCACACAGTAGAATTGTTTTTTAAATTGAATATCAGTTGTGATAAAGTAGTATTTATTTGGAAAAATATACCGTAATTTTTATCTTCTACATAGTTATGAAAAATTTTCAGTGTACATGCCGATGTAATATTCCCAGAAAGGAGTGGGTTTCCCTGTAATTGGACATGTAGTCGCGCGTATTTAGTAAACGGCCACAAAGTAAAATGATTTTTAAAGTTGAATATCAGTTGAGACAAAGTAAAAAATATATTTTGAAATAAGATATCGTATCTTATACTTTCTACATCCTTATGAGAGGATTTTAGTGATGTATATATCAACTTTTGAAATTCCAACACGAAAACTTCTGGTCCTTTCTTATCCATTTTAATGTCTCATATGTTCAGAGGTCAATCCATGCCGAATACAACATAGAAAATTGGAAAGTATGTGTTTATGGATAAAATTATCAAAATGTCCAAATTCCTAAAATGCGCACGCACAATTCTATAATCCCGCAGCACAATTTGGGAATTGCCACACTCTGGTGCGATGTGAGAATTCCTAAAATGCACAGAGCAAATCCGGAATTGCGGAAGCTTCCCAAAACTGCGCGGAACATATAGTATACTAGGGGAAGGTCGCCGGGATTGGACCCCCTAACTTCATCAGCCTGCTACAGGAAAACAAAGACCCTTTTTCGCGCGTTGAAGTATGAAATGAATCGGCATCCATAAGCAGATTACTATGGTACTACCAAAGACCAGTTTAAGTAAAGAATAATTTAATTACAACAAAAAATAAGATTTGATGAAAGTGTCCCAATCGAGGATACCTCGTTTTCGATTGGACCACATGGTTTCCACAAATGGACCACCGACCCATCAATGTAAAAATGGATTAAATTCTTACATTCTGAGCTTAATATTGCGAGATAATATTAAAACTTCAATTATGATTTTTTAAATTTGGCCCATATGTCCACTTTTAGACCAAAAATAACATGTACCCTTAATTGGACCACCATCTCCTCGATAGGACCACCAAGGCACAAACTGTCCAATCAAGGAAGTTTTTTGGTTCCAATTGAGGCAACTGGACACTACTTTGAATAAATTAATATTGACCTTGACCAAGATTGTTTTTCTGAAACTATGTTTAGGCATTCTGAAGTGAACCTCTACTTCTACGATACAACTAACATTCTGTTTCAAAACGAGTTGTTAACTTGATTTTACACCCCATAATGTGACACCGTAAAGTTAGATCAGACTTGACAGTTTCATTTATCTGCATAAATTTACAGCAAAATGAGCAGACTGGTACCCACACTTTTCATGGTGTTCTGGAAAGTTTCAAAGGAAGTAGTTACAATAATCAATCAGACTTCTTGACACAAAGGGGCTTCAGGAGAGAAGTGGTCCAATCGAGGCAGTGGTCCAATCCCAGCAACCTTCCCCTAAATATCCATTGATTTTGTTGATTCTCAAAATGCGCTACGCATTTAGTGATAGTCTCCTTCATGTTTGGAAATTGATGATGGAAAGTAATAGGTCTACATATATATATTATATAAAAGATTCTTAAATTTAAATGAAGTGGTATTCACTTGATTTAAATATAATTCTCCCAACTTAGGCCTACATCATGTACATGGCAAAGCATATCTTGCCATTCTGGTCTTCGGTCACTTAGGATTCTTAAAATGCTCTGCGCATTTCAGAGGTGTCTTTAAACTGTGGAACATACATGTCCCCGATTCCCGTAGCGTGCCCCTATGTTGGAGTTCTCGAAAATGTTCGGTCTTTAAATTAAGTTAAACTTAAATGAAGTAGTGTCTGAACACTTGTACTTGGTATATTATTCCTCCCATTGTACATAATTAGCGCCGAATCCCTTGCTGTCGTCATCGTATTGGGAATTGGGATTCTTAAAATGCGCTGTGCATTTCGGGAATGTCCTCATTGTAAAAAAAAGCCTATAAGAACTGTAGGCCTACACACGTTCGGAACAGACCATATTAGGTATTTTCGAGGCTTCGCAACACTTGTATGGGGTGCCAAGTGTAACATCAATTTTGTCATTTTTAATTCATTTCGTGGACGAAATCTGTTAACTCTGCTCGTCCACGGAATTGTAAGAATGAACTTTATTGACATATACCAGTACAGAGAAATGGTGTAGTCATAAAACATATAAAACATTTTCTATCTAAAACAATAAAATCGAGGAAAGCTGCCAACTTTGTCTACAAAATTGTGTAAGCCTACGCCAATTTTGTTCACAAATTCCTGCAAATTTGTAAGTATATCACTTTTGTCCACAGAGTCCATAAGTTTATCAATTTCGTACACGAAATCCATAAGTTTACCAATAACATCCACGAAATCGAGGAAAGCTGCCAACTTTGTCTACAAAATTGTGTAAGCCTACGCCAATTTTGTTCACAAATTCCTGCAAATTTGTGCACGAAATAGAATTAATTTAGGATTCTGTAGAAAATCTATACTGATTCTGTGAACAAAATTGTCAATTGTTCAGTTTTGTCCACGAAATTCTAATATAAATTCACAGAATTTAACAAATTTTCATGAAATTGTAATCCGTATACGATTCTGTGGCCGAAATTGGGATAGAAAATCATGAAATTCAATCAGTTTCACAGAAATCTTTAAAGCCTGTTGTTTCATTGTTGTGCTCATAGTTTCGAATTTCGTCCACAATGAGGTTTTCACTTTTGTGTGCAAGTTTATCATTTCGTCCACGAAATCGATTAATCTTTCAATTTTGTCGTATTTATTATCACGAAATTCAAATAATCGTATCGACTCTGTCGACAGAAACGGTATTCAGTTCACAAAATCTTATAAGATTTATCGAGTTTCGTGAACAAAATTGGAAAAAAATGATACAGAATTATACTTAATGGATTGCGTACACAGAATCGTAAATGTAATTACGAAATCGTATAAAGCCACAGAATCGTTATGGTGATCATTTTCGTGAGTTCCTATAATGACTTGTAGAGGACATCAGTCTCCACGTCTCGCAATAAGTCGATCAATTAAGCAAGCTATGGAAGATAGCCATCATAGGCGACTCACAGCAGACTGTTAGCGTTACATTGCAGACGAGCCAATATTGATGCAAATTCTGCCTTTTGTTTGTCCCATTCGTCCATTTTTTAAATTTTTAGTCTATTATTTTTTTCTATCAGGCCTATTATCCTTCTTTAACGTGCCACACGATCAAAATTAAACCATAGATGCATGTGTGAGATTTGTTACTTTCTGATAACGTTGTGAGGTCCCACTGATCGTCCGAAACACTGAGCTGTTACACTTGGCACAGGGGTCAAAACGTCACATTTTACCAATTTCATGGACAAAATCGATAGTTTTTCAATTCTGTGTGTTACATAATTTTGAGGACAAAACTGAGGTAGTTTTGTGATTTCGTGTACCAAATTGAGAAACTTAACGATTCTGTTGACAA
The DNA here is from genome assembly GCA_964020975.1 of Hermodice carunculata. NCBI lineage: Eukaryota > Metazoa > Annelida > Polychaeta > Eunicida > Amphinomidae > Hermodice > Hermodice carunculata. The sequence goes on along the minus strand of OZ026614.1, from coordinate 1,820,885 downwards.
AATTGTATTATCTTTCATTTCCATGAACAAAACTGTTGTACTCTTACAATTGTGTGCACGAAATCGAGTAAGCAATGAACTTTGTGAAATGCATTTCCAATTTCGAGAACAAAATTGGATAACATATGGATTACGTGACATGTTTTGTGATTTTGTGCACATTTGATTGAAAACGGAGAGTGTGGACAAAATTGGAAACCTTTTAAGATTTTGTGGACGAAATTCAAAAGCTTACCCAATTCTGTGGACAAAATTGGTACATTTAAGGATTCTGTGGACAGAACTAATAAACTTAATGATGTTATGGACAAAATTGATATATCTAACAATTCTGTAGATCCCAACTTTCAATTTCATGGACGAAATTGATAAAAGCTTCCACTTTTGTGCACAGAATTCATAATATACGATTTTTTGCACAAAATTGATAAACTATAACAATATATATTGCGTGTACAGAATTCAACAAGCTTGTTGGATTTTGTGAAATACTTTCAGTTTTGTGATTTTTATTTTCCAGTCTCGTCCACAAATCGTGAGAGTAGTTTAATTTCGTGGTGGGACCTCGATTTTGTTATTTGCTCTTCCAATTTAGTGAATCCTGTTGTGATTCCGTCCATGAAAACGATAAGTATTACGATTTCGTGCACCAAATCAATGATGTTGCACTTGGCACCTCATACACTTGAAGGAGAAATCAGACATAGTCTATTCCAGTACAGTAGCACCTGCTTTTTGTGACCACTGCCGTGAGAGACCACCTGGCATTTGTGACCACATATTGTGTGACACTGTAGTCTTTATTCTTTGTGTCTTCACTTGCGATGAAAGACCACCTGTTGTATGTGACCACTTTAAACTGGCCGAAGAGGTGGTCACATACAGCAGGGACTACTGTATTATAAAGTATTCGTTATATACATATTGCATGTGGTGCCATGTACTATTGCTCCCCAAGGACCGCTTATCTGCAATAGTACATGGCACCCCATGCAATATGTATATAATGGATATAGACTTATTAAAATTAGGTGGAGCTTCTTCACAGTATGTTTAATTTGTATATCACCAATGGTGGTCCAGAGGTAAGCTTATGTTACTAATACGGGATATTTGGAGAAATATCAGTATTAGTAGGTACACTTACCTCTCAACCACCAGAGAACCGCACTCCCTCTTACAGCTGATGTCAACCAACCAATCTTCAAAAGAGGAAGGATGATATGGGGTGCATGTGCACATGACGTCACCATCAGTTCCACATGGACTGAGAGATGGCGCCACGGGACCGTCAAGTTTTCAGGATCAAATGAGTAACTAAGCAGCTCAACTCGATTTCATGGGCATCATGCTCAGACACAAAGGTCTTGGCAATGGTGGTCGAGAGGTAAGTGTACTTACTAATACTGATATTACTTCAAATATCCCATATCAGAAATGCTTAAATTTAACTTCTAATCAATGGTAGATTTGATCATTTTGAAGATACAAAATGTAAATATGTTTACTGGGTACTAGCTGATCATGCTTCCAAAACTAACCCAATATGTACCAAACAATTGGAAGTAGCTTTTTCTGAATGATGTAGTACAAACCAATTTTGGAAAACAGTGTTTCATTATCTTTTAAAACTATGCTAGAGACCAGGCTACATTATCTTCAATTCAAAATTTTATATTGTAAAATGTTCATCCATTAAATATTGTGAATAAACATTTAATGGTAACCATGGGCTTATGATCCACCATTATTGAGACATACCAGGATCCACTATTTCTGAAATATAAGTTGACATTAGCACTTTTGAAAGAATTTTTTTTTCAGATTTTACCAAAAAGCGAACAAAATTTTCATAAACATATTTTGTAAGCTCCAGTAACTGTGACCTAAAAATCCAAAAATCACTGGAGTGTGACAATTTGAACACACTTGGTGATATACCCACCCAAGGTATTTCCCCACAATGGTTGAAGTGGATCTGGCTGATAGTTTTGAAGAAAAAGTTGTGCATTGTAGATAGCCAGATGGGACAGACAGTGGCCAAACCATCCTAAAAAGCCAGCTGACTGACAAATCAGCTGAGCTAAAAAGTTATCAGAATATGTATCTACATTGTAAACTCTTTATTTAAAACATGGTTGAATCTCCATGGCAAAGATCCACTCAACGTGCCTTGTCCCGAGATTCTGGTGTCAAACAGAGCCACTTGACCAACACTTTCTGTATCATCCAACATCTATCGCACTAACTTATCGCAAAATTCTCTAAAATATGTTCATACAACTGTCACCTAAATTAGTCACTTTCACTTACTTTGCCTGAAATACAATGTTGTACTCTGTTAGTAACCCTACACATTGTGTTGGAGAAAATTATGTCCCCAAAAGTATGTCAATGTAATCTTGGCGGGATTGACTTTGTGAAGTTATACATGCATTTCCCAACCAACTTACCTCAACTTTATAAATAAATGCAAGAGTTTCCAATTGATAGTTTTCATTCTGTCCTGGTTGTGTTAAACAAGTACAACATCCAAACACAAAATATATATACTGAGTCACAGTCATATCTACATGCTCTGCTTAAATAGAATACAGCAAAAACAAAAAAAACAAAAAAAGAAAAGAAAACAGTTTAACAAATCTCATTTCAACAGAGGCAGGTTGATAAAAGCCACTTATTTCTTCCATGCAATTTTGCATAACTTTCTGGATATGTGACAAACAAGTCATTTGCATCAAATTCAAAGCTAATGTCTCTTAAAAAGTTGTATTTGCTTGAAGGACAATCAATATGGCAAGGAAACTGGATGGCATCTAATCCACCTGTGGTGGCACCAAATTTGAGCAAACTCAGTCCCAACATGTAGAAGATATGATAGTACACGTAACTGACATGAAAGTCACAGTGACCCAGAAACCTGATCAGCTCATCTTAACCTCGCATAAAAAACATTTGTGTCTATAATGTCTTGGGTATTTTTTGAAACACTGACCATCACTACAATGATCCAATGTAGATTTATACACAGATGCATGGGGGCCAGACAAGCCCAAAACATAAGGTGTCCCTGATGGGAAGACATCAAAAAATGCCAGCATTTTCTGTAATCAGTGCCAAATTATACGACACAATGGTGGACTTGGTCTAGTCCTGTCACGCCTAATGCTGTCACCTAGATGTGCTGAATAACAATCATGTAACATGATGCTTGAAAGTGTACTTGTGAAACAGGAAGCTACTACAGTGCTCCCTCTTTATAATGCTGGTGTTGGGGTCCACAGGGTATACCGTGTTACAGCAAAACCCACTTATAACAGAGGGACATTTAACATAGAAGTGATGGGAAAATTATTTTAGTGGGCGCCATCTTACCCACCATGTTATATCAGAAACCACCCTGTAATGAGGGGTGTTATAAAGAGGGAGCACTGTAATTAATCTAGTGGTCCTGCAGAGTATTTTGGCAATAATTACATGTAACTTCAGGATATATCCTTTGCTTAACCCTTTGTCCCTGGAATTAACACTGAGTCAACAGCTTTCCTTGAATTGGGCTCTAACTGCCCAACCCATGCCAAGGAAAGCTGCTGACCTGGGTCATGTTATAATGATAGGTCTCATCTACAATTCACTGCCAAATGGTTTTTCATTACTCTTGAATTTAGTTGAAAACACTGAAGCAGATGACATTTGACCAGCAGCCAGTTTAGTGGCCAGGTAAAGGGGTGGGGGTGGGGGGTGAAGGCTTAAGCATATTTCCCTTCACATGTCAGTTAATCTTAAGTCACAAGCCTCCATGCAACTTTACATAACTTAAGAGCTTACTGACACTAAATTCATATACCAGTCTTCTCTCCAATGTTTATCAGAACTAGTTTTGTATTGAACTGAATACAAGATGAGAAATGTTAATAGCAAAGTTGTTTTTTAGGTGTACACACACATATTAAACCTTTACTCCAGTGATTTCTGCACCTTGAATTGTGTATATATGTGTGTGTATGTGTAAGTCTGTATAAGCAGTAGAATTTCCAATTGAAAGCACCTCTGTTAAAAGACTGTTCCTATATTGAAGATCACATTTTTTCAGTTTTAGTAAAGTGGAATAGACAACATTTTTCCAGCAATTCCAATATATGAACACACACACATGGCTGTGTGTACGTAGAACATGAGTATGGTCAGTATTTACCAAGTGTACACATTAACATATTATAATTACAATGTTATAACAATAATAATACTAATGCTAATATAATACTCTACTACTAATTAAAATAATAATAATAGAGTTTAAGTAGTGAATGACAAAATAACCAACTTTCATTTTCATATGGCATCAAATAAACAGTTTTCCTTTTGTCTGAAACTTCATTGCATGCCTGCATGCAACATTATCTTTTACATTTCAAAGCACCATGAAAATTCACAAATCAACATGTAAAATATACATGCACATACATAAGATGAAAGAGTCAATGTCTATATACATAACATATGTACATACTCAAAATATATACTTTAGATTAGCACCTAAATGTTTTCTCAGATATTACACTTACTTCGTGCAACCTTTATCCAATAGTCCACCCATTAGAGACCACTCCAATAAAAGACCACCTGCATTTTAAGACCACATTTATTAGATTCTCAGTGTTATATTTTCCATGTTGAGAGACCACCTTCTTTACAAGACCCTGTTCCAATCTGCTCTTGGGGTAGCCTCATGGAGCCAGTACTCCGTATGAATGTTAAGAACACATGTACCAACCTTTATGTACATCACAGAATCACACTTGCCTTGACAATAAAATCACAGGTCCATGCACCAGTCTTGCAAGACCACTCCAAAAAGACAACCTGTTTTCAAGTTCCACCTTGTTAGGATACATCGCTTCATAATTTTTGTTATTTATATATCCTATGAAAGACCACCTGCCACATTTGCAAACCAAACTTTGAAAAGGATCAAATTTTTAATTATACATGTACACATGTGTAGTTATACCCCTTCCTTTAAAATATATTTGTGCACCCAATCCTCTGTAATTTAAACCAAGGTGACTACCGGTGCATGGATGTAGCTTCTTTGATCAAGTGCATAAGCTCTGGGGCATTTTCAGTGTTGATTCCATTGTTTTGAATCTCCTGTAGTTTCACCTCCAAATCTTTCTTGTCTTTTCCCAGCTTCCAACACAACCTTATGCTGAGTTTCAAAACAGGCACTAAGTATATGCTCTGCAAATTATCCCCAATACACTCCAAGGATGCCTCTGCAAAGAGATATGCTGTCTTGTCTTGTTCCACAGTGTAGCATAATGCCACAATGGCACACATGCTGGCAATCACCTGGGGATGGGATGACCCTAACAGTTTCCTCTGCAGGTGAACAGACTTCTGCAGCAGTGGAATTGCATCTGTGTAATGATTGTGTTGAAGGCTGTGATAGGCTTGTCGAATATCAATGCCATAGAAAAAGTCGGCAAACTCAGAAGACTGCCTCACATGCTCCAGTGAGTACAAGTGTGTGAGATATTGCTCAAAGGCCCGGCTCCGAAGAGCAATTGTCTCTGGTTTGAAGTTTCCAGTGATCATCTTCTTTGGAAAGGCAACATCCTGCATAAGACATGTGAACTTCTTCAGCAGTAGCCTATGAAGCTTGTCAAAATCTGAGTAACGTCGATCTATAACAGCTGGACACTTGTCCAGGCCTGGACCAATGATCACCACTACTGTGTACGCCTGCAAAGACAACAGTGTATAAAGGTTTAATAAACCCAATTTACAAGATGCAGGATTCATGACTTTACCCTAACAATAATTGATGTTTATGTACAGTTTCCTGACCATTATGTTGATGTTGTGACATTTGCTATTTTTGAGACCAGCCAATCTCCAAGTTCCCAAATAATGTGCCATTATTTAAAATTTTTGACCTTGCCGTTTTTGCCTGTCTGTGTGTCCCTGCCTGGAAGCTGCAGACCCAGCTTACATGTATGTACATTGTAACTTATAATTACTTTTAATATGCAACATATACATATCACTTTTCTGGTAAAGTATCTAACCCTGTCAGCATTGGCAATGGTGACAGTCAGCCATCATGATGGCAATGGTGACAGTCTGATGTCATAATTAGCAATGGTGACAGTCTGATGTCAGAATGGCAATGGTGACAGTCTGATGTCATGATGCCAATGGTGACAGTCTGATGTCATGATGGCAATGGTGAGTCAGCCATCATGATGGCAATGGTGACAACCAGCCATCATGATGGCAATGGTGACAGCCAGCTATCATGATGCCACATACTCATGGAAAACCAATGGTGTTGCTAATATATGTCGGAAAATAACAAAAAACATCAAAACATATAAAAACTCCTTGAACATCAAAACATATAAAAACTCCTTATTATTTCAAGGCCAGTGTGTGTTTGTAGAACAATACTTTAACTTTTTGAACAGTTCATGAAGTGTGAATTTGCTCAAAACAAGAGGCCTAGTGCTCTGCTGACTTCAAATGGATAACAATAATATAAGGATTAAAACATAACAAGAACTCGTTGGGTGAATTGCTGCTTTTCTTGTGTAACTGGGAGGCCAAAAATTTCCATTAAACTGTATATATGCAATCCATAATCCCAGAAAATTTCATACAATCCAAGTAACCAAAGGACTGTGATAGTCCTGTGCTCAGATGACCTTGCATGCACAGACTGAAGTGGTTCTTTCTACTTCTCATTAACATCAAGGTCACCTCTGTTTTCAAAAGACCATCATAACTGTTGGTTATATCAATCTTCATTGGTACAGCTCATGAGTTATCTTTTAAGTGAAAAGCTACGAAAACTTACAGAATTGACTTGTTTCCAAGATATATGCCAATATGTCAGTTTGACCTGTCACTTCAGGTCAAAAAGTAACATCAAAAGAAACCTCATAGGCAGTTTCCTCTCATTGTTTAATAGTGATAATGGCCCTATAATCCACCACTGCTGAAATATTAGTCACTATGTCTGAAAGATTGACTGCTATCCCTATTGTACAGTTAAAAGGCAATCAGAGATTGCTGAATCCATGTGCATCACTGATAACCTTCGTAATCACAGGTCTCATTTGGAATAACTGGAGTCATGAACAGTTAAAAGGGCAACCATGCAATGTTTTGTATTGCAACATGCAGTGGCAGAATACTTTCATAGATGCAGCATTACTTCCATAATTAGGTAAGGCAGTTTTGGGTTGCAATATCTGCAACTTTGTAGTACTTTAAAGTCCAGGAGTGCATACAGTGTAACAGTGGGCCACCTTCTGCAGTATCTGTACATCATGTACATATCATTTTTGATGTAGGACACTGGGGTCAATGACTTTGGACACTGGTTCAAAGACAGCCAGATGCAGTAACCAAGTGTTAAAGATGACATCCAGCATCCAGAAACCAAGTGCACTGATGCATAATTGTGTGCTGTTTGCAAGTCCTGACTCAAAAAGTTTTCTAGTTGTCACCCGGAAACAAAATACACAGAACTGCCCTGTGACCTTGAAAAAGGAGGTCAAGATCACTGGGCTTTGAACTTGACCTAGGCCTTATGGTGGTACATAGACATGTGCAAGTTGGAAGTTCTAATTCAAAAAGCTTTGCAGTTATCACCGGGAATGCAGCTGGGTGGACAGACAGAACCTATGGAATATGAAATCTTTGATTTGAAGCTAGCCCTTATAGGGGACTTTAATCCTGTGCAAAAGGAACAGCCCTAGCTCAAAACTTCTCAAGTTATCATGTGGAAACCAAATTCGCTAATGTGGCTCTCTGACCTTATATTAGGAATTGGGTCATGGTCAGCGAACTTTGAACTTGACCTAACCCTTATAGAGGACTCTAATCCTATACAATATGAAACCTTAGGTCAAAAAGTGCTAAAGTTATAGAGAAACATAAACAGACAGATGGAGGTCACCCTTCTTTGAACTTGACCCAGCCCGGCTTATCCAGGACCATCATCATCTACATGTACTGCAGAAACCTAATTCTTTGATGTAACTCTGTGACCTTGGAAATTGGCCTAAGGTCATCTACCTTTGACCTTAGCTTAGTCCTTTTAGAAGACTATAATCCTGTGCAATATGAAAGCCCTAGATTAAAAGTGCATAAGCTATGGTGTGGAAACTTTGTGAATGGATACATGGATGATCAGATGGATAAAGTGACTGCCATATGCCCCCCCCCCCCCCCCCCCCGGGGAGCTTAACGATGCTAACAGGTGACAGACTACAGTTATAAGTCTTTCTATTTTCCATATCAGCATTTTTGGTATTTTAAAATTTTGTGAACCGCATTCAACAGATAAAAATGTCAGAAAACATGGATGGATTTTTGTCATATGATTCCCAGCTCATTAATTGGTGATAATTGACATACAAAACTACTTCTTAATGCCAGTTGTAAACAGGTGTATGAATTGTGCTCTGACCAAGGTCCTATCATTGTCCTTCCTCAGCATAGAGTTCTCGCCTAGCCTGGTAGACAGTGGACCTATATGACCACCAATGAAGCAACTTTGTCATGCAGCTAACCTGACTTAGCTAACTTTATATAAACAGAAGTTACAGCATGCTGAAAACACAGTATTTTCACATTTACGGACTATCTCCTTTGGGATGTGCAACCAGCAAATCACAGCTGTGATCTGCAACCAACATAGTGTTGCCAGCCGGCCACACTTAGAATCTGGGAGGTGGAAAGGAAAATTCAGGGAGATTGATAAATCAACATGAAATACAGAAGGAAAATATTTATGAAATTCAGGGAGGTGGCTAAAAATGGCCAAAAATCTACAATTTTTCACGAATTTTCGGCATAAAATTCCGGGAGTCTCCCTGGTAATCTGGGAGTGTTTGCAATAGGGGTGAAACGATATGTTTCACAATACACACCTAACGATACGATATGTATCATGATATTTTAAAATTCTATTCTGTCTGGAAGTTAGACATATTCAAACATCAAAAATTAAAAAATTACAACCCCATCTTGACTTGAAATGAAATAAAAATGTATCAAAAAAGAATTTTGTCTTGGTTTTAACATTTTAATAACTTTGTATTCAGTCAATCAATCATAAATGATTGCACAAATGTGATGTTGCACTGTGACAACAGTGACATTATGTCAGTCTTAGACTTAGTTCAAAATGACATAATGTCACTTGTTTTTAGCCACTTCCCTGAATTTTGTCAATATTTAATTTTCCTTCTATATTTCATATTATGAATTTATCAACTGCCTGGAATTTTACTTGCCATCTCCTGGATTTTAAGTTTTGCAGGGTTGGCAACACTGGACTCTTGCGTTGTCAAATGGGTAAATGGAAACATGGAATGTTCACAGTGGCACTGTCCAGAGGGTTCTCACTGTCACAGTTAAAAATTGGCAAAACAGTGTAAAAACCTTGATAAAATTGCATTTGTTTCTGCCCTCCGTAGGCCATAGGACTAGATTAAACAACGCATGTCTCAATGTTTGGATTCAGTAGAAATGCTTTCTTGTTGGCTAAATGTGACAGCAATGCGGTTAATTTATGCCAAACATCGCTGTTTCCAAGGTTTGAAATATTTTTCAAATGGCTGTTTCTATTGGCTGATGATGACGTAGTCAGATCATCATATGACCTATTTGAATAATTAGCTCTGAAGATTAGACATGTGGACCAATAGGAGCATGGAGACCGCTCAGACTGTCACTTTCTTCCCTGCACTTCCGCTCAAGTCTCAACATCATACCGTTGGTAAAAGCATGGAAGCCGGGCACAATGAAAGCAGGAAATTGGCTCTTTTGATGTTGTTAAAGTGTAAAAACTTTGATATTTTTACAGCATTAGGACTCAGATAGTCCTTCTGAAGCTTTCTGTTATGATTGCAACGCATACGGTATGCAAGGATATTCACGGTACATTTGGTACCAATGATTGATGACGGTAGCGTCGTGTGCCCGGACTCCATTTGCACAGCCAAATGCCGGAAAGCATTGGCAATTTTTGTTTTCAAACATATTCGTTTTGCCTTCAATAACACAAACTGCTAACTGTAAATAACTTGAAAAATTGACAAATAATAAGATTTGACGCTTTATAAATAAATCAATCCAATGTGGTAACAGTCAAAGAAATTACTGCAGAATCAACATGTGTAATAACAGAGATGTATCAATGACATAGTGTTCCCAGCCGGCAATTGAGGCGACTGACACTCAAAGCCTTAAACTTAGGGTAAAAATTTGCATCGTATCGTATCGTTTTTTTTTTTTTTCACTGTACCGCATCGCAGATCATTAGCCCATTCACATCGATGTATGATTTCACCCCTAGTTTGCAACACTGCCAAAATGTTCATACATGTACACCCTTTAATAGCTCTTTGCCTTAAGTTTGGTAACTTGTAAACAAGAGGGCTGTGTGAACAGCCCATGCTCAGCTGACCTAGAGATTCATCAAACTTGTGGCTCTGTGAACTTGGGACTGAATTAAGGTAGTTCTCAAGTTAAAGCACTCAAGAGTAACATTGATGTTGCACTGTGATCCCAGAAATGAGGCTAAGGTCACTCATGTACTGTCTAAGCTTGAACTTCATGGAGAAACATTAACATGTGCAACGTCAAGGTCCTAACTCAAAACAGATCTCAAGTTATCAAGTGAACAGTAAATTTCATGTTAGTTGTCTTGTGACCTTGGGAATGAGGTCAAGGTCCAAAAATTACTAGAGTAAAAGGTACATCCCTACCAAGTTTGACACAAATCTGGCCAAAATTATTTCAGTTATAACCCTTACAAGAAATTCCCATCTTTAACTTTCCTATTAAAAGTTTATTGAAGAATTTTCCCTCCAAAAAGTCATAAAAAAATCGAAAAATCACTTGAGCATGACCATTTGTATAAAATTGCTAGAGGCCCACCCAAGGTACACTGCCCCAAAGTTTGAAGTGAATCTGACTGAAAGTTTCTTCAGAGAAGTCCAAAGTGTGAATTAGCACTAGAATGCCCATAGACTGTAAGCATAGTAATCAATAGAAAATGTGGATTTACCCATAAGTACCTGAATTGAAAAAATTGTTAAAAATCAGGAATCTGAAGCAGTGCCATCTAGTGACCAACTTTGTTTGACCCTTTTATAAGGAACATATCCACCAAGATTCAGCTTTATCTGAGCCACAATTCTGGAGGAAAAGTCAAAATTAGGAAAAACACAAAAAATCCTAACAAAATAGAAAAAATATTGCAGCACCACCTGGTGAACAAAGTAAGAACTAGCAGCCTCTGGGACTCTCCCTGTGTGATATCAAAGCAATCAGGTGAGCAGTTTTAGAGAAGATTTTTTAATATTTGCCCAAATACAAACAAAAATCTTTCATACACAATACAAAAATCAATGGAGCATGACCACAAAAACAAAACTGGTAGAGACCCACCCTAGGTACATTGCCAACAAGTTTGAAGTCAATCTGGCAGACGATTTTGGAGAAGTTGAAAAGGTGAATTAGCATTAGAAGGCCCACTGACTTAGGAATGGTTCTAAACATTATCATCATTTTTGAATTAGTACTTAGAGTATTAAATTTCATGACACCCCCCCCCCATTCCCTCCAAATTAGTATTTTAAAAATGATGATTTTCCCCAAAAATCGTAACAAAATTGCACAAAACAGGACAAAATTGACCGTCATGACCGCATTATTGAACCGGGCTTGATTTTTATAAATATGATACATACGTCCTGAAAGTTATATGGGGCTACAATCAAAACTTTGAAAGTTATTGTGCTCTCCCAAAAGTTTACGGACAGACAGAATGAGTGATGGATATGACACTAGGAGAGCCAAAATGCCGAGAAAGGGCCACTTTTGGCGCTTTTTGCCGATGCCGACGTACCTTTCTCCCTTATTTTTACCTCCACGTTTGTTGGCATTTTTGCGGAGAAACACCAAGGTGCCTTTCACCCTACTCCTTAGCTTGGCGTTTCTCAGCATTTTCGCAGAGAAATTACAAGGTTTCTACAGTGAAAAGCATCTCCGCGTTTCTCAGCATTTTTGCCGAGAAATGCCCAGATATTGATTGGAGACTTGGCGTTTTCCAACATTCTAGGAAGAACATATTCATGCAAACTTTGGTAGGCATTTTTTAGGGTAATGAAAAACAAGACAGACACCATTTATTCATTGTAAAACATAAATGATCTTTTCCATGTTGTTGTACCTCTAATGAAAGACCACCTGTTTTGAGAGACCACATTTTGACCCACCGTAAGGGTGGTCTCTCGAAAGAGGTACCACTGCATACCTTGGCGTTTCTCAGCAAAATTGACCAGAGATGCCAAGAAAAGGATTTTTGTTCAAATTTCCTCGGCATTTCTTGGAAAAAAGCGCCGAGAGTGGCACTTTCTCAATGTTTTGGCTCTCCTAGTGTGAGCCATCGTAGAAGCTCTGCAACCTTAGGTCAGCAGAGCTAAAAATCACTCAGGCATAACTATTTAGATAAATTTGGTAGAGACCTATCCAAGGTACCTCTTCACCAAGTTTGAAGTGACATTTTAACTGACACCTCTGATAAATGGGTTATCAACATTAGGGTGGACCATCTACATGTTTTGCAAACAGCTGTAAGCAAAAGAAAGAGAGACACAGAAGGGAAGAGACAGGACTCTTGAGAGAAAATTCCTCAAGAACACAGGGAATTCCACAGACAGAAACTTACATGTGAAGCAAAACCTTACAGGTGCATGTCAGCACTTACAAGAAAATATACACACGGCAGAACTTAGAGACACATAAATTTCAAGAAAGATAAGACAGACAGAGCTGGAATTCCATCATGTCTGTTCACAAGGTGGGATTATGCTCCAGTTTTCCTTCAGATAAGGTTGGTAACAGCAACTTGTATTGTCACTTGTAAATTTATGTAACATTTTCAGATGCAAAAGTAAACACAGCATCTTCAAGCGAAATATCAACACCAACCACTGAGGGGACTTGCCCATCATCGCTGTTATTCCACTTCCATCATCCTCTAGTGCTTGAGCCATGAATATACCTTTTACAATTATAATACAAACATGTACCCCATCGATAATTTTGAAGTTAAAAGTTAAAATTCTTTTAAAATCTGGAAAAAAACCCAGTAGCATAATCTTGTTATCCAATGTAATAGAGACCTGAGTTAATGTTTTATTTCAAGTGATTGAGCAGCAGGTAGAGTGTATGAACCCCTCTTGTGCCAAACATGAATAAAATCAAGAATAACCACATAAACCAGGCCATTGTCCTTGAAGCAGAGGCTTACCTTAAATATCTGGTATGCAGAATACCTATCAAGTGTCTTATACATGTAATACATAAGAGAGGTTCTGCAAAATCATTCAGCTAGGCAATACACAGAACTCTTTGACGGTGCCTTGATATTTGCTAGTCTGAAACATCAAGACTAGGCTTTGCCCCAACATAAAAACAAGAGGACTGTGACAGTCCTGTGCTCAGCTGACTAACTTACCCTATGACCTTGGAAATGAGGTTAAGGTTACTGACCTATTCTGAATCTAACTTTCATAGAGGCCCATCCCTATGTGCAAGATCAAAGTCACAGTACAAATACTTCTCAGGTTATCACGCGCCCAGTAAAATCCATGTTAGTGGCCCTGTGACCTTGAGAATGAGGTCAAGGTCACTAATGTACAGTATCAATCTTTCCTAAATAGAGGACTACCAACATGTTCAACATCAAGGCCCTACCTTCCACAGTTCTCAAGTTACAAAATAAAAAGTAAAATTCGTGTAAGTGTCTGGGTCCCTGTGACCTTGGGAATGAGGTTAAGGTCACCCATGTACTGTCTAAGTCTGGCCTTTGCTCAGGACAACTATCATTTTCAACATCAAGGTCCAAGTTCAAATAGCTCTCAACTTGTCAGGTGAACAGTAAAATTTGAGCAAGTGGCCCTATGACCTTGGGAATGAGGTTAAGGTCACTCATCTACTTTCTAAGTCTGGCCCTTATTAAGGACAACTAGCATGTGCAATATGCATGTCCTACCCATTTTCAAGATGTACATGTTATGGGCCACGGTGTTTTCATAATATTGCCTGGATAAAAGTATGTTCATTTTATGGATTTTCAACCAACGAATAAGCCCTTACACCTATTTTTCATACCACTGACTAAAGTACTTCTTCTAAAGAATAATTTACATTCTTACTTGTGACTGGAAAAATAACTGAATCTGTCCATACAATAATGTCTGTCATCATTGCCTCAAATCAACATAACCCAGGCCCATTATAATAAAATATGCTAATCCTGTCTTTTTGCAATGTCCTCTGATCCAAGGATGACAATAAAACCTTTATTCATGTACATAATATAGATTTTCCGGGCTTGAAAACATTACTATAAATATTGCCTCATTCTATGTGATTTTAGAACTTTTGCAAATGAATGAGACATTACAGAAGAGAAATAAATCACAGTCACTATAAAGAAGTATATCAGCCAGGTCGACACCCCCCCCCCCCCCAGCCCACAGTATATGTGAGTAGAGTATACCGGTATGTTATAAATCAGGGGAAGCATGTTCTCAATGTGGTAAACATTATTCAACGGAATTCGTTTGTCTGACTGGTAAAATGTAAGAAAATGCGATTTTCAAAATTATTCTACGTGCCAACAACACTGACAACGTACATGGTAGTACATAAATGTGTCAATCTACAGGTTCGATTTCAAGACATGCCTGGAGAAAAAATAACTATATAATACATGCCTAACACGTAACCTACAGTTTTCCGTAAGATTTAGGACAGTAAATATAAGTCACAAGAATAAATGCATATTTGATATTTTTCCTTGGTTCCCAAAGTTATAGGAAAAATTGTTAACGCCATCTTGCTCGCTGTCTCTAGGGTAAAGCCTGACCAAATCCGAACCACCCAATCCGATATTACCGATTCGCAGGATTTAATATCTGTTGGGGATCTGTTTGGATAACTTTCTGCATTCGGATTCGATTTGCAATGTCCTCACACTGTGATTTATTTTCGGGGCAGCGAAGAGGCGTGGCAGGACCGCTGCCGCATTGTTCTAGACGTGCTGACTTGCCCCGCATGCAGAGTTTTCTGTGTGTGTTATAAGAAGTTTTTTTTTCAAGCTGCGTTTGCGTCTTTGTTTTCTTTTGTTTTTTTTTCTCTTTTGATTTTTTTTTTTTTGATTTTCCCCATAAACCGAATCTAAACAACTTTTTATACGTAAAATTGTCAGCATTAGCATGTCGTTATCCCTCTTGTAAATCTACCTCTTATATTTGTAACAGATGGTGTTTTCAAAGAATGTTCACTTAAAAAGAAATTTGGCATTTCTATTACTTGTTTGTGAAGTTCACTTTCTCAAGTAGCTGAGCAAATAAGCTGCATTTCTTGCGCTCAGGTGATAGACATAGGCTACTCACAACAAGTGAGCACATTAGCAGTATTTCACGCATCAAGCACTTGAATAGGGGTTGATGAGATGTGTTTCACACCCCAGCACCGAATAATTTGACAGAGCCTAGTTGTGAGGAAATGCTTGCATAGGCGACCTCCACAATTCTGCAGTTTCTTTTTGACAGTACCTAATATTGTATCATACATTTAATGCATTTACCCGGTTTGAAAACAAATGATTCAAATTGTGAACAGCAGCAAACATAGTCAGTTTCAGGCTACTGAACTCAAATACTAGTATTCATTCGAACTTGAAGTCCTCAAATTGACTGACTGTATGTATTCAGAATGAGAATACCAGGTCCATGTTCAGTTGCAGCTGACATCTTCTGATGGTTATTATAGAATACAATTATTTGAAAAGTACGCGATAACTCATCTGTACCAAAAGCAACGTTTTACATCATTGTGTCGAACTCATTTCCATTCTTTACTCTCACAATACTCTACCATTTAATCATTCTATCTTTATTTCACAATAATACCTAATTTGTTACTCATTGACCGTTTTCTTATACCAAAAAAGTTTGAATTATAACTGGTTGTTGATGCTAATCTCTTTTTCATAATTCATTAAATTGGCTTAGGTTTATTCTTAATTGCTTTTCTCAGATTGTTACTAGCCTATATCATTGTTTGTGTATTTAATTCGTGGGTACATAAAATGTGCATATGCCTAGATTTACGTTTTTGTAGGTAATTGTGTGGTCTCCTTCCCTGAAATATAAATTTTAAATCTCTTTTAAATTTACTTATTGTATTGTGCTTAAGCATTGTAATGTGAATGTGCATGTATTTATTTTGTATGTTAATTAGAAGTGGTCAGAGAACAAAATTGCAATATTTTCTCTTTTTTCTTTCTTCATGTATGTCTCTTTAACCGACTCAGAGAACTACCAAGCGGAAGTAAAGCCTAAGAAATAGCGAATGCGCAGTCTCTGGTGAGAATCCCCTATTGAAAAATTTGCTAAAAATCAGGGATCCATAGCAATGCTACCTAGGTGAACAACCTTGTGTGACCCTTCCACAAGTAACATATCCACCAAGTTTTAGCACAATCTGAGAGATGGTTTTGCAGAAGAAGTCGAAAAAGCAAAAACGCACAAAAATTCATAAAAAATATAGGAAAAAATCACAGCGCCACCTGCTGAACAATTTAAGCTCTGGGGTGCCCTAAAAGTGTCCCCATTCAATTTCAAAGTAATTGGCAACTGGGTTTCGGAGTAGAAGATTTTTTAAGATTTCCCCCCAAAATAAAACAAAAAAAAGTCATTAAAAATAAAAAAATTCACTGGACCATGACCACTTAGACAAACTTGGTACAAATCCACCCAAGGCACATCCCCAACAAGTTTGAAGTGCATCTGGCCAACTGTTTTTGAGAAGAAGTCGAAAATGTGAATTGTGGACGGACAGACGACAACGACGGACGGACAGACGGACGACGAACTCTCACAAAAGCTCAGCTGACTGACAAGTCAGCTGAGCTAATGAAGTATAACCCTGTAATGACAAAAGTGTCAAGTTACAATCCCTGCAAGTTTGAAGCAAATGCAATCATAAGTTCTTGAGAAGTCAAAAATGATGCCAGAAGGCTGCATGTGGAACATGTGCCCTGGAAAATTTTGACAGCAAAACATTTCCTTTCACATGCGATTGGACTCCTAATTTACAGACAAACTTTGCTCCCCTAGAAGCCTAAACACTTTGCTACTAGCATGGTCTTAAAACAGGGAGGAAATCTGGCTGACTAAAGTGAAAGGAATTAATTACCAAATTTTAAATCAATTTCCAATATTGATAGAGAATTAAAAGGCAATCAGAGATTGCTGGATCCATGCCCCCCTCGCTTCATTTATAACCTTGCTAATCACAGGTCTCATTTTGGAATAACTACAGTCAATAAAAACAGGCTATCACCATGACCCACGTACTTGTCCTAGTGACCTACTTTTATGCATGACACACTCTTTGTGCAGATACACAGGTGTGTCAAGTTTCATGATTTTAAGTCAAAGGACAACAGAATACAGCCCAGGCATCAAGTGTAATGTAGTTTTACATAAATGTATCACCATGACCCAGATATATTTGACCTTGTGACCTATTTTTGCTTCGTGATACACTTTAGGTCAAGATATTTGTGCATGTGAAGTATCATGAAACAGTAAACAATTTATAGCCCAGACACACTTTTACAAGAATGTCACTATGACCCAGGTACTTGACCTAGTGACCTACTTTTGTTACATGACACAGTCTTATCTGCTTATGTCTAGATGCACCTGTGTGTAAAGTTTCACCAATCTGAGGTGAAGGACAAGCAAATTATAGCCTGGACACAAAAAGCAAAGACCAGATACTTGACCTAGCGACCAATTTTTGTTTCATGACACACTTTTAGGTCAAGATATATGCGTGTCAAGTTTCATGAAATTAAGTTCAACAGTAAAGGAATAATAGCCTGAACACGATTTTACAAGAATATGTCACTGTGACCCTGATACTTGACCTAGTAACCTACTTTTGGTACATAGATATAATTTTCCAAGCTGGGGGAATCTTGTATATCTACAAAACTATTGTAGGAGCAGGTAACCAATCCAACTTCAATTTATGGGTTTGCAACACTGCATATTTTTGTAATTTACATGTGAACTCCAAAGGTCAAGGTCCTTTGGACTTTTGAAATTTTCTTCCAGCCATAACTCTGTCACTTTTCATCCAATTTTGACCATGTTGGACCCAAATTCAAGATATTGCAACTCTGCATTCTTTTGTGATTTACATGTTACATCTTAAGGTCAAATGTCAAGATCATTTGGACCTTTGAAATTTTCATCCAGCCATAACTCTGTCAATTTTCACCCAATTTTAATCATGTTGGACCAAGATTGCAGGTACTGATTATTTTGGTACTAACATGTAAACTATAGGTCAAAGGTCAAGATCATTTGGACCTTTGAAAGTTTCACCCAGCCATAACTTGGTCAAATTTCATCCAATTTTAATCATGTTGGACTCAATTTGTAGGTATTGCAACACTGCACATTTTTATAATTTACATGTGACCTCTAAAAGTCAAAGATCAAGGATATTTGGCCCATTGAAATTTTCATCTTGCCACAACTTGGTCAATATTTTCATGTGATTTTTGGTTCATACTAAGCTTAAATTGTAGATATTGTAACACTGTATATTTCTGTAATTTACATGTGATTACTAAAAGTCAAAGTCAAGCCCATTTGGGCCTTTGAAATTTTCATCCAGCCATAATTTGGTCCATTTTCATCCCATTTCAGTCATGTCAGACTCGAATTGTAGGTATTGCAACCCTGCACAATTTTGTAATTTACATGTAACCTGTAATGGTCAAATGTCGAGGTCATTTGTATCTTTGAAATTTCATCTAGCCATATGTGTAACTTTTGAAGGCACACAGACAGACTTGCTTTGAAGCAAACCTTTTTTCTAGTTTCTTTTTGTTTTCACACCAACATTTAATCTGTACTGGAAGTCTGATTTTCACTTTTGAAAAACTGGACAAAATTGGATCCATAATGAACTACTGGGCAGTGGTACAAAATCAAAATGATGAAGTGCATCATGTCCAGGGTCATCCCTTAAATGCATGTGTATGCACACACACACGCACGCACACACGCACGCACGCACGCACACACACACACACACGAGAAAACTGCCTTACTGCCAGTTAGAAATACTCAACCTTCAATCATCTCCTTCTATTGGAATATTAATTTAGTTCCTGTAAAATGAAGTTTTGATTATTTTGGTTCACACAGCTTGATCAAATGCCTGTATGGCCTTCACCAGATGGATTAGTCTTGCTTCAATCACAAAATCATTAGATACGAGCAAAAACCACAATTATGTGATATGTCTATTTACACCCAAGTGGGGGTTTTAAGGTAGCGAGATAAAAATCAGCCAAAATTTCAGCCAAAAAGATGTTTTTTTCATCTTTGTATAGATGAATATCTTATGTATCTGTCATGTAAAAATCAAATTTCTGCCAAAATTGCAAAACAGAAAAAAATGGGGTCTTTAGTAGAGCTTCTTGCTGAGTGGTGACAGTGATGCTGACCATGTTTAAAAAAAAAAGAACACAATACCCTTCGGCCACCTTCAATCTCTTTCGCTGTAAGTGAATAGGAATAGTGTCCCATAGTATCAGGTATAGTTACCTACACAAATACTACTATGGTACACTTGACCTTTGACCTCAAAAACATTAGGTCAACTAGGAAAGATGATTTGCTGCATAGCAAATCAGTGTGTGTGTCTTCAAAGCATATTGGTATGGCAATGTACAACTATTCCATAACACAGGGGTAGAAGTTGCAATTGCATCTCTATCTATTATAGCTTTGAAGTTATTGAAGATTTAAAATTTCTAATGGTGCTATTTACCATAATTTAAATTGCTAAAATTTTATTTGTAATTCATTAGGTGCGCAATGGTCAACAACCCCCTACAAGAAGTTGGAATGACATCTCTATCTATTATAGTGTTAAAGATATTCAAGATTTAAAATTCTGAATACTGCTTATTAGCATAATTTAAATTGCTACAACTTTTGTTTTAGATTCATTACATGCGCAATGGTCAGCAACCCCCTAGTAGAAGTTGAAATGACATCTCTATCTATGGTAGTTTTGAAGATATTCCAGTTTTAAAATTTCAAATGCTACTAATTAGCATAATTTGAATTGCTACAACTTTTGCTTTAGATTCATTGCATGCACAATGGTCAATAGCCCCCTAGTAAAAGTTAAAATGACTTCTCTATCTTTGAAAGTTTTGAAGATATTCAAGTTTTAAAATTTCAAATGCTGCTAATTAGCATAATTTAAATTATTACATCTTTTGTTTTGAATTCATTGGATGCGCACTGGTCAATACCCCCTATTAGAACTTGGAATGACATCTCTATCTAATACACTTTTGGAGATATTCAAGATTTAAAATTTCAAATGCCCCTAATTTGCATAATTTTAAACATCTTCATTTCTCTGTATGAAACCGTCAAACTTTTAGTATGGAGGTAATCATGCCAAGTTTGGAGTTTCTATGTAAAATAGTGTCCGAGAGAAGTGTCGGACAAATTTGCTGGTAAAGAAGAAAGAAAGAAAGGAAGAAAGAAAGGAAGGAAGGAAGGAAGGAAGGAAGGAAGGAAGGAAGGAAGGAAGGAAGGAAGGAAGGAAGGAAGGAAGGAAGAAAGAAAGAAAGAAAGAAAAAACAGAAAGTGTGTGTTGACACACACACTTTAAATATAGAGGTATAACCTTGACTTTCAATAGCCTTCTAGATCACCTTATGTTGCTCCTTTTCTTTTAAGATTTAGATTTTTAGGTGCACAATGTCACTCAGCAAACTTGTGACCCGTGTGTGACCTTGAAAATTAGGTCAAGGTCAATTCGGCTTGCAGTGGCGTACTATCATATGCAATTTGAAAGTCCTGTCTCAAAAGCTTCTGATGTTATAGTGGTAAACAAAATTTAATGAATAGGTTACTGTGACCCAGATACTTGACCTAGTGACCTATTTTTGAATCATGCCACATTCTTTGGTTGTGATACATGTGTCTATAAAATTCCATGTAACTGACTTAAAAACTTCCTTACTTATACCAATACCACCATTATGCACTTGACCTTTGACCTCAAACAGTAGGTCAAATATATAGCTATGACCTCGATTTTCCAAAGGCTTCCAGGTCACTCTTTGAAGATTTTTGTGTGTAAGATTTAGATTGCTAGATGCAGGCTTCCAATAGTTAGAGTGGTAAGGTCGCTCAGCACATGTGAGCACTGTGTGACCTTGAGAATTACGTCAAGGTCAACTATGCTTGCACACGAAGTAGGCCATACAGGAATGTTCTATTATGTGCAATTTGAAAGTCTTGTCTCAAAAATTTCTGAAGTTATGGTGGTAAAACCATGGGACGGACGGACAGACAGACAAATGGACGCCGCCAGGTATGACAATACCCATTGGCCTCATAAGGCCGAAAGGTAAAAATGGCCACTGCTGTGTTCACTTTATGTGATGATGCTGATGCATTAGTGCCGTGGTTCCCAAACCATATGGTCATACATTTATACATTAGGCAGCTCTTATTACATGTACTTTGTTGTTTTCTTTATGATATCTTCAGTTTTTCACATTTAATCCCAAGAAAAGTGTTGAAAACAGGCCGTACAGTCAGCCAAGATCATGACATGATTGCACGTCCTAACCTGACTTAATAGGCATTGCTGTTTCAAGGCCATCTTTCATTACTGAGGTGACAGCAATTGTTTCTCACCCAAAGAAACCAATAGTTCTAATCAAATTTACCAATTCACCCACAAGTTCTCATTACATTTAAATTAAACAGAAAAATTACGGCCTTTGTGTAAATTGTATCTGAAGTTCTTGCAAGCTCAGAACCCGCACTTAGGACTTGGTCATTGCATTGGTAGTGTTATCTTAGTACGCTCGTCAGGAGTTGTGTCACTAAACTAGCACAATCAGTCTCAAAATGCTTTAAGTTATAGGAAGGAAAAATCGGCGATGCAGCCAGCAACAGATGCTATGACACAAGAAATGATTCTGGTGAACAGAATGACTGAACTTGGGTTTGTACAATTCAGATATTATAGTAGGGTCCGACCCGCTAACCCAGTCCCAAAACCTCATCAATTAGCCTGATTAATCGGGTGGCAATTTGATCAAATATACATTTTAATTCAATATCGTTTTTAATTTATTGTGGGTAAATAAAGGTACAGCTCACTTCTTGCAACATAATATCCTTTTTTATTTGATCCTTTGAAAGTACTATATAGTAGAAGCCTACCTGATGAAACATTACCATGTTGAACAGTATACATGTACATGTACTTACATAGAGCCTAAGCATCGAGGCCTACAATCCAGTTGTCTGGAAATTACTTTCAATTACTGACTAACTCTATTGGTCCCTTGTTATTGCTTCAACGCCCTAGGTTGTACTCTGAGCTTTGCCTTTGCCTTTTTGCTGGGTCCATCGGACATTTTTTTTTCTCTCCCCATTGTGACTGCCAATTTGTCTTGTACGTGTACTTTCCTTTGCATCCAATAATCAATCGTCATATGCTTACAGAATGTACTACAATCATAGAAAACACTTGCCATGCTTTGAACATAAGTTGTGATTTATTTTTTGTTTACAAAGCCTTCAAAACTACGGCCAGCAAGCTGTGATATCAAGGCTACTGAAATATAGTGCCACCGTCAAGCAGAAGCCACATGACGATGATTGGCATCTTGCGTCACCGCAATTGGCAATCAAAATAAAGTGTAGCAAAGCCGTACGCTTGACAGGGAAACCATGTTCTGTGATCTAATTGCAAATAGCAAATAAACAACGCGATTAAGTTCTTCAGAAGTAAACAACATAAGTGACAGTTATCATGTTTGTTGATACATACTCTGATCTCTTACTATGCAAAAATCCATGAGTGTTTGAGTAAAATTGCGCGAGTTAATTGTTCTCCGACCTGGCTCAAAGACGACGAGTGAACCTTTGATTGCCGTTCCTGAACAAAGATGAAAGGCCATCTACTCGAACTCACTGATTTTATTTCGCAAAAACTTACCAGCCAATTTCCTTCACATAAACGGGGTTGGAAAGGTAATTGTGTAGTGTTTAAAAGAGTCCTTTTATTTTTCTCTGCCCCTATTAGATGGTTTTTAATTTTGTATAAAATGCTACTGCACAATGCATTCAGCTGATTAAGTGCTGCCCCCGTGTTTGAATACCTGCACTAACGCAAACAAAATACATACAGCCAAATAAAAGGACACCTTTAAATTTTGATATATTGCCAATAAAATGACATACTTGTCACAAGTTTGTTGTATATATATAAAAAGTTATTAGCCAAGACCGCTGGGATCCAAGATAAACAACATGCTCTTCATGGTTTGTTTATTCAACAATTACAATCAACATTGTCCAGATTTTTGTCCCCGACATATAGTTCAGACCTAGGTTTATCCAAAAATGTATACTTTTACTATGTTCATGTGAACAGCTTAAAAGTTACAGGGCTGTAAAGTTGTCCATGCTGATTTGCACATTATATCTCCCTACCTTAATGGTCCCCATTCATGGACCTGGCTGATGGGCTGAAAGGAACACCCACTTGTCATATATGGGCTTATTGCACTCCAGTAAGAAAATCTAGACTTTGCTGTCTGGCCTTAGAATACTAACCACATATTTGGATCTTCCTTCCTTGATTATTCTTGCATTTGTGATTTCAAAAGCAATACGGTGTGCTGCTCTCTGGCTCCCCTTGCTGTTGCTGTGGAAGCCACTGTCGATTGCAAAAGGGACCAAGACGCCACCTGGGGAGTTATCTGTTTGTAGAGGAAAAATAAAGCTTCAGTTATTGTTTCCTTCTTTAGCACCAGTCCACGGTCAAGTAGATGAAAGTCACAAAATAAATTTGGACAGAAAGTTGCAAATTAATGACTTTCATGTGTTTTCAATATATAATGTAATGTAATGTCATATCATATCATATATCATATCATATCATATATTACAATATAATATAATATAATATAATATAATATAATATAATATAATATAATATAATATAATATAATATAATATAATATGATATGATATAATATAATAAAATAAAATAAAATAAAACATAACATAACATAACATAACATAATGCTAGTTCCACTTACTTCCACCAGATGCACCACCATGACTCCTTGTGTCATAAACTTTAGTCTGTAATGTTCATGTCATAGTATATGGATGTATGTACACAAGTTAGGATGTAATGACCATTGCCCATCCCCCTTTCAAAAAACAAAAACAAAAACAAAAACAAAACAAAACAAATTCTGAAATGCATTCCTCCATAGCTTTGAGAAAGTAGATAAAGGTCATCAATATTCAGCAAATTCAAATTTCCATTTGTGATACAAATAAGAGTTACATAAATTTTAGTATCAATAGCCTTATTTTTTCTCAACAAAATAATTTAGTTATGCCTTTACTAAAGCACTATTAAAATCACCTTAAAATACAGCAGGGTCATCCAAAATTTAACTTAATTTGACCACTGGCCTAATGCATAGTTGGTGTAACTTTTATAGTTACATCTCAATTTATTATCACAACAACGAATTTAATGTGTTCCTGATGCCTATGAAATTAGTGGCACCACCATTACACCACACATCAATTTTTCATCTGTATAATGTTCCTGTAATAGTACATGGATATATCTACACAAGATGTAGTGACCACAAAATAAAGTTTCCTGAAATGCACTCCTTCCAGTATATAATCCATATTGCAACAGGACTGAATGTGGGGGAACTCAGCTTGGCTCTTGGAAGTTCCTTCTGAAAGTTTACTTGCTCTATCAAGTAGCAATGAGCAGATGGCTGGGTGCTTGACGAAGTCTATTTGGCAACACTGACCTTCTGCTCACAGGCACCAAACTGGCCATAGCATACAGAAATTATCATATCCAATCAGAACTGGTCACCAAGGATTACAATGCTGTTGCCTCAGTAAAAGGAATTTTTAATGATTTAGCATGAGGCAGGGCAAGTAGAAGCCCTCCATCTAGTGACACGCAATGAGGTGAATAGTTAAAAACAGTGCAAATATGTGATGCATCTCCTGACCTCCCTTATCTACTCTTTTTCTCAGGCATGATATGTATCCAGGGTGGAAATGTTCGCCTGTCATTTACTACTGCACCCAATAAATGATGTGGTCATTTTGGCACATTCTATATCTACTTTCATTGACACTTGTCTTTTTGTTTTTTTACATAATTATGAGACTTACAGCTTATGAAACTGAGCAGGCAGAGTTAAAATGATACAGAGTGAACTTATGTTTGCAGCTATTTCTAGAGCTTTCTTTGTCTTTACTGATTATTCCCTGCACCTTCTTGCTGACCCTCTAGTTGGGCCATTCAACCTCACTCACATCACATACATATATAGCTTCTCAGCAGGGTGCCTAGGTGTTCTATGATGCCAGTTAGCAGAAAGGCCACAAAAAGGTATCATCATTCATGTCTATTACATATAAAAACATACTGTTCATATGTAAAATAGTATCTCCTAAGAAAAAACATGTACTCGGAGCCTAGCTGCCTATTAATACCACATCATTATGAGGTCCAAAGTGCTGTATTTTTCATTTTACATGACCCTACACCAAAAGACAACTGGCTGTACATGACCACTCTGGGCTTGTTAAGGGGACGTTCTTTCAAAAGAGGGACTATATAATTGATATACAGCTGCACCTATTTTAATAGGCATTGATTTATACATATTAACTGCAGACCTGCTCTAGTACCCTCACTTGCTAGGCAATGAAATTTTGTGCCTCTGCCATGTTGAGGACACTGGTACCAGTTATGTTCCTTTACCATCTGGAAATCACATTTTTTCTACCAAATAAATGGAATTTTCCAAATATGTGTACGTCTTGTGTGTTTTAAAACTTAGTTAACTTTTTCTAATTAGCTTTTTGCTTTCTGAAGTTGTTGGTTTTATCATAGAAGCTAATTTGACATTGCTTAATACATAAATCTACCCTCCTTCCTCTAAAGTTCCTCACTGCAGTCTAGATGGCAGCACAGGATCCTGGTCTATACGAATACCTCTCTTATTTACCTCCCCTTTGGCTCAGAAAAAGTGACCCTACAGGAGGTGGCCTTCAGCTGCAGGTAAACTGACAAAGAACCTGATTGACTCCTCTGTCCAACAAAATCTGACGCATACATGTATAACAAGTGGTGTGGCTGTTAAGAGCAGCGACCACATGCAGTAGGTGGGCCAGAGTATTTGTTACAGTTTTGCATCTTATGATTACATTACCAGAGATGATATGTATCAGTCAGTTACTCAGTCACACCAACTTGCAGGATTTGGAAGTTTAAATCCCCCATAAGATTAAACATGTTAAAGGAGAAAGAAAAGATTGTGGATATTATAGGTACATTGTCAGTTGTGGTTCAGCTCATGAATATGTGATCAAAAGTTGTGAAAGTTTGATGCTTAACTCACAAACAATAAAAGAAATCCATGCACTACAAAAGGCAATAGGGGTCCCATTGTGCTGGTGCATGAAATGATTCTGCCCCAGCACAGTGTACAGGAAATAATGTTCCAAAATTATGGCCAGTACGAAGTTCACAAAATAAGAGGGCTTTCAATGTGCTGATATGGAAAATAAAATGCCCCCAGTATACCACTTGGGAATTCATATGTTCCTTCATACCTCCCACCCCCACCCCCCAATAGACTTCATAGTAGCCTTAGGAGTTGTTTACTTGTCACAACCTATTTGAAAAGTGATTGCAGATAACGTACAATTTCGAGGGCCATTAAGATAGTTGACAAATCACATTTCAAGCTACTATTTTCACTATCAACAAACAGAGATACATACAAACCATCAGCATTTGAAAGTTTGTTTCATGCTTGACACAAGATTGGGGATAGATATATAATTTTATCTCCTTTGATTATGCACAATGATTAACACCATAAACAGCAACCAACAGCATATTAATGAAAAATTTAAGGGACCATTATTCCTATCAACATATATATGCAAACTTTTCATGCACAGACAGATTTACTTTCAAACAAATCTTTATTTTCTAGTTACAGGTATATTTTCTTTACTGACTATCCTTTCACTTGCTTATATGATGCAGAATCCTGTGTTAAGGGAAACACTGTCAATAAGGCAAAATATAGACTCTGTTAGGCTGGTCTTGTGATATATTACACAAGATCTGATCATCAGTAATATTCATCTGCTGAAATTTCAACATGAAAAAATATGGTTGGCTGTATTTTATTAGTCTAGATTATATTAGGCATCAGACTAGTAGGTCAGTTTGATTTGCATTTGAATTAAACTTATAGGGAATCTGGGAGTTGTTTACTTGTGAGAACTCAAAAAAGGCTGGTATTTTTTGCTTGCACCTCAGTTGACTCGTCAGCCAGCTCAGCACATAGGATGGTCAGTCGTCCATCATCTGTCGTCACCCATCTGTCCATTCACATTTCACATTTTCGACTTCTCAAAACCTGCCTGCCAGATCCACTTCAAACTTGGTGGGGATGTACTTTGGGTCTACCATTGCTGTTCAAATGGTCACACTTCAGTAATATTTTATTTTTTTTTTATAGTTTTAATCTTTTTTTGGCAAATTCTTTAAAAAAAAAAAACTCCAAAACTGCCGTGCCAACTGCTTTGAAATTGCATATACACACTTCATCAGCTGAACCACAACTAACAATGTACTTATAATATCCACAATCTTTTCTGTTTCCTTTGACATGGTTATCTTATGGGGGATCTAAACTTCCAAATGCTCAATTTGTTCAACAGGTGGCACTATAATTTCTTTCTATATATTTACATTTTTTTTTTTGTTGTTGGTGTTTTCACTATTTTTAACTTCGTCTCCAAAACTGTCAATCAGATTGTTATGAAACTTGGCAGAAGAGTACCTTGTGGAAGGACACAACCTTGTTCACTAGGTGGCGATACTCTGATTGCCTAATTTTTAACTCTTTTTTAACTTTTTTTTTTTTTTCAAGTTGAGTACCTGTTTGTTAATGCACACATGCCTATTGATTACCATGCAAGTCAATAGGGATTGCACTGGAAATTCAGATCTTCAACTTCTCCAAAAACCTTCAACCACATTCACTTCAAACTTGGTGAGGATGTACCTTAGGTTGGTCTGTACCAAGTTTGCTCAAATGGTCATGCTCCAATGATTTTTATATTTGTTTACAAATTTTCTTGTTAACTGTCAGAAAAATCTGTAAAATGTTTCTGTGAAACAGCTAAATCAGTTACTTTGACATTGCATAGGGACACTTTTGGGAACCTGTAGCCCTTAATTTATTCAACAGGTGGCACTATATTAGTATTTTTCACTTTTTACCACATTTTTGTGTTTTTACTTTTCATGAAAATTTGCGCACACAAAGATGAAGCAATTTATAGTATGCACCATGTCAGTCTTTAATTACTTTGATGGCTGACAGCATTAATGTGGGTATCACTCTTGAATATTAGCTTTAGATATATGATAAGGCAGAAAATAATGCATTGTTCAAACAAAATTTATTTCGGTTTGAACTGGGCTAGGTCTGGTCAAACCATCAGGAAACTCTTTTTTTTTCAGTTGTTGAGACATTCACCCACATGCCTGAGGGGCAAGGCCCTACCTGGACTGCCTCTGGCTCTGAAGTGTTCACTGCTAGGTTTAGGCAACATAAAAAAATATCCAAGTTTATCATCACCACCACATGGTTTTTTTGTGCCGCACCAAACTTAAAAAAAAAAAAATTATTAAATATTTGCAAAACAAAATCACTGACAAAGCTTCAACCAATGCCTTAAATGGTCGGCACCCCTAGTGCCATAGCGTTAGCCAGCAATACGTCCAGCAGTCAGGCATCATTTGGATAGCAGATCGACATCCCTTATCACTTTTTTGGAAAACCATGGATGATAAACCGGGATTTTTTTTTACATGGCCTTAGTTATTCCTCCCAGGTTTAGCCTACCTCATTAATACTAATCAGTTTCGATATTCAGTATTTTCAATACTATTTAACGATAAAGTTGCCAATCCTCAACTTTGATTTGCATGAACAATGAATTTTTATTTCAATTTTCATGTCAGGTTGTGTGCAAGATTCAACATTTAACTGGCTACTGGTAACATTCTCATAAATCATTGAACATGTTTTCTTGTGTCCTGCTGCACATATACATATTAGGCCTTGGTTGTGGACACAAAGTCAAAATTGTAGTGTTTTAATTTATGCAAGCTTTTAAGGCACAGGGATAGACTTTTTATTGGCCACTACCGGAGGCAAATACATGTATTGAGTCAGATGAAGAAAGTTTGGCCATGGGTGGTAATACTACATATGCACATGCACGTACTGCCAAAAATCCTTTTCACTGCATCCTATTTGACAACAGCAGCATCATTTTTATCAAAATTTGGGGTTCAATAAGAATTTAACATTAGGGTCATTTAATTTATGTGCTTAATTTTCCTATATAGGTACGCATGCATTCACAAGGTGAGCTTCAGTATACGACCTTCCTCACA
Source organism: Hermodice carunculata (assembly GCA_964020975.1). Classification (NCBI taxonomy): domain Eukaryota; kingdom Metazoa; phylum Annelida; class Polychaeta; order Eunicida; family Amphinomidae; genus Hermodice; species Hermodice carunculata. Next base: position 1,791,161 of record OZ026614.1, on the reverse strand, counting down.
CATGTGAAGCTTGTCCAATTAAGGTATTATGCGAGTAATTCGGCTTGCTTCCGGCTAGAAGGATTATGGGTGATTTAAAAAAAAATGGCTAGGAAGTGTGACGCCAGGGTCAAAAAATTAATTTGCTTGAAAAATATTGCTTCCAGTGTCACTTTGGCCCCAGTAAATTGTACTATGTGAAAATAAAGAGAAGACATAGAAGAAAGCCCAAGTTTTTAATTTTTTAATATTACTTAAGGAAATGTTATAAAAAACTAAATTACCATCAATTTTTATGAGCTCCTTTTAAGTCAAAGTTGTGTATCAAACTCACTTTTCTTTCCTTAGAATAATAATACATTAACCAATCATGTATGGATGGATGCTAGTTCCGTCTTAAATCATGGGTCTACAAAAAAATTGCTATTTTTAGACGGAAAATGTAATAATTTTTTCAAAAAGAGAACCTTTAAGTCTTAAGAATTCAAAATAAACAACCTAGCTGTGCTGAAATCACTTTAGACATCACAGCTGATCATAATGCAGGTGCTGTGAAAATACATCAGAAACTAGCAACAAGATCGCTCCTTGAATAAATGCACCAATGTGTTACACTCCTGACATTAGCACAGGATTTCAAGTACAGCACAGCTAACCATATCAAAGCGCCGTATAAAAACGCTTTTTGTTCTTCAGAATGTTAACACATTATGTTGCGGGTGAAATAACATTATTTTCTAAGAATCCAGAACTACACAAAAATTCACCATGTTTAGACAGACAAAATTTTTTTTTCTTTTCATATTGAGAAAGTTTGACTTCAGAATTCAAAATAAACAACATAACTAAACAATGTGTGCTGAAAATCTGCTTAGACATTGTAGCTGGTCATTATGCAGATGCTATGAAAAATGTGTCTTGATACATGAGCAATTTGCAACACAATAACTCCTTGACTCAACAACTAAAATGCACTCCCTGTGTTACACTCCTGACATTAGCACAGGAAAATAAATCAGCTTTTTACACCAAATTTGTGTTACAAAAACACTTTTCATTCTTCAGAATATTGAATATTATCTTATCATTTTTCAATTAACCTTAATTCATTCTTAGAATCAATAACTACACAAAAAATCATTTTTTTTACACAAAAGATGAGGGGTTTTTTTTGCATATAGAGATTTCTAAGACTTTAGAATTCAAAAGGAACAATATAAATGTGCTGAAAATCAGTTGAGACATCACAGCTGGTCATAATGCAGGTGCTGTGCAAACAGGGTCATGATACATCAGACACTGGGAACATAATGGCTTCTTGAATAAACCTCTGACATGAACACATGCTTGTGTTACACTCCTGACATTAAGCACACTGGTTTATTCAAACAGCTGCTGTCTTTCTAGTTGTTGACCTGATCAATGATGTAATGGTAATTTATGCGTGAAAAGTTAATGTATTGACATTCTGAGGGATGAGAAGTGTTTTTGATACTCAAATTTGATATGAAAAGCTGTGCTTTACTTTGCAGTGCTTATGTCAGGAGTGTAACACATGCGTCTGTATCGGTCGTTTTTTTCATAATATGAAGTATTTAAGTTAAATTCTTAAGAATTGAAGCTTTTGTATGGTCTGTTCAATTTTTCATTTGTTTACTGCATGAAATTTTGAGGATGAATAGCATTTCCAGTGTCATGATTTTATAGTGTTACACTCCTCACATGCATATCTAAACCACATTGTAATCTACACAGGCAAAGGGCACATGTATGTTTGTCACTGTTAGTTTCTGTTCATGTAGTACTGCTGAAAGAAAGAGTACTTCATAGTTCTGTTGATGTAATATTTGATTGACAGCAGGTTGAATGTAATGTGTTACACTCCTGACATCAGTAGCTAAACAACTTTCATCTCAATTCTTCACCAAAATTACACATGACCAGAAAAAGTTACAATGTCTAGGATATACATACAAGGGCCTTAAGTGAAGTGCAAAAATAAAAGTGCATGATTAAAATATATCTAATATCTATTTCATAGTGTTCATTCCAAATGTTGAAATTAATGAGTTATTTTCCATCTTGTGCAAGGAAATATCTAGACTCTATTAAAAGTACATGTACAAGAAAAGTGAAAACCATCATTCAGTGTGACAAGATGAAAGCCGTCACCCAAAAATTGAATATCAGTAAAGTTTTTTTATGATGCAAACAATATTTTTTACCTGAATCTTTAAACAATGGTATTATAATTTATGTCACACTGAAAGTGTTACACTCCTGACATAAAAGCATTCATATTCAGGTTGCATTTTGTTTCAGTGCAGATTCACATACAAATTATGGAGTCCAACAAAACTAACAATTCCCCTGCATAAAACAAAAAACCAAAAACAGTCTTTTTTAACACAAAAAGGGTGAAAATTGATGATTAGCCATTTTTTTTTAAATCACCCTTATAGAGGGTATTTTAGAAATGACTCTTAGAGGCACAGGGGGCCGTCTCTTACATAATTCTGACCACAGTAACATTTTTTTTTTTTCTCAAACTGACATGTCAGCTTTCAATATACTCAGTGTACACATGCGCGGAATGCCAGAAAACCCACAGGGGCAATCAGCAGAATGATTGTCATCATCATGATCATATTCTGATCGGTACAGACTGCAACCTGGTTTGTTTACATATTTGGGGGGGGGGGGGGGAATTAGTAGCGTAACACCTTAAGGGGCACTGCAGGTGACTACTTTCGGCAGCTGAAAGACCCATTATCAGGTCTGTACTGCCATTATTTCATTTAATTACATCAAATATCACATTCTATGAATGAATAAACACATAAAAGTGCATTTTAATAATTTTAATCACATTTATGCTCAAAATTAGCACTCAATTGTACAAAATGAGTTATGTCCGCAAAAATTTTGCTGTGTTAAATCACACAATTTTAACTGATCCCATGGGTTTCTGGTGTCATAATTTCATTATAGAGAGCACACTCATGACAATGAAAACTCCAGAAATAGGATATCACTGTGGAAAAGACAGCAGAGGACTCAGTTTAGATGGATGGTGATTTTAACTTTTTTTACATGATTTGTACACAAAACAGTATTTCCAATCTTTAAAGACCATTTATTTGATAATTATAGAGATCACTTGTCCCTTAAGGTATTATGTGAGTAATTTGGCTGGCTTTCGGGTAGATGGATTATAGAAGGCATACTAGAAATGACTCTTAGAAGTACTGGGGGCTGTTTCTTAAGTTATGCTGACCACAATGATAGTATTTTTCTCAAACTGACAGGTACGGTGTGTAGTAATTGAAAGGTCAGCTTTCAATATACTCAGTGTAGTGACTCAATACACATGGCCACAATGTGATGAGTACTTTGAGTCACAGCTCAAGGCAGCATGACTGCTGTCAGTACTTTGGATGTGGCAAACAGTAATATCTTAAAATTTCCCCAATGATGACTGGGTTTTCTTGTTCTCAGATGAGTCAGAATATTATAAGGAACAATTTGGCATAGGAAATGTTTGGGTTTATAAGTTATTTTGGAAGATACAGACTCCAACCTGGTTTGTTTCCATTTTTTGCAGGTTGAATTAGTAGCGTAACACCCAATATGGGCAACAGTACACGTGCAAGGAATGCCAGAAATCCCACAGGGGTAACCAGCAGAATGGTGGTCATCATATTCTGGGTGATACAATCCCATTCATATTGACTGCCAAAGTCACTATCTACCCAAAATACTGATTAGGTTTAGAAAGGAACAAACAAAAATCGCCCCCCCCCCCCCCCAGTTTTAAACACCTTCTACTGCCAAACACATGTAATCTACATCCCAAAAGATTTGTCACAATCCACTCTCTCGATCCCTGCCAAAGTTGTCAAACATATTTTAGCCCACTTAGACCACTTTATTCTTCGTAAAGCATCTCGAGTTACTTCATTATTTTATTATGGAGATGTGCACAATTTAGCAATTAAAGTAAAACTGGTAAGTAAACGAAAATACAAATTTATTCACTGGCAGGCCATCAGAACGAAGGAGAAATTTGAGTCCGTACGCAGGGGTCACTTCCCTTCAATGAAGAGTGGCTTATTTGGAATCAAGATGCTTTGCGAGAAATAAAGTGGTCTAAGTGGGCTTAAATGTGTCCAACAACTCAATTATTAGGCAGGGATAGAGAGCGTGGATTGTGACAAACCTTTTGGCACATAGATTATATGCATCTGGCAGCAGAAGGTGTTTAAAACAGGAGAACAGCGCGGGGGGTGCCGATTTTTGTTTGTTCTCTTCTAACCCTCATTAGTATTTTCGGTGGACCGTGACATTGCCGGTCAGTATGAATGGGTTTGTATTGAGCAGAATATGATGACAACCATTCTGATGGTTGCCCCTGTGAGAAATCTGTTCTGTTCACAGAGCATTCCCTTTTGCATTTCAGGCAATGTCTTTAAAAAATATGCAATCTCTCATGGCCAGTTGGAGACTTCAGTGTTAAGTCCGTGTTGAGTTAACTCTGGATTTAACCTGGGGTTGAATTATTTTTCATTTGCACACCTCAGGTGTTGTGTTAACCTGAGGCTGAACCCTGAGTTCACACTGAGCCTGCCTTCTGCTGGGTATAACACCACAGGTTTAAAAAAATGATTCCCCAAGGAGACCCAGTAAAAGTTGGGGGTTTTTTTTGTGTTTCTTTTACATAAGAGAACTTGGTATGATACAGTTCTGGTCACTGCATGATGGTGAATGTGAAGCCAGTGAAAGAAATAGGTGGTGATCGGAATGCCTGCTATCTGGAGTGGACAGATGATCTTGAAATGGTTGAAAGGCTGTTAAGGAAGACAAGAATGCTGCAGGACAGAAATAATCTGTTGCACAAATACGTTGATAATGGATTTCTCTTCTGTTTTCGCTTTCATTTTTATACTACTTTTTTTATATTATTCTACGAAATACAATTTTATATATATATATATATATATATATATATATATATATAGAGCTTGCTTTTTTTTTTTTTCATACTAAAGGCCACCTGACTAGCTACTAAGCTAGCCAGGACCATGGCAGATAAGTGGAGTGCCACAGAATATTATTATATATGTCAACAAACACATACATACGTACATACATACAAAAATTATGTGTCATAAAATAAATTTTGTGTGACGGCAAATGCAAATGCTTATCTGACCTTGCATTTCTCATCAGTGTAGCAATCTGTGTGTGCATATTTAAATATATATGGAAAATTGAGCTGTAATCGCCTCATTTTCATTGACTGAGGCAGCATCAATCCCCATACAATTCACCGTCATCATCAAATTCATTTGTGAGACTGGAGATTTGTTGTGGAAGAAGATTGACCACATTTTGGGACATGGATGACACTGAAACAGACTGTGTTTTTTCTTCTGTTTTTTCCTCTTTTCTTTTTTTTTTAATCGCCATGCTCTTACTTTGCCTTATTTTTTGACATGCCATGTCTTGCACTAATTTAGGGCTCATTCGATTATCACTGAAACTGGTTTCTCAGAGTTTTCCCTGGATAATAGAGTGGTAGGTTTCCTAGGTTTTGGTTTGAAACCAGTTTTTGAAACCATGCATTTGATTAAATCTATGGTCATTGGAGGAATTGGAACCAGTTTTGTGGAAACTGTACATTCTATTATCACAGTTTCATAACAAGAGGGCGGTGTGAACAGCCCGTGCCTCAGCTGATCTTGACATTCATCACACTTGCAGCTCTATGAACTTGGGAAAGGATCAAGGACACCATGTTCTGAGTAAGTCTGAACTTTATAGAAGAACACTTACATGTGCAACATCAAAGTTCAAGTAGTTCTCAAGTTCTAATGAAGAGTAAAATTCATGTATGTTGCACTGTGACCCCACAAACGAGGTCAAGGTCATTCATGTACTGTCTCAGCATGACCTTCATACAGAATAATTAACATGTGTAGCTAACTCAAAACAGATCTCAAGTTGTCAAGTAAACAGTAAATTTCGTGTCAGTTGTTCTTTGAATTAGCATTAGAAGGCCTATTGACTTACAAGATTTTTTAAGATTTGTCAAAAAACAAAACAAAAAAAAATCATTAAAAATCAAAAAATCACTGGAGCATGAACATTTGAACAAAATTGGTAGAAACCCACCCAAGGTACATTGCCACCAAGTTTGAAGTTAATCTGGATGACGGTTTTGGAGAAGAAGTCGAAAATGTGAATTAGCATTAGAATGCCCGTTGACTTCTATAGTAATCAATAGGAAAGCTGCATTGACCGACAAGTACCAGAATTGAAAAAATCAATAAAAATCAGGAATCCGCAACATTCCCACATAGTGTACAACTTTGTTTGACCCTTTTACAAGGAACACATCCACCATGTTTCAGCTTAATCTGAGTGACGGTTCTGGAGAAGAAGTCGAAAATAGCTACAACACACAAAAATACATAAAAAATTAGGAAAAATTTGCAGCGCCACCAGCTGAACAAATTAAGAACTAGGGGTCCCATGGAGTGTTCCTGTGTAATATCAAAGCAATTGGGTGAGCGGTTTCGGAGAAGAAGATTTTTTAAGATTTACCCAAAAAAGAACAAAAAAATTCATTAAAAATCCAAAAATCACTGGACCGTGACCATTTGAACAAACTTGGTAGAGACTCACCCAAGGCACATCTCCACCAAGTTTAAAGCGAATTTGGCTGACGGTTTTTGAGAAGAAGTCGAAAATGTGAATTGTGGACGGACGGACGGACGACGGACGGACGACGGATGACAGACCCTCAAAAAACCTCAGCTGACTGACAAGTCAGCTGAGGTAAAAACCAAAACCGATCTCAAGAAACCATCTATTCGTTATTGATAGTTTTAACCAAACCATAACTAGTTTCTAGAAACCTATCATTTTATTTTAACTGTTTCAAGAAAACCATAATCAGTTTCATGAAACCTCTCATTCTATTTCGTCTATCTTGTAATGAAAACCATGCATGGGCCAATGTCTTTATTATTATACTGCTTTCATTATTGATCTTTCATTAATGGTACTATTTAATCTGCATTGCCCCCAGGATTATTGTGTTACTGCCCTCTTTATTGATGAGAAGTCAACGCAAAACATGGCACAAGACACTGCAGTTTCCTACACAAGTTTTCTCTTTTTATAAGAATGGATGGATGATATGACAGAAGAATTTCTTCTTCTTTTCTTTTGTTCAGTAACGAAATGGACCACAGATTATTCACTGTTTGCGCTGGTAATTTGTGTCAAACTCCCAGACAATGGAAACCCAAAGTTATGGATTTTGTAGAGCTTCTTGTAGCACAATTTACCGCAAAGGATTTTTGCTGCATGTTTCGAGTAACACAGGAGCATGCAGATGAACTGGCCAGACTTTTTTTTTTTTTTTTTGTTGAAGACGAGAATAAAAATAAACATAGGAAAACCGAAAATACCTCTTTCAAAACAAGTTTTAATTTTCCTTTATTATCTTGGCAATGCAAAGACAATATTACAAATTGCAAATTTGTTTGAAGTAACCGATTCAGCAGTGCATAACATAATGCATACAGTGACCCAAAAATATTTTACACGATACCGCGAAAAAATGATAAGTTGGCCCGAAGGTAATGATGCCAGAAGGGTATTGACGGATTTGAAGAAAAAAAAAAAGAGGCAACAGAGGGGTTATTGCATAGTTCAACGCGCATATGTATACAAATGGTGAAATTACAATGAATACGCTATGTGGTTTAATCTATCTTTTCTATTTATGCCTGTGTTATGTAAATATAGAGGCCCAAAATGCAGAAACTTGTTATGTCTGTGTGCGAAACCATCTCCTGAGATGGTTTCAAAGGATTGGAAAACCAGTTTCGGTTCTGCCATTATGAAATGAATAGTTTCGTGAAACAGGTTTTGGTTTCTCATAGGTTTTGGAAAATCGAATATGCCCTTTATTTGCTTGTTATTGTGTCATAAGAGTTTTTCCTTCTTTTCCAACATTCTGCTCTAATAATTTTTTTGTTTTCAATTATATCTTTGCGTCCTTCCACTAATTCCAAAAGTGTTTCTGTTTCCAGTGTTGTATAGTTCACTTTTTCCAACCATGCTTTACGCAAATGACAAGAAATATGTTCACGCTTGTATTTGTGTATCAGTGCACACTACCAGCATGAACAAAAAAGGGACAACTTTTCATTCAATGTTAGCCGGGGGGGGGGGGGGGTGGGGTGGAGAGGGAGAATTAACGACGGGAAATTAATGAATCTGGTGTCAACCTGATTCCGTGTGACCTGCACTTAAGTGAACCATCAGCAAACCAGCTGGTGTCATGCAACTTCTGTGTTTACCCAGAGTCCAGCCGGGATTTCACAACTCCTCCATGTCCGAGTCAACTCTGGGTTCAGCCCAAGGTTTTGGGTTCAGCCCAAGGTTAACACAGACGTGTGCAACTGGTCATCAAAGTCTCAGAGACAGAGCCTAGAGGCTAGACTAGAGCCAGAGCTGCAGAGATGATGTTTATAAATAACAGCACTATGCGGCTTTATTATTTTAGTAAATATCAGAATACACCTCCTTATGAACTTGGAAATTTATCTTCACCTTGAGGCCAATTTCCTTTTTAAAGGAGACTTGTTTTTTAGTGTGTGTGTGTTTTTGTTTGTTTGTTTGTTTGGTTTTTTTTTCATACTTCCCACCCACGTCACAAGATGGAGGAAGCAAACTAAACAAGATTTCTTCCTTCATGGCCATAATGATCACTCCCTCTCGTTGCTCCGATCTCTCAGACGATGGACAAATTAAAGACCAATCCATTGAATCGTCTGATCATATTACACACAGAACTTTGAAAGATTTAATACCTCTTTTCATAGAATTTCTTCCACTCCCATTTTCATCCTCAGAGTCTGCAAGATCCAACTTGCCATTGAAAGAATCGGCGAATTCATCCGTGTCATCTGCTAAGCTCAGTTCACTGGCATCACCTTCCTGACTGAGCGCTTGATCTATGCTAAAGTTTAAACCATATTTCTTCAATTTAGAAGCCATTTAAGTATGTCTGTTTATATCCTTCACAACATCATGAGCATTTTTTGCTGAATTAACTCCAATCTACGCTGAAAAATAAATTTACTTGGCGATATGTCACTTTCAATGTTATGGAGAGTCCATCTTGACCTACTTTAACGGAAACAGTGAGGAAACCATATTTTATTTGTCGAAAGTTGTTTCAGGTTTTCTTTAATAAATATATGGGAAATAAATATATGTCCTGGAAATTTCCAATAATAATATGTAATTCTCGTCGTTGTATTCAATCAAATTGATTTATTCATGTGGTTTGTGCAACACCGGAAGCATGGTCAACAAGTATTATATCCAATAAGAAACTAGATAGAATTCTCTTCCTCATGAAGATGGCGTCAGTCGCGCAGAGGGAGTCGTCCTTTTGCGACAAAGATCAAAATAATGTGATCTTGAATGCTCTTTATGAGCAGAAACAATCGTCGGTGTTTTGTGATGTGATCATGAAGGTATGTGGTCGGGAGATCTATGCGCACTCGAACATTCTAGCTGCGGCCAGTCCATACTTCCATGCGTTTTTGAGTCAAGATCTACCCCGCCAATTTTCACAAAGATCCCCCCAAGTGATAGAAATACAGATAGACGGGAGCGAACCGACCAGCATGTATGAAGAGGCGGTGGCCAATGTAGTGGACTTTATATACACTGGGAAAATGAAAGTCCGGGATGATAATGTCACTCAAATTTCAGAAATTGCAAAAATTATGCAAATGGATAATGTCGTGCAATTTTGTGACAAATTCTACAATGCTGAAGTTGAACAAACCGAGGAAATACCAGTGCGTAGCTGTGGAACCCAGTTTGACCCCCCACCCACGGAGCAGACGACAAAACCTGTGTCGTCCACCCCGAAAGACTTCGTTGATGCCAGTACTAACACTGATGGTGTCAAAACAGCTGTTGATGTAAGCCATGGTGAGGACGCTCCATTGACACGTACAGACAAGGCAAGCACACCAGCGAAAATGGTAGATAAACGTATCACAGAAAAGCCACAAACGCGAACAAGTGTGAAGAAAGGGCTGGCATTGGAAGAAAAACAAAAACCATTGCCAGACCTCAGCAGTCACCCTGTTAGCACAGGACGTCGCCGAAGGGGGAGGCCAAGAAAATACCCATTAGTTGCCAAACCACTGACCAAAGGCATGTTTGAATCAAGTAATGCCACAGGTGTGTCTGATGACCGCACCATGAAAAGTACGGACAAAACCATAAATGATGAAGAACTGATGGAAATTATTGCAGATATTGAACACAATGAGGTGGAAGGAGAGGCTGAAGGAGACACTGGTGAAACTAACACAGAAAACAAATTTCCAGAGAGAAGGCGCAGTTTGAGAACACCAAAGCCAACAGCAAAACTGAAGGGAGCACAGAAACGAAAAGCCCTTGCACCGCCAAAAGAAGATGCTAAAAGGGGCAGACCTTCAAAAGGTTTTGGTAAAGTAACCGTTGATAACCCCAAAGATAAAGATTATGTGCCACCCAAAGTGAAACTTGGGAAGAGAATAGTAGGCCGGATTAGCAAGAGGAAGGTTGGCATTGCAGGAAAAACATTTGAAGTTCAATTCTGTGACAAATGTGGATATAAAACCACCAATCACTACCACTTCAGAAGGCACTATGCTATTCATGAGGGTGGTAAATATACTTGTGATATCTGCAGAGACTTCACAGCTGCAAGAATAAGAGAACTCATACAGCACAAGAAGGAGCATAAACATGAAAATAATATCTGCAGCTTTTGTGAACATCAGTTTGACACCAGGGAACTACTAGAAGAACATTTGGTTAAGCATCAAGATCCACAACCTTACTTCTGTCCAGTGTGTGATGTTCGATTTAAGAGCAGAACACAGCTGAATCTGCATCTGCCAAAGCATTCCGATGAGAAACCATTTGTATGTGATCTTTGTGATATGGGTTTCAAATGGAAACATGCATTGAAGAATCACATGATAACTCACAGTGACAAGAAGGACCACTTGTGTGATGTTTGTGGGTATGCAACTGCTCACAAAAGCCAGTTAAAGGCTCATCGGCTCATTCATACCGGTGAAACCTTCAAGTGTAGCTTCCCTAATTGTATTTTCCAGGCCACAAAGCGTCAGAATTTGAAATATCATATGCTTACACATACACGAGAAAAACCCCATGTCTGTGACATATGTGGCCAGGCATTTTCATTGGTGAAAAACATGAGGAGACACATGCTGCTGCATTCAACTTCTCGTCCGCACTCCTGTGTGCAGTGTGAGTTCACTACCACAAGGTATGATAAGCTGAAGGAACACATGCTAAAGCAGCATGGTATTGGATCTCCACCAGAAAAACGCACACGTATATCTGATTTGGTGGCCCAGGGTTCAGGTGCTACCACTGTTCAGTCTGCTGCAGTGCCTCTAAGCCCTACGGCTACTCAGCTCCTGATTGTGCAACCAATTAAGGCAGAGGATGCAGATGGAAAAGAGGTAGTTCACATTGAAAATGTTCAAAGTATTGATGAAAATCAACACAATGTAGAAGTTAACACTGGTCAGATGACAGAATTAACTGCAGATCAAGTTATTCAATTAGCACAAAGTCAAGCATCCACAGTTGTACAAGGGCAGCTTGCTGAAGGCCAGATAATTCCACCAGGCACACACATCGTTGAGGTCCACATTCAAGCTCCCGATGATGGTGATGGTGGAATGAGTGCTGAATTAACTGATACTTCATCTCAAGTTGTGGGGGTAACTACATCTACTGCTCCAGCAGTACAAGAAACTGAAGAGGACCAACAGTATCAGACAGTGCAAGTGGTTTTCCCCAATTCCAATGACATTCAGTATGTACAGCAAGTGACTGGGTATGTTACTCAGTGAAAATGTATATTCATAAGAGACTTGGAAATTGATTTTGGTAAAATTGGCCTTTCCAGACTGTCAATGGGTTTAGAACAATTTAGATATGTGTATATGCTTAAATATTATAGATATTTGAATTCTTAAATTGCAAGAGTGTTTATTTTGAATGGAAAAGGGATATTAAGAAATGGCTATGTTTTTAACTGAACTGCCTTGTCAGTCAGCTTAGCTTATATGGTCTTCTGTCCATTGCCCTTCAACAATTAACATTTTCAACTTCTTCAAAACTGCTTGCCAGATCCATTTCAAACTTGAAAACCTTAGGTGGGTTTCTCCCAAGTTTGTTCAAATGGTCACGTCCTATTGGTTTGGATTTTTAGCTCAGCAGACTTGTCAGTCAGCTGGGCTAATAGAATGGGCATGCTTGTGCCTTCCATCTGTTGTCAGTCCAAAAGTACATTTTGAACTTCTCCAAAACTGGTAACCAGATCCACTTCAAGTTTGGTGGGGATTTTACTTGGTTAGATACCTGCCAGATTGGTTGAATGGTCATGCTGTGGTGATTTTTGGATTTTAAGCTCAGCTGATATGCCAGTCAGCTAAGCTTATAAGATGGTCTGTTGTCCATTCACATGTACATTTTGGACGCAGCGGCATCTATTGTTGATCTCTTCACTTACAGCCCAGACTGTCTCTGTGTCCTGGGTAAAAATATGATACATTTTTGGCCTTACAAAAATAAAAAAAATGAGATTCACCGAGGTAAATTTCTATGTGGTAAATGAGCACAATTTCTTTCTTTTTTCAGATGATCTGATTTATTTTCAAGACAGTTTTCTTTTCAGGAGATAAAGCTTTTATATTTCATGGCAAAAATTGTGTATAGCAACATTTGCTCTGGGTATGGCAACTTGCTTCACAGTTACTCAATTTTTGCATAGTTTTTTGCGATGTGATACCAATTAAATCAAACCCTGAAAAAGTTCAGAAAACATCCAAAACTGTTTGGTAAATTGCATGGGAACTCCTTGGGGGGATCCCTAGACCTCAATTTGTTCAACATGTGGTGTTGCAATTTTTAGCTGAGCTGATTTGTCAGTTAGCTGAGCTTACAAGATGGCCAGTTGGCCGTCCACAATTCACACATATTGCAATGGTAAGCCACATTTTTTACTTTTCCAAAACTGTTATTCAGATTATTATCAAATTTGTTCAAACAATCATGCTTCAGTGATATTTTTGTATGACTTTTTAGCTCAGTTGACTTGTCAGTCAGTTTAGCTTACATTTCTGTATTATGGTCCGTCGTAGGCATCCACGTGTCGTCCATCCATCAAGAAGTCACATTCTTTTACTTCTGATGAAAAACCACCTATTGAAAATTTGTAAATTTTTTAACAAAATCTTTTAAAAAATCTTCTTTAAAAACCAAGCTTCAAAATTGCGTAGGGACACTTCTGTGGACTCCTAGACCTTAATTTGTTCAACAGGTTGCACTGCAACTTTTTCTTTACCCATTTTTGTTGAAGCTATTTTCCACTTCTTTTCCAAATTAGTTTCTTAGATTCTTCGGAAACTCTTGTGGAAGGCTCAAATGAAAGTATTCACCAGGTGAAGATATTCCACATCTGATTTTTCAGGCATTTTGTAGTTTGGGTACTTACCAGTAAATGTGTATACATTCCCATTGATTACAATCGTAGTCAATGGGGATTACAATGGAAGGGTCACATTTTTCATTTCTTCAAAACCATCAACTAGATTCACTACAAACTTGCTGAAGGTGTCCACCAGTTTTGTGTTGTGGTGAAATATTTAAAAACAAAGGTGGCCTTGGCATCATTCTGAGGTTCACAGGGCCACTTCAGTCTGCGCATGTAAGGTCACTTGAGTACAGGAATGTCACAGTCTTATTGTTTTACATTTTTTGTTTGTTTGTCTTTTTTTTTTTTTTTTTTCTTTTTGTTGGTGTTCAACTTCTCCTAAACCATCACTAAGATTTTTCTGAAATTTGGTAGAAATGAAGGCTGTGGGAGGGTTTTAAAACATTGGTCATAATAAGGTGGTGATGCTCTGGATCCCTGATTTTTAATGAATTGTTTCAATTCGCTTACCCATCTGTTAATGCATCCATTCCTTTTGATTACCATGCAAGACAATGGTGATTGAAATATGGAAATTCATATTTTCAACTTCTCCAAAACCATTGATTAGATTTACTTCAAACTTGATGGGGATGTACCTTTCCAGCAAAATCTTAAAAAATCCTCTTCTCCAATACTGTCCAGGCCACTGCTTCAAAATTACATAGGGACACTTCTTGGGACCTCTAGACTATTTGTCCCACCAGCGGTGCTGCATTTTTTTCTTTTTTTTTGTACAAATTTTTATGTGTTTTTGGTTTAGTGACTTTTTCTCCAAAAACCTAAGGTTACTTAGACTGTTCTGGCACTTTAAGGGAATGTAGCTTGTGGGAGTGGTAAACAAATTGAACACTAGGTGATGAAAATCTGGATTCCTGATTTTAAACAAATTTTCAATGCAGGTACCTATCAGTTAATGCATGCATGCCTATTGATTGTCGTGCAAGTCAGTGTGTATTACAATGGAAATTCAAGCTGTGCATGTATAAAACTAAGCAGAGGACAGGACACTCAAAGTATTCTTGTTTTCTATATATATATATATTTTTTTTTCAAATGTTTATGTATGAAAGCTATTTCAACTTCTTTAGAATCATCACTCAGATTGTTGTGAAATTTGGTGGACATGTACTATGCAGAAGGGTCAAATACAGTTATAAATAAGGTAGTGATACTGCAGAACTCTGATATTTTATGAATTTTTCAGTGCGGATACTTCTTGGTAGGTACATTCCTATTGATTAGTATGCAAGTCCACTGATATTACAATGGTAATTCACAATATTAACTTCTCCAAAACCGTCCATGAGATTCACTCTTCACTTTGAACTTGCTGGCAACATACCTTAGGTAGGTCTCAATTAAATATTTTCAACTAGTTATGCTCCACCAATGGTTTTTTTTTTTTTTTCAATTTTTCATTACTTATTTTTGTTATCTTTTGGTAAAATCTGAAAAGATCCTTGGCAAAATTGCTTGGCCTTTTGCTTTGCATCTTGAGTCCCATAGACCTGTATTTCGTTGACAGGTGGAGCTGTAACATTTTTTGTAAATTTTATAATTTTTTTTTTTCCCCCGCTGATATTTACTTCTCCCAAACTGCACAGTCGATTCCCTTGAAACTTGGTTGTAATGTACCTGGATCCAATCTGTTTCTTAACTGCGTGGTGCTGCTGGCAGTTTCTGATTTTTGACAAATTCTTGAAATTAGGACTTATTGGTAAGGGTGCATATATGTACATGTAAGGCATTGTTATCTGTTGTGCTGCAATTTCCAGTGCTGCCTCACCTTGAGATGGTGTGGACCCAAGCTGTGATAAACAGGTCAGGGCAACCCATCTTGAGATTGTTCGTGACAAAGAAAAGGTAAAAAAAGGATGCACTTATTTAATTTATTTTTTCATCCCAGAGCAACCATTGGTTTTGAAGATAAAATACACAGATTTAAGCACTTGATACAATTGTAGTATTTATACAGAGATAAAATTAAAGTGCCTACTCCACTTGTTTTACCATTCTTTGCGCCAGTACGTGTATATAGCAAAAGTACATGTACCAGCATACAGAAATATATATATGGAAATTGCTGTTCACCAAAATAAAATGCCAATCTAAGATAGGGATCTAGTGAAGGCTAATCAAGTGTTCCATAGTTTCATTTGCTGTATCCTTTTCAAAATTGAATTGAAACACCATTTAAGTTACATATTTCCTGAAAGAACAGAAACTAGAGGGGAATGCAACAATGGCAATAATTCTTGCTTTTTAAAGTACATTATTTCAAAAGATATAACTGATTATATAAGCAATTAAATTTTAATTAAAATTCTAACTTTAAAAGAAAAATGGAACTGACACTAGTAATGCTGCCTTGAATCGAATATTTTGGTGCCAAATGGAAGAGTTGGGTATGTATTACAAAAATGTGTTTCATTTTTTCTGTATCATTTATTTTTAAAGAAATGGTATATTCAAATTTGGTAATTAAATTCTAAAATGAAAATTTCAATAATCTATTCTTTAAATAGAGGACTTGATTAGTCTTAACTAGATTGCTATCCAAAGGACACTTGAGACAGCGAAAAACCTTTGCATAGACAATTTTGAGATTTTAATGGTTCTTACAAGATAAATGTTCTTTCTATAAGTTGGCAAAATTTCGAGCTCCTAACTAAAATAGAAATATGAGAAAAAACACAGGCATATGGATAACTGAACCTCCATGTGTCATTCTTTCGGTTTTCAGGCGCGTAGTGGAACAATGTATCCGTCAGTGATACTTAACAGTCGATCACATGGTTACAGGTAGCAACAGTCTATACCAAAACGCGAGCGGTATGGCGGCGCTGCGAAATTAGGAGGCATGCCAAAAGTGTGTTTGTGGACAGCGAAATAATGTGAACATGCAAATATATCACAGCCTTCGTGGTTTGCTTTACACTTGCTTGTTTTGCATTCAAATGAAGAAACTTTTATTGAACTCTCAAGGATGAGCAAATAAAAGTACAAATAAATACATTGAAATGAGCATAAATGTGAACAAAAGAGAAAACATATGAAATGGAGTAACAAAACTGAGTTTGGAAAGAGAACTGAAACTCATTGAGAAAATAATTACAAAAAAGTGACAAGCTAACTAGGTAAAGTATGCAGATAGGAGTACAATAAAACACTATCCCTAAAGACAAGATTAAGAGGTAGGGGGCAGAGGACCAAACCCACCACCTGTCTACCGCGAGCGGCTATGGGCTGCCAAAGCAAGGCAACAAAACTTTCATGGAGACTTGAGGTCACGGGGGCCCGAAGGGCCGCCTTCATGACATCACCCTTTGAAAACCAGATTGTGGCTGTCCCCATTTGACAGATCACAGAATAATGTTTTCCCTACTTCAAAGACTCTTTTACTCATGTGATTGACCAATAATGGATTGACAACCTCGCCAAATGTTTCGGGACGAAGTTTACTCTGTTTTGTACAAATATCAGCTCAACTTGAGTAAACGGTATTGTTTCAGAGGCAAATGATCAACATCAAATGCCTTTGAAGCCTGTTTTCTCAGAAAGGATAATAGGACCAGAAATACTTAGGAATGGTTATTCCAAGAAAACTGCTGGGCAAAATTAAATCCGATTAATGGCCTTTGATCCTGGAATGTCTGAACTGCAAAAAACAATTCAGCGATTTTCAAAATTTTGCTTCATTCTTTTAGTGTGAAATGAAGAAAATGAACATCCTGCAAATTAAAGGGAAAATGTCAAAATTTGAGGATGTTTAACAGAAAACCTTAGCCAAAACATAAAAAATTGCATGACCTTTTTTTGTTGCCAATATGTCAGGATTGAGATGCAATGTAATTATGATTTTATCACAAATAATTAATAATATATATCGACATTTATGGGATGTATGATTTGGGGGCAACTTTCAATTGTTTATTCAACAATTAACATCACAGACACCAAAAAAACAGGACATATAAATTCTTTGGAGTTTGACAAATACAGAGATATATGATGACAAATACACATATATGATTTTTTTTATCCTAACACAAACACATTTTGAGCCTGGATCGATTAAAGTGGGGTTTATTTTTGTTGTTTTAGTTGTCCTTAAGTGAAATATAATCATAAAGTCCTTTTAAGTAGCCTATACCACTCATCTTGGTCCATGTTAGTTGCATGGCAATAGTAACTGTAGGCCAATGTAAGAAATTAGTTCTCAGTTGCTAAATTAACAAAGTCTCCATTAGCTACCACCACAAACCTTCCCTTCCCCCATGTACAGTGTAAGTATGTGTATATCATAGATGCATACATGTATACATGCATACACTAGTAGAACCTCTCAGCAGCAAATTCAACATTTGAGCTGCGAAACTGTTCAAACTTTAAACCCTAGCAAAATTTTTACTTGTGCCAGTTTTGACTAGGAACTCCCAGTAAATTTGCAAAGAAATTACTACTCCTGACCAAGACATATGGTCACAAAGAGCAGGCGGATGCGTACAACAGTGTCCACATACAGCAATCACTGTGTGTGTATATTTGTATGTATCTCTGCATGTCAGTGATATCTGTTCTACATTGGCTATGATAAGCTTTATATATATATTTTATTAAATAACACACAGACTTTGTTCTGCTGTGGCTGTGATATAACCTGTACAGTCATATATGTATGTACATGTATTACTCAAAAAATACATCCTTTGTGTTGTCAGAGTTGTTTGCCTCTAATTCCTGTTAATGCGAGTAAAAGTATATTGATAAGCACAAATGATTGAAAATGAAAGTCATTTGATAAATAGTGAGCAAATGGATCAGTATGACTTAAAGAAAGAAAACTGGGGTGTCTAGATGCTGAATCAGCTGCTGAGAGGTTTTACCAATGATATACACAGACAAAACGCCAACCAAGGATCATCAATCAATGATACTTGTGAGGCCTTCACTTGAAGTCTTGTGTCATATACCAGGTTTTTGATAGCAGACTGCTATCAGAAGTCTGAGCAAGTGATCCACAGCCCAAAGTCTTGATTTTGTGCATTGTTTATCAGCTAAATATGGTTTCTGTCTGTATATTAAAATGGACATATTAATCGCTAAGTATTCATCACACACACCCCCCCCCCCCCCCAAGTCATGATTAAAAATTTCATGTACATGCACTAATATCAAGAGGTTGGGTAAAGCAGTCCACCGAAAGTCAGGGTTCAGCTTGTTTATCTCTTATACTAACACTGGAAATAACTAAGTGACCATCAGTTACCCCCTAAAAGTTACATGTGTGTGCATATATATGTATATATATATATATATATATATATTTAAACTTGGCAGAGATCCAGATCCCCACCAAGTTTGCAGGGGATCTGGCCAAAGTTTTGGAGAAAGTTGAAACTGTGAATAGATAGTGATGAGGACAGATGGATGACGGACCATCCTATCAGATATATATATATATAAACTATGTGTCAATATAAGGAGTTGGGACAAGCAGTACACTGCCTCAAGAGTGCACCTTATCCAGGGTGAGAAAATATCTATCAGGTTAACTTGTCCTAGTGCACCATGGCCCCCACACTCCCAGCATGAAGATGCAGCATATGATGGTCTCTTGTAAATTATAATGTTAATACCCCATTTTCACTGGTCTATGACAATAGAACATATGAATTTTCTTGCCCTGTTATCTGTAAATTATAATCTCTTTGTGAGAAACTGAATAGAGATGACCCTGCTGCAATATCAAAGCAACTGATCAAGTAGTCCTTCAGACAAAAAATTCAATTTTAAAAAATTAATTTAAAAGTTAATAAAAAATGAAAAACTGTGTACAGGAGTACCTGGGGGACATCCATGGATGTGCAAAATCAAAATGTTCCATGCAACAGATTTTGAGAAGTCAAAAATGTTAAAAGTCTGAGGGATAGATGGACATTAATGTGTTTCATCAGCTCCGCTGACTAAGAAGTCAGCCAAGCTAAAAATCAGTGCAGCATGACCATTTAAACAGAGATCCAGATCCCCACCAAGTTTGCAGGGGATCTGGCCAAAGTTTCGGAGAAAGTTGAAAATGTGAATAGATAGTGATGAGGACAGATGGATGACGGACCATCCTATCAGCTAAACTGAATCATTAGTCAGCTGAACTAAACTCGGGGCTCTTGTAGTACCATCACCCAGTTAAAAACTGGTTTACCCTTGCACAAGCTACATTTCTACCAAGTTTTAGCACAGTCTCAGTGGTGGTTCTGGAAAAAACAAAATATCTTTTAATATACAAAAATTCATTATTTTTTTTAATTGCAGTTACCTTTTTTTACAAATGAAAGTGTAAGGGTCCCCAAAAGTGTTCCTATGCAATTATGAAGCAATTGGTCATGAGGTTTATTGAAATTTTTTAACATTTTTCCAAAAAAAAAGTAATAAACCAAAAATTCATAATAAGGCTACGGCAGTCCTGTCACCTTGGACTCAAAGGCTGAAGTGGCCTCGTGACCTTTGAATTAATATTAAGGTCACCTTAAGGTCATGTAGTTCACATTTTGGCCAGCAGAGGGTGCTGTTTTTTCCCCTGTATTTCCGGTGTAGTTTCGAGTGCTAAGGCCATTTTCCACTTCTCCAGAACGGCTGAACTGAATTACATGAAATTGTAAAATAACATAATCTGACTTACGGTGATGAAAGTTTGCAAAAATTACATAGATATGTTAATTTTTGAGAAAGTTGTATATCAAACTTTGGGACCATGTGTCATTTAATTCTGCTGCTGTACATGTATGTAATAATACAGTGCTTTTATTGCAGTATTGTCAAGTAGGTTGCATAAAATGCTTTCATTTACACACATGTTCCCCAGGTAGGCTTCTGTGAGCTTGTAAAGGAGATGATGATATATTTTCACTTTTTTGTGTGAATATTATAATTTTTTTATTTAATTTTTTTATATTTTTTTGGAAAAAAAATCAAAAAGTCCTTTTTGGGAACTACTTGTCCTATTGTTTTATATTTTGTATACAGGGTTACAGTTGCATAAAACTTTACCAGAATATATTTTTAACAAAAGGCAATGTAAGTTTGCCAAAAAGGATGGGATTATGTAAAGTTTCAACAAAATCACAGGATATCAAACTTTGGCACTGCGTGTTATAAGCTGCTACAACTGTTTAGACAGCAGCAGTACAGTACATATATATTGCAATGTTGTCAAAACTGTTTTATGGAATACTTTGCTTTTACACATGATGTTGCTGAGATGAACCTTCACTAAAATTGTGAAACACATGATGATGCAGCAATTATGTATTCTGATAGGAGATGCCCATATAAAGTTTGGTAGAATTCCAACTTTTTGCCGACTCTGCCAAGTGGTGGCTCGTAGGTCCATGGTTACTATTGAACATAAGTAAGAAAGTACTTGTGGGGTACTTTTGGTGTTGTTAATTATGACCCTGAATGACCCTGAAAGGTCAAACTGACATATTAGCTTGTGTATTCATGATGATGTATCCTGGGCCAAATTACTAAATTATATATACTATTAAAGATAAGTCGGAAAGCAGCACTAAATATTATATTGAGCCAACCGAGGTCACTGCCTCTGTCTTTTTTTTCTTGCAAAAAAAAAAAAAATAATAAATAAGATAAACCAAAACAAAATTAAAATGAAATTAAAAAGCAAATAAAAATAAAAAAAATAAGCTACTGATACAGATACTGCAGTGTTTGTGATAAAAACAGAGAGGAATTTGAAAAACAGATCGCTTTTATACACCAAGATGTTTTAAGAGATATATTTTTACATTAAAACCTGATGCACTAGTGAGCAACAAATATAAATCATTTTCAAATTGTTATTCAACAGAATTGTGGTGAGAAGGATAAATGACCCTCCTGAAATGACAAACCCCTCTGCTATATTAACTTGAAATCTTCACAAAAGTTACCACTGGCACATCAATTCAAAGTTATCATGATTGCAGGTTCCATTACAGACAGCATTAAACATTGCTTTAAAGTCAACCCTATAAGCATTCATCCTGATTTTGCCATTATTGACATTAAATGAACAAAATAATAATTTTAGCATAATGCAGCTTTTTAAAAACTGATTTTGGTAACCAAATAGATTATGACAAAGGCTTTATAGCTTTGATTTTTCAAAAGTTTCTAAGCTGGGGAGGGGAGAGGCAAATCCCCAGGCCCTTGTTTGCTTCAGGACCTCACTCCAGCTCTTTTTTTGTTTCAATTTATGGCCCTAGGGAAGTACCTATGGTTTTTTTTTTTTTTTTTTTTTTTTGTTTTTGGTTTTTTTTTCGGTGTAGTTAATTTTGACTGTGAATGACCTTCAAAGGTCAAACTAACATACATGCATTGGCTTATTTTTTGGAAATATCAAACATTGGTTTCTACATTATGATGCTGTCATTTTCCAGGTGAGCATTTTTACTGTTCAATGGGATAGCAGCAAACGTGACATACTGGTTTATATCTCAGCAAAGGTGGATAGTAGGCCCATGTAACACATCATCACAAGTTGTAGTAATGGTCTTAAACAACTGTGATCTCAACATTATTCAAAATTTCACAGGACCACTTCAGTCTGTACATGCAGGATCAGCTTAGCACAGGACTGTTATTGTGCTCTAATAAATATTAAACTTCTGGATGTTTTAGTTTGTATCAGCTATTTTATTCACAACTCTCATGGAGATTTCAGGGTCCTGTGGAATAGAACATAGAAATTTTGATTGTAAATATATGCTATGAAGTATGTACATTTCACTAAAAACTTTGGTGTTGATTTTAGAAATCCTGTTGGACTATGTGAGCGTTCGTTGATTGATTGAAAACTCAGTGATCAGTCTTGCTATGTATAGCTAATAATATCATTAGGCATAAGCAGAAGTTTGAAAAAAAAGATAAAGCCACGACTTGCAGTAATTCATACAAAATTCAATTAGCAGTATGCACATTTCATGAGCGCAAGAGAAGAACAATAAGCATTTTCCACTTGGTGAATGGCCAGAGCAATCTCTGACTGTTATCATTGTTTTCAGATGAATGGCCTTCCATTAAAAAATTTACAGTGTTTATTTTGAGGTCAGCTGAATGAAGTTATATGAGAAAGAGACTGTTAAAAGATGGAGAGTTCAGTTGGATGACCTTGAAATTTTTGTGGGGCACAAATACTGAATTTTCTTTCCTGATGAGAACTCAAACAATTTTGACTTAAAATCTTGCTTTTGAACTTGATGATAGTCTATAAAGACTAAGCTATTATTTCATACAAGTAATCCTGACCTTATTCACAAGGTAACAAGGCAACTTAAGTGAATTTGGATCAACTGTCCACCGTCCCATTTGGCCTATATATATATGCTGAAGAGGAAGAGGTAGAGTACCCAAATTGCTTTTGATTGCAGTGATATTTAAGCTCTATATGATCATTTTTTGGTAGGGGTCATCAGTCTGACTTTGCATACAATGTCAGCTGAGCACAGGACTGCCACAAAACACTTGTTGAATTAAACATCATTGGATCCTGTTAGAAAGTGCTTGGAATTTGGTTTTGCTTGCATTGTGATACCTTTACCCTTCCAGTGCCATATTTTGGGCTGAGTTAACAGCTTTCTTATGTGTGCTTTGAGCACAATGTACCAAAGCATGCTGAAGAAAGCTGTTGACCTGGACTATTATATTCTATGTAACTTCAGACATGCTGCAACTTGCAAGAAAGGTCTTTTTACAAGGAAAATGAATCTAGCATCCTTATAAGTCTAAGCAGTGTTTTTAAGCAGTCTAAGCAGTGTTTTTAAGCAACTTTATTTGCAGTTGGCACAGAAAGAGTTAAAAGCTATGGAAAGTTCACGTTGGCTACCATACTGTATATATGTTGTAGGACAATAACAGTCACTTGGTTAATTGACACCTCTTTGCTAAGGTTTGCAAAGAATGTATGAAAATGTAATTTTATACACGCTGAATTTGAGTAAAAAGAAAACAAAAACATTGTTTTGAATCAATTTACGTCGTAGTTCCTAAGCAATAAGATATGGCTTCATTTCATGCTTTTTTTTTTTTGTTACCAAAAATTCATAAAGGGGTAGTCCCACCGCCAGGACGCCCCATACTCAGTGCCAATGAATGTCCCACTGAACGGATTTCGGGACTTGTAGATTTCTTTCTGCGTCCTATAGTTACCAGCATACCCAGCTACATCAAGGACACAAGTGATTTTGTTAAGAAAATCGAATCACTACCTCCCTTGCCAGAGAATGCTTTGCTAGTGACCCTTGATGTCCAATCGCTGTATACTAACATTCCGATTAATGAGGGCCTGCGCAGTGCAGCACATGCCCTATTACACAATAGGGAAAGATCGGAAAAACCTAGCACTGCAGAACTAATCCAGCTATTGAGACTGGTGCTGCAATGCAACAATTTCGAATTTAATGGAGAGCATTACCTACAAGTGAGTGGGACTGCCATGGGGACAAGGGTAGCCCCCTCTTTTGCAAACATATTCATGTCAGACTTAGAGGAAAACAAGCTGCTCAAATTTCCACTGCAGCCAATGCTTTGGCTCAGATATATTGAAGACATTTTCAGCATTTGGACTTTCGGTGAGACACAATTGAGAGAATTTGTGTCACACCTTAACAACTGTCATCCAACAATCAAATTCTGTGTGGAGTTCTCTGACACAGAGATCACATTTCTTGACACAGTTGTCAAAATAGGACAGGATAGGAAGGCATATACCACCCTATACACATTACTGACAGATACACACACGTATCTTCACTTCAGATCAGCCCACCCAAAGCACTGTAAACAGGGGGGGCCCACATGGACAGCTGTTACGGGTCAAAAGAATTTGCACCCGAGCTGAGGATTTTGAAACCAATGCTCAAAAAATCCTCAATTTCTATGAAGCACGGGGATATCCGTCTCATACCCGGAGAGAGAAACTACAAAATGTAAGTCTCTTAGACAGAGAATCTCTCCTGTCACCAGCCAGGCCAGCAAGTACCATTGAAACAGACAAACTGTTTCTCATCACTAAGTATAACCCAGCACTGCCACCTTTGAAAGAAATCATCCAAAGGAACTGGGGCACTGTACGAGCCTCCAGGAGTGCACAAACGCTGGAGAATAAAGAAGTGGTCCTAGGTTTCAGACAAGCCAGGAATCTTAAAGATGACCTTATGAACTCGAGACTTAGATATCCCCCACCACCTAACATTTTGCCAGCAGTGTCTGGCACAGTGGATAGCAACCCCTGTAACACCCTCAGTTGCAGGTATTGCCCCAAGATGGATACAAGGGGCATGTTAACAAGTATCCAGACAGGGCGTTCATACAAAACCCTTGTAGGAAGCTCCTGCAAACATAACAACTTGGTCTACCTGATCACTTGTAAAGTTTGCGACAAACAATACGTAGGCCAAACAGGACGGACCTTAATGGATAGAATGCGCGAGCACTTCTATTACATAGCTAAGAAAGACATGACTCAACCATTTGGGAGACATTTCAGACTCCCTAATCATGAAGTTCCGGACTTGAAAATTCAAATCTTGGAACACATACGCACACCACCAGGCTTAGAGAAGACTCTCAAGCTTAGACTGGTCAGGGAATCACATTGGATTCACCAATTACGTACCACAGAACCTTTCAGCCTCAATGTTATGGGCAGATGAACTCCTAGTTCAGTCATATGCTAAATTTTTATTTTTCAAGTTCATCTGCCTACTACCACCCTCTTTACTTATGAAACACAGTGTTTTCATAAGTTAATGGCTCCCGAAGTTACCCTTTGATTGCAGACCATTGCTGTTTCGGGACACAGTTATCTGCAATTCATGACCGGTGGTCATTGGGTGTCTGAGTTGATACACTTGTGTCATGTCATTCGGCCCTTGTAGTACAATGCTTAACTACAGGGAACCATGCAACGTCAGCTCGACTAGGCATGGCCATACCTACACGTACAGTTTTACGTACGTGCAATAACGTGCGACGTTAGCAACTTGTGTTATACCCTGGTATATAAGCACGTACTGGGAGCCGTTAACCTCAGTCTCTGATGAGTCACAGAGGTGACGAAACCGGTCGGACTGTTATTGGAAAGTAGTCGGGCTTCTCTCACCAGTTTCGGCCTAGCCCAGTCTAATTTGTTCATTTCATGCTTGTTTGGAAACTTGCAGTTTTCCTGCTTGAAATTAAATTTCAAAGCCCTGCTCACATCACAGTAGAAAGTCAGGTCTGCAATGATATATAATTTGATGTTTGTTGATATTTTGTTTATAACTGTCAACTCTGGCTATACTTTATGACCATCTAAGCTGTTTGCTGTTCTCTGTTATACAATTTTGCAAAGACAAATTTTCTGAGTCTGAATTGAATCAAGTTCAGAATGGTAAATTTGAGCTTTCGTCGCAAAGAAACAAGTATGTTTCATTTATAAAATGGCATTATGTGTTCTATTTATCTTCCCAAAACTGCCATATGCTGTCCTAACAAATAAGTACAACATAAGTACAAGTTTTCAATGCATTGAGTAATCCAACGAAAATGGAACCAGTTTATGCTATGCTCAATTTTTGTGAACAGGTGTTTTGTTTCATGGGTGAAGAGTCATGTACAATGAGGAGAAAAGGAAAGAAATGTGCTGGCCAGCAAAATAATTCTCTGCAGTCAGCTGAGCATTTAGGATAGGTCATCTGTCCATTATCCACCCACGATTGACATTTTGAACTTCTCCAAAACCAGTTGGGTTGGTCTCTTGCAGTTAAGTTCAAATGGTCACATTCCAGTGTTGTTTTTGTTTTGTCCTTTTTTTCTGGGGTTTTTTTTTGGGGGGGGGGGAGGGTTATGAATTTTTTACCTCAGTTGACTTTTCAGTCAGCTAGCATTATAAAATAGATGGTGATCCATCATCTGTCTCTCTATCTGTGCATCCAGCTGTTCAAAATACCCATTTTTGACTTGTCCAAAACTGTCAGCCAGGTTCTTTTCAAACTTGCAAGGAATGCACCTTAGGCAGATCACGACAAAGTTCCTTCAAATGGTGCACTCTATGAATCTATAAATTCTATTTTACATACACGGATCCAGGAGGGGGTGGGGGGGGTGTCAATCGACACCCCTCTGCGATGTAAAAAAAAAAAAGATAATAGAAAAGATGGAAAATAAAACATTGGAAGTTAAAATCAAACAGCTTGGTGTATTACCACCGCTTTCAATTTAAATTTACTGTCTGGAGGTAGACCTATTTCTAAATATGTATGATCTTTCAACTTTGCACACTTATATATATAATCTTTGCATTTCAGTATACATTCTGTGTGCTTTTTTGTATTAAAATGCAGTTTATTTCGCCTTGCGGCAAAAACTCTTTGATATTCGGTGCTCCAGACAGTCCGATGTCTTTGATATCGAGACTGTGTGGAGCCCCATTATTCGATTGACAGCTGCCAAAAGTACAAGACAAACAATGCCTTTTCAAAAGATATTTTCAATTCAGTGGCGAGCATGTGCTCAAAGGGACCGCACCTGACATTCTTTCATGAACATGGCAACATTGTAACAAATCGGACAAAGATTGCAACAAGTTTTCACAAAATTCTGTTAACTTTTTTAGCTCAGGTTTAACCAGGTTTGTTTCAAATGGTCAGCTCCAGTGATTTTTGGATTTTTAACAATTTTTTTTGACAAATCTTACAAATCTTCTCCACAACCGCTCAACTAATTGCTATGATATTACATAGCAACACTCCTAGGGACTCGTAGTTTTTAATTTGTTCACCAGGTGGCGCTGCAATTCTTTTGATTTTTTTTTTTTTATGAATTTTTTGTGTGTTTTTACCTCAGCTGACTTGTCAGTCAGCTGAGGTTTTTTGAGGGTCTGTCGTCCGTCGTCCGTCCGTCGTCCGTCGTCCGTCCGTCCGTCGTCTGTCCGTCGTCCACAATTCACATTTTCGACTTCTCTCAAAAACCGTCAGCCAGATTCACTTTAAACTTGGTGGAGATGTGCCTTGGGTGGGTCTCTACCAAGTTTGTTCAATTGGTCTCGGTCCAGTGATTTTTGGATTTTTAATGAATTTTTTTGTTCTTTTTTGGGTAAATCTTAAAAAATCTTCTTCTCCGAAACCGCTTACCCAATTGCTTTGATATCACACAGGAACACTCCCTGGGACTCCTAGTTCTTAATTTGTTCACCAGGTGGCGCTGCGATTTTTTCCTAATTTTTTATGAATTTTTGTGTGTTATAGCTATTTTCGACTTCTTCTTCTCCAGAACCATCACTCAGATTAAGCTGAAACATGGTGGATATGTTCCTTGTACAAGGGTCAAACAAAGTTGTTCACTATGTGGGAATGCTGCGGATTCCTGATTTTGAACGATTTTTTCAATTCTGGTACTTGTCGGTCAATGCAGCTTTCCTATTGATTACTATGGAAGTCAATGAGCATTCTAATGCTAATTCACATTTTCGACTTCTTCTCCAAAACCGTCATCCAGATTGACTTCAAACTTGGTGCGGATACACCCTGAGTAGATCTCTACCAAGTTGTTCAAATGGTCACGCTCCATTGATTTTTATATTTTTTTTTAATGCACCTTTACTATTGATTACCATGTAAGTCAATGGGCATTCTAATGCTAATTTACATTTTCGACTTCTTCTCCAAAACCATCATCCAGATTTGCTTCAAACTTGGTGGCAATGTACCTTGGGTGGGTGTCTACCAGGTTTGTTCCAATGGTCATGTTCCAATGAATTTGGATTTTTTAATGATTTTTTTTCAAAAACCTCTACAAAAGTTTTAATAGGAAAGTTTAACATGGGAATTTCTTGTAATGGTCATAACTTTAATAATATTGACCAGATTTACTTCAAACTTGGTGGGGATGTGCCTTGGGTGGATCTCTATCAAGTGTGTTCAAATGG
The DNA here is from genome assembly GCA_964020975.1 of Hermodice carunculata. NCBI lineage: Eukaryota > Metazoa > Annelida > Polychaeta > Eunicida > Amphinomidae > Hermodice > Hermodice carunculata. The sequence continues at coordinate 1,762,611 of OZ026614.1, read as the reverse complement.
TCACGCTCTATTGATTTTTGGATTTTTTTATGAATTTGTTTGTTCTTTTTTAGGGCAAACCTTCAAAATTCTTCACCTCTGAAACCGCTCACCCAATTGCTTTTATATCGTTCATAGACACTCCCGGGGACACCTAGTTCCCAATTTGTTCACCAGGTGGCGCTGCAATTTTTTTTTTTTATGAATTTTTTGTATGGTTTTGCTATTTTTCACTTGTTTTCAGAACCGTCCCTCAGATTAAGCTGAAATGTGATGGATATGTTGTTGTGGAAGGGTCAAACAGTTGTTTAGTAGGTGGCACTGCTTTGGATTCCTGATTTTTAAGGATTTTCAATTACGGTACTTACCAGTCAGTGGAGCTTTCCTATTGATTACTGTGTAAGTCAATGGGCATTCTAATGCTAATTCACAGGACAACTGACACGAAATTTACTGTTTATTTGATAACTTGAGATCTGTTTTGAGTTAGCTACACATGTTAATTATTCTGTATGAAGGTCATGCTGAGACAGTACATGAATGACCTTGACCTCGTTTGTGGGGTGACAGTGCAACATACATGAATTTTACTCTTCATTATAACTTGAGAACTACTTGAACTTTGATGTTGTACATGTAGGTGTTCTTCTATAAAGGTCAGACTTACACAGAACATGATGTCCTTGATCCTTTCCCAAGTTCATACAGCTGCAAGTGTGATGAATGTCAAGATCAGCTGAGGCACGGGCTGTTCACACAGCCCTCTTCTTGTTACTTGTCACCTCTTCTCCTGTTCTGTGTCTCAGACTAAGTTTAAACTTTGTGGATTTGTTCCTTGTAAAAGGGTGGAACAAAGATGTTCACAAGGTACCACTGCTGTGGCAAGTCCTTCCAAGTTGCATAGGGACACTGCTCTTGATCTGTTCAGCAGGTGATGGTACAAGTTTTAAGGTAGCAGATTGAGTTGCGGGCAACGGTTCTGCAACATGGACTTTGCACAGATGAATTGCTTTACATTTCACCCACAAAACCATACATTTTATTTATCGTACAGATAGCTAAATTTGTTAGAAACAAGTTTTGTATCGATACGTAAATTTTTGAGGATTTTATAAGCTGGTTTACAAGAGGGTATCAGGTAGCATCACATTTTTGTCAGCATTTCTTAAATAATAACAATGGATTAAAAACTATTAAATATGCAAAACTAAAGTAGATCAATATGCATGCAGAAACTGTATTCTCTGTTTACAAATAAAAATGTATAATTACAGTATACCGAATTCTTTGATCACCCTCAATTTAAACATCAACAATTAATTAATTTTGTGAGCTATGCAAGTGTCAGAAGGAGGCATCAGATGGAAACAAACAACAGAAAATACAGTTTCTAGATAAAATATTTATCTTTCAAAACACGATTATTTGAAGCAGATCAATCAATTAGCTTTTAATTGATGCTGTATTCAAAATTGATTGATAAGCACAAAACTACATTCTGAGAAATTGGCCTTGAAAGATTTGAGGCCCTTTTTTTCCATATTGTTGGCCATAATGACCGTACTGCTCTCCAACCGGGTCAGTTTTGGTTGCTTCAAAGATGCGTCAATCAACATCTTTAATGTATAGTTTCCAACTTGCAGTGATATCTATATAGCATTTATATACCCTAATACCAGCCACACTTTGGTTACTGTGGTTTCCTCCCAGTCAGCAACAGGTTCAGAGGGGACTCTAGAGCAGATTAGTCACATGACCTAAAGGTGCAATCACCTTGACCCCAGCAACATTGTCTGAAAATGGCGCTGCTTGAGCAAGATGGACTTAATTGCAGTTTCAGTTTGCTTCAGTGAGAAGAGTGCTCGAGGGACAGGAGTTGCTCACTCATTTCTCTCCAACTTGGATCTCAGAGCGACATGTCTTTATTAACGGCATGGACAATCGGGGCTTTGGCCATTCAGTGTCTTCGACTACTTGTGTTCATACCAAAAAGAAAAAGAAAGAAAGAAAAAATTGAGGCCCATTGGCCTAATGTTCTGCTGGCATCACGGCTATATTGCACATATAAAGCTTATGTACATTTAATGTAAAAATTGTCCACCATATGGCACTTCACTCCACATGTTATCATAGCTTATTTGTGCAACTCCTGTGATAAATATTGCTACATGTGCCAACACAGCAATCAGTGAGTCCTTCACTTTATGTCCTCATTGACCATGAGACAGAAGATAAAGGACACCCAGAAAAATGTAATACAAGAGGCCCATAGGGCTGCCTGGTGCTGTGCTGACATTGCCATTGAAGTCCAAGCTACACCCTGCCATTACAAAATCACCTCTTTCAAATTTACAGGCATGGTGACCTCACAAAAATGGGTCAAAGTCACTGATATTAAATATAATTCTAGCTTTGGACATTGTCTATATATCCTGTAAAATTTGGCTAGTCTACTCCAATTATATATGCCTTAAGACTACATACAGATCATGTAATACAAGAGGCCCATAGGGCTGCCTGGTGCTGTGCTGACATTGCCATTAAAGTCCAAGCTACACCCTGCCATTACAAAATCACCTCTTTCAAATTTACAGGCATGGTGACCTCACAAAAATGGGTCAAAGTCACTGATATTAAATATAATTCTAGCTTTGGACATTGTCTATAACTCCTGTAAAATTTGGCAAGTCTACTCCAATTATATATGCCTTAAGACTACATACTTCCAGTACGATAATGTCGTCTATGCCCAAATAGAGGGAGCTGCTATGGGTTCACCAGTGAGTCCCATAGTAGCGCATCTATTTATGGAATGGTTTGAAGAAGCTGCCATTGAGACCTTCCAGTATGAGATCACCATTTGGAGGAGATATGTAGATGACACCATGGTGGCTTTATGTGACTCCCTGCTGGATCATCAATTCCATCCACCCAGCCATAAAGTTCACGAGAGAAGAGGAAGTTGAAGGGAGCATTGCTATGTTGGATGCTAAAATCATCAGACAGACTACTGGCACTTTGAGCTTTACTGTATACTGAAAGCCGACCCATACAGCCCAGTAGCTACAGTTTGCAAGCAACCAGCCCTTACATCACAAATTAGGTGTCATAAGAACACTGTACCATAGATGCAACATGATCTGCTCTAATGAAGAGGCCAAGCTGCAAGAAATTAACCATCTAAAGAAAGTTTTAAGCGTTTCCGGGTACAACAAATCAGCATGGGTTACGGTCACCAAAGAGAGAGTTCCCACTGTACCACAGGATCCCAACAGCAAGAAAGTAAGGGGCAGCATCATCCTGCCATATGTCGGACCGATGTCTGACATGATAGGCAGGACCATCTGCAAGGCTGGAGTAGCTGTCCACTTGAGGCCATACTACACCTTGAGAAGCCAACTGGTACACCCCAAAGACAAGGTCCCCAAAGAAGAAAAATCATGGGTGGTGTATCAGATAAAATGTGGAGACTGTGAAGCAGTGCATGTGGGGGAGACCGAAAGGAGCCTTCAGAAGTGCATATGGGAACATCACTGGAGCTCGTCTCTTGTAGGGCATCATCGCGAATACAGGAAACATTCCTTCTCGGACCTGGAAGTGTCTGTATTACACAAAGAGACTGACTAGTTCAGGAGAGGAGTGGTGGAATCCATCCATATCTCTAATGAAATGCCGAGCCTAAACTAGAGACCGAGGCCAACCCTCCCTTCCGGCAATTTACCAGGAGATCATTAAATCTCGTGACCCCATAACACCTGGGTCACAAGATGATGCAACAGCTCATTAGGCTGATGAAGAGGCTTGGATAAGCCTTGAAAGCTCCCAAATCAAGGAACTTTCAATGTTAGTTGTGAGTACAAGTGCTAAAGTTCCTTATACCTACTCCAATTACTTTTTAAGATGTGGAATTTTATATCTTAAAGCTCATAATTTCCATTAAATTATAGGTGGCACCACTAGTATCATTACCAATTTAGACTTTGACCTCCCCCAAAATCCCACCGAATTTGGTGATCTGCCACAAATTAAAGATGCTAGAGTGTTCACAAGATTTTCATATTTTGAACCCTATAATGCATAATATTGTAGGTAGCACCACCAATATCGAAAAAAAAGATCCTACATTTTTATACCCCCTATAAGTCCTGAAAATTATAAACTGTGAACAGTACTGCAGTCACAAGATTTTCACATTTTGACCCGTACATAACATAATACTATAGGTGGTGCCACCAACATTGATGTCGACAAAGATTTTTATACACTTAATAACTCCTGAACGTAATATGGGCCTATCTCAAGAGTTGTGGGGTACAGAGCATTCACAAGATGACTGCTGTATTCAAACTGGCAATTTGACCTTGACCTTCAACTTGGATTAAAAAATTTGTTATACTCAAAATATGCACCCCACATTCAGCTTAATTTCCATATATAGTCTGATTGTTCAAATAGGGTCCTAACTTTTCCAGTTATTAACAAAAAAACAATAAACTTGGACAAACACCAAACTCCATAATCATTGGGTCACAGTGAACCAAAGAGTAGGTCACCAAGTACATGTATCATGTAATCAAGTGCAATTTTGATCTGGAGGCTCAATTCTCTTTGCCATTGATGTCCAAGCTACACCCGGCCATTACAAAATCACTTTTTCAACTTTACAGGCATGGTGACCTCCCAAAAATAGGTCAAAGTCACTGATATTACATCTACCTTTGCCCATGGTCAAAATATATAGATGTGGCAAGTATAATCCAATTACTTTTCCAAACATAGAATTTTGCGTCTTAAAACACGTTGGCTCATAATTTCCGTCAAATTGTAGGTGGCACCACTAGTATCATTAGCAACTTAGACTTTGACCTCCCCCCACAATCCACCAAATTTAGTGAAGAACTGCCAAAAATCAAAGATGCTAGAGTGTTCACAAGATTTTCACATTTTGACCCTTATTTTACATGATAATGTAGGTGGTGCCACCAATATCGAAAGGGGCCTAGATTTTCCTACACCCTTTAAGTGCTGAAAATTATATTGGCCTAACTTGAAAAACTGTGGATGGTATTGTGCTAACAAGCAAAAGTTTACAGACAGACCTAAGCAGTTGCATAAGTTTGCGACCTTTGGTCAGCAGAGCTAAAAATTGACATACCACAAACAGGGAAGAAAACAGAAAATAATGCAAACGGATAGCAATGTGCAGGTGGAAATAGTTGACAACCATGCATACAGTGGGGGCACTGAAGATTTCTTTTCCTTTTGCTTCAAAAATTAAATTTTAAAATTGCCATTCTGGGCAAGCTAGACCTTGAGTTGGATGCCATTCTGTCCACCCCTCATCTTTATCTGAAAATAAGTGTATCTATTTATCCAATACATGTGATCTACAGTTATAATGTAGGTAAATTATGCAAATTTGTACGCTGATTACTTTCCCAACATTTCTTGGGACCTTTACACACACATATATTTTTTTGATTTAAACATATCTATTTAAACTGAATTGCCGAGGTAGTACATAGACTTATTTGGCGGCTCTTCAGACAAGCAAGACATAACTCGGAAACAGTTTAGGATATGAGCTTGCAGTTATGGCATCAGAAAAAAAACAGCTTAGAATTGAAATCTCCTGGATAATGCCATAGAATTTTGCGCAGCATAAAAAATTTTCATATTATCATCATGACTTAAATCAGAAATTCCTTGCTTAAATTATGTGATAAGGAGATCACTGCACAGATGTAGGCTACGGTAAGTTTGGGGTTTACTCCCGGTGCCAGAATATGACATACAGTGTCCAGCATATGATACCTATGGGCTGAAAAGAGGACAGGAGAAGAAAAAGTGATGGATATCTTCGCTTTGGAAACAAATAAATATACATACATACATACATACATACATACATACATACACACACACACACACACACACACACACACACACACACACGTACATACATACATACATACATGTATATGATTTGCAGAAATAGTCTCATGGCTCTGTGTGTTGCTTTGTTTCTTTGCTTTTGGCATTTTGTATTATGTGATGTAAGATGAGAGAGAGAGAGAGAGAGAGTCCTGTTACTGTACAAACAACACTCCCTAATCTATGAACTAGATTTCAAAAAATAGAAGAAAACATGGAACTCTTCACATGTGGTGAAAATCCAGTATAACCTACTCTCTCTATTGGTTTCCTAGAGTAGTCTTTGATCAGACACTAGCAGGCCTATCTGTTGCAGAGGTTTATAGAATACACCATGACCAAGATGATGATGCTGCAGTTTGTATGCATGGGTGAAAGTTTCTTGCCTGCCAAGACGAACTGTGTTTCCTTATTATCATACTGTTGTGCGCTGTATCAAAATCTGGGCCAAATGAGAATATTCCCATACTGCACTGTGCCACCGTGGAATTCCAATATGATGCGGCCATATTGGAATCGTATTCCTAAAATCAAAACGAATAGTAGTTTTCCATAATTTATTTCTTGTTTCTACTCAAACATCAAAGTAACAGTGTCCAAGCTTAATTTTGTGCAAGCAGCGTCAACTTCCATTTTGTTACCATGTTATTACGAATGGGTCAGAGATGGGTTATAACCTGGATCACCGGCGACCATACGAGCCTGGACTCCGGGGCCATTTAATTATCAAGACTGTATAGGAATTCCAATATGGTCCAAGACCATACCTGATTTTTCAAAATTACCCCGTGAGTGAATAAAATCAGAACTTTGTCAAATTTATATGGTATTGTCCAGGACTGAATATGAATTCCAATATGGAAGCAGAACGATTGCGGGGTCACATCTCGCAAGATTCCAATTTGGCTGTGCCATTACGGAAACTGCACAGATTCCAATATGGCGAGGAACAACACAATTCTGATACTGTGACAGGCACTTCAATCGCTATTTAACAATAATGCAAAATGAAACTGTTTTGCAGGCCAGAAAGTTTCCAATTCAGCCTCCCTCAAAAGTGAAAAAGGGATGGGGCATTGATTGCGAGGGAGTTTATTCTTCGTGGCCTTGGATGGGTGCAGGAATGTAAGGTTATCAGAAGTATTAATTAGGCCTAGGCCTATACGCCAAGCCTATTTTGCACGTTTCTCCACAGAACAGGGTCTTCTTCTAGTTCCAGGGAAGCCAACCCATTGTTATTGTTGGCGGTTGTTAACCCCACAGGCGCTCATAACATTCAGTCAGTCAAGCTTTTGTGCTAATATACGAGGGGTGGGGTTAGAGAGGGTGGACCTGGTCCATCTGTACATTCAATGGCCCACATAGGGCCTTATCTGCACTAAAGTATTGTTTATTCATCTGTGCTGTCTATCATTCGTGCTAAAAAGATGGCGGAGTATGAGCCTAAAACCACAACGTTGTCAGATGGAGCTCTATGTAGGAGCTCATTCTGCCAACGTTGTGGTTTTAGGCCCACCCTCCACCATCTTCTTAGCATGAATGATTGCCTGCACAGATGAATACGGGATATTTGGAGTAATATCAGGCATACTCATTAATGCTGATATTACTTCAAATATCCTGTATTAATTATGTTACGTTACCTCTTGACCACCATTGCCGATATCCAAACATACTGGCGGTGGGGCAATCCTTACAGGTACACTGACTTCTATCGTCCAGCATGACCGGCAGCTCGGGGTAAACCATCAGCCTGTGTGAGGAGGCGATGTCTGAAGGGGGAACCTCAGAGTTGCATGGAGATGAGGCCAGCAGCAGCAGCATCTGGCTTAACCAGAAACCCTCCTTACTGACCCACATCCCCACTCCTCCCCCCCCCCCCCCCGGCCCAAGGTGCTCGCCCACCAACATGACAACTGTCTGCCTCATGGGTGCATGTTATCCATTTCAGCTCCATTGCACCTGGACATCCAGCAGGTCCTAATCACGAAATTGGCAAGCACTGGGGAGTGGTTATGAGGTTCTGGGGCCAGTCATAAACCCAAGTCAAAGCCGGCAAGAGGCTGGAAATTGGGATAAACTGCCAGATACTGTCCCAGATTAGGTCTTCTAGGCACGAAGCCCTACGAGGCCCACTGAGAAATGTGCCAACCTATAGGCCTATACATCTGATCAACCACAAGAGCGCCATAAACTGGAACAAAGTGGCAGCTCTGATGGGATCTGGAAAGGCCTAGCGGACCAGAATCAGAACCTATGCCAAGAAGCCTGTTACACCCCAAAGGCATACATACCGTCATAAAATCATATTTCTGCAAACTTGCTCCTTACATCAGTTACTCAGTGGTAGAAGGAAGGCAGACTTCCGTCCTCTCAGTACATGAAAATGAATATTGAAATTAATATCAATGTTGTTACTTACCGATCGCTGATCTGTTTCTGGTAATCAGTAAAACAAAGTTTAGCTTCTGAGTCGTTCGCATATAATAAGTCTTCACTCAGGTTCAGGATCAACGCAGATTAATCAACCTTAACAAGACTGTGTGGTGAGCCTATACTGATTCTTCTTCTGCTGTGCTCGTAACCAATTATAGGACATTTTGGATGGAAACATTTGTGGGACGCTGCTTAAAGACAAGTGGTAGTAATGGCTTTCCACCGTTCGTCTAGATCGATGGAGACGGTCTTCAATAAAGTGGGGTTGGCCTGTTGACTTCGTTGGTGCTCTTGATATGACCATTGGTATATTTTCCTCAAAGACATCTGGAAGAGGAGGGGATCCAAAAAAAAAAAACTTGTCAAGAATAAAGTTTGGCAAGTCTGGTAGGTCTACCGATCCTATTGTTGGTGTACTTGTTCTTTGGTCTCCAGCATTTTTCTCACAGGGGCAACCAGCAACATGGTACATTATCATATTCTGGTCAATACAAACCCATTCATACTGACCGCCAAAGTCACTGTCAACCAAAATTACTGATTAGGGCTATTTTCGGTGGACAGTGACTTTGGCGGTCAGTATGAATGGGTTCGTATCGACCAGAATATGATGACAACCATTCTGCTGGTTGACCCTGTGATTTTTCTGGTAGGCATTAGCAATAACCAGAATCAACAGAGTCCTGGTTCAGGTTGGGATTTCTGTACCATTTCTTTCTTAATCTTGACAACAGTGATTGGTGTTTTTGGTCCAACATCACCCAGGTCTCCAATACCCCATTTCACATAAGCAAATAGTACTAAATGATCCTCATAATTTGGCAGATAAGATTTTAAGTCTTGGCCATCTATCAGCATAAGAACACTGCAGTCAATTTGAAATGAAATAAAATCGAATGTGCTTTTTTTAGTCGAGCTGATGACATACTGATTCAGACAGTCTATTTTGCAAGGTGTTCTCTCTCTCTCTCTCTCTCTCTCTCTCTCTCTCTCTCTCTCTCTCTCTCTCTCTCTCTCTCTCTCTCCCTCCTCTCTCTCTCTCTCTCTCTCTCTCTCTCTCTCTCAGTTGATTATGAAAAATACGGTCATGACACGTAAACAGATTTTATCACCTAAGAAAAAAAACTACAGCTTCATTTACGACGTGTTGTGAAAATGTGTATGGCTGTTTGTTTTCATTTGGAGAGATCATGGTATTCATTGAGGGTGTGCCAGGTCATTGAGTTCAATGAATACTTTGCAGGTTCACTGCAGAGCCACTGAGTTAGTCTGTTCTGTGGCTGACTCACATGTAACTTGTAAACATGTGGAATAAGCTAGAATGGTGACCTACATTCAAATGAGGTGATCCAGACAGGTCTCAAAGCACTAGGATGTGTGACTAATTAGAAAACTGTGGAATAATGGTGATATTTCTCTGTAGATATATAAAGCAGATATTTTCCTGACTGGGGAGGAGAATAGAGAGAATTCTGTGGCTGACTCACATGTAACTTGTAAACATGTGGAATAAGCTAGAATGGTGACCTACATTCAAATGAGGTGATCCAGACATGTCTCAAAGCACTAGGATGTGTGACTAATTAGAAAACTCTGGAATAATGGTGATATTTCTCTGTAGATATATAAAGCAGATATTTTCCTGACTGGGGAGGAGAATAGAGAGAATTCTGAAAGATCTGACAGAAGCTGTGTGTTGTCATTAAGGCATTGTTTACATTATACCTGTGGAGTGTGGACAGTGTCTAAAGTGGACTTGTATATTTGGTGCTATCCATTTACACTCTGTACCTGTGGAGTGTGGACATTGTCTGTGAGTGGACTGGTATATTGTACCAGGTTGGAACCAAACCGTACCGTTGTGGCATTGGATCAGGACCACACCTTTCAGTACCACTTTGGACCCAAACCATACCTCTGTGGGATTTGTAGCAGATCATTTGGCACCTGTCATAGGACTTGGAACTGTGGGATAGTACCTGTATATAATCTCATCAGGGATTAGGAGTTACCTAAGACTTTTTGACTGTTGAAATACCGGTGAAGATAAGTTTACCTACTTTGTAATGATTTTGATTATTAATGTATTGTTATTGTTAAAGTTATACCACTGTTGTTATTCTTGGTTGTGTTCTGCTAATATTCAGAAGGTGGGCATCGGAACACAATGCAAACTAGGAAAGATGATTTGCTGCATAGCAAATCAGTGTGTGTGTCTTCAAAGCAAATTGGTTTGGCAATGTACAACTATTCCATAAAACAGGAGTAGAAGTTGGAATGGCATCTCTATCTATTAAGGCTTTGAAGTTATTCAAGATTTAAAATTTCTAATGGTGCTATTTAGCAATTTAAATTGGTACAATTTTTATTTTTAATTCATTAGGTGATTAGGTGCCAATGGTCAACAACCCCCTAGTAGAAGTTGAAATGACATCTCTATTATACTGTTGAAGATATTCAAGATTGACAATTTCAAATGCCCCTAATTTGCATAATTTTAAACATCTTCATTTCTCTGTATAAAACAGTCAAACTCCTTGTATGGAGGTACAATCATGCCAAGTTTGACTTTCTATGTATAATAGTGTCCGAGAAAAGTGTGGGAAGAAAGAAAGAAAGAAAGAAAGAGAGAGAGAGAGAGAGAGAGAGAGAGAGAGAGAGAGAGAGAGAGAGAGAGAAAGAAAGAAAGAAAGAAAGAAAGAAAGAAAGAAAGAAAGAAAGAAAGAAAGAAAGAAAGAAAGAAAGAAAGAAAGAAAACAGTATGTCTGTGTTGGCACACAGACATGATAGAATGCATGAGCAGGGATCTTGAGCATTTCCTGGACTGTGTAATTGTATATAAATAATGTAGCCCAAAATGTTTTTTCTAAGAGCCACTGAACTGACTGGTGTCCAGAAAGAAAACATTAACTTATTATTAAATTACCAAACAGACATAGCTATTCAATCAATGCAGCCAATGTTTATATGACAAAATTAACTCATTCAGTGATGAACCCAAAGGATATGCTCCTTGCTACTTCTTTCAAATTTGCATTGCTAATACAATGTGTGAAACAAATAAGAAAGGTCAGAATATCACAAATTATGAGCAGATATTATATTCTATTATGATTGTCAGAAATTTTAAATCAGAACCCCCTCATTTAAAAGATAGGAATGCTCAGTATATCCGTTTGATACAAATTTTACTGACAGTAAATGAAGACTTCTGTCCTGAATGAGTCAAGGGATGCCGCATTTTCAAAGGGTCATTTTGATGTCACATCTTGTAAAATATATACCAGGATTATGGCTTGTTTGCAGTTTAATTGAGATGTGACACCCCCGTGTAAAAATATTCCAAAGGTCTTACAATGTTGATAAAGGCTCTAGATTATGAGTGAAATCTATTGGGGGTAACAAAATACACATAAACTTAAGAGGAAAGGGTAGGGTTTATTTTGATGTGGTTACACTTGCCAGGACTTTGGAATAAGCTGGCCATTTGATACCAATCATTCACTGTCACTGGTCATGTGTGTTTGGTGGGGTGGCAGACACATAGCAGGGCCAGCTCCACAGTAAAACGGTGTCCCTTTAGCCCAATAATTTTGTAAAAAATCCAATTATTTGACGCTACAAAAGTGAAAATAAAACCCATATAAATGTCTACAGCAGCACCCATGTGAACCTGTTTACAAACACCACTAATAATAGCAGCCGGGTTGAGTGGCAGGGCAAAGAGGTCAGTGATAGGCTGTTTGGCCCACCGGCACTGTGGTCACAACTAATGAGACGGCCCCCAGAGCTCAAGTTAGGTGGGATGGACTGTATAATATATAAGATATTGAAGATTTAAAACTTTAATTAGCCCTCATTTGCATAATTTTGAAAAGCATGACCTCTCATTATAAAAAGGCCAGACTTTATCTATTAGTCCTGCGGATAAGCCACAGAAATCCAGAGAATTGTTCAAATTTTGATAAAAGCGCCAAAATTGGCACATAAGTACATTTTTGTATGGAGATTCATATAAAAGCGAGACCCAAGTTTAATTTTGCCTTAAACAGGCTTAAAATGGGAATCAAAGATGGCCGCCATAAGGAAATTAATGTTCGTAGAAATATCAGGCAAGCATTTCTTAATTGTCATTTTAACATCACTTAAGAGTGATTTATTTATTTTAATATTGAAAAATAAAGTTGAAAAATGGTACATTGGTGCTCAATTTGAATTTTGGTATAAATATTTAAAAAACCGTTGCCTAAATATCCACCATAACTGTTATGCTTATATGAATACCTTATGGGCCTACATGTCATCATAAAAATAGTATTTTGGTGTACTGTTAAGTGTTGAAAGCATTGATGGCAATCTTTTCTCAGGTATTCCTGCATAAATGCAGACACAGAGAAAAACACACACACACACACACACATATATACATATATACATATACATGTAAATCAGACTCATTTCATGAAACAGCAATTTCTGTTACTCAGCATCCAAGTGAAACCTGTCTCAGCACTAGCAGAGGTTTGATGGTGTCAGATTGATCCTGACATTCCTAAGCAGAAGTCCATTTCACAGCTCCCACAATCATACACAGAAATCCATCCTGTTGAAATCCATTCCAGTGACCAGTATGCACCACATGTACATGGGCCAAGAACGCCTCCATCAAACTTGATTGTGGAGGGTATAAAATCTGAGTATGAATGGCTGCAAAAAGTTGAAGAGCAGCTTAAGAAGGAAACACTGGAACACAAGGACTATATTTCCTGGTCTGCTTACCATGCATCCATATAGACAACAGATCCTCGACCTGTAGCAGTAACTGCCTTGCTCCCTTTATTCCCTGATGTTGCCCATACCCCAGCAATGATATTCCACTCCATGAGGGGTGTGAGAGAAGTAGTGCAACACATTAATCCATATCAAACTCCTGTCTTGTCTATGGATCAACCCCTATTTGCACTTGGAAAGCAAATTCAGTGGAACAAGCCAGATGTCTTTGGGGAGGACAAATATGTTTTGATGCTTGGAGGTCTGCACATAGAGATGGCAGTTCTCAGGGTGCCTGGCCAGTGGCTTGAGAACAGTGGATGGGTCAATGCTTTAGTCCAAGCAGATGTTACAACTTCAGGGAAAGCTGATGCCCTCCTCAAAGTATCTCATGTGAACCGTTCACGTTATGCCCATCAAGTCAGTGCTTGTGCACTGCATGTCCTCCAGAAAAATGCTGACAAGATATATGTGGACCGCAAAAGTGACCCCCTTGACTTCACAACTTGGACCAATGAACAATCTAAGAATCATCCCCAGTTCAAATTCTGGTCTATGGCTTTGGAACTGGAACGTACTGTTATGGAATTTATCAGGTCATTAAGAGAGGGCAATCTTCCACTGTATATCCAAATTCTTGGTCAATTAGTACCCTGGATGTTTGCATTAGACCACAGTCACTATGCAAGATGGCCACCTGTCCATTTCTGAGACATGGTTACTTTAAAGGATAAACACTCAACAGTATTTGCCGAGTTCCAGGCTAGAAAATTCATTGTTCAAAAAACTCAGCATGTCTTTTCCTTGATTGCATTGGACCAAAACCATGAACAGGAAAATGCAATTATCAAGGATGAAGGGGCAGCTGTTGGCCTGACTGAAAGCCCAGCAGCCCTCCAACGCTGGATGGTAGCTGGACCTGAGGTTGCTAGAGCAGTGACAGAATTTGAAGCTGGTCTCAGCTCTGGTGTGTCTGGAAATACATGCCACCATGAGCAAGTTTTGCATGTTCAAAATACTTTTACCAAAGATGTTAAAGCCCTGGTATCTGTAAGGGAAGAAAAGGGGCAATCCTTTCACTGAAGATAGTGCTGAGCTTCTTTTTCTTGATACCAAGGAAATTATGCCCGAGTCTGTAGTTACAACTGTCAAAACGGTTCAAAAAGTTGGTCAGTCACAGTACAAAAAGTTCACACCGGATAGACTTGAAAACTGTTCATGTCCAATTACTGATACAATTCCTAAGAACAAGCTTCCTCTATTTGGAAACACTAAGGCAACTCGTGGTAAATTGAAAACACAAGTAGCATCCTTAAAAAATGACTGCAACCTCTTTGCAAGGTTATATATTGGATGTCAGGCCAGAGATGGGAATCTTGAAGAGTTCTTCAAACATGAAAATCAAAATTGTCCACCTGCTTTGTCTTCAAAGGGAAAACTAAGAGTTGCCAAAAAATCCGAGATTTGAGTTGTCTTGAAATGGGCACGTGTACAAATGCTCCAGAAGTAGATATGAAAATATTGGATGGTGCTGCAACAGTGAATATGCTTCAACCTAGAAAATGCTAGACATTTCAAGATTATGCAATGCAAGTTTTCCTGCCCTATGTAGAGAACCAAGCCAAAAGTGTTAGGAGACTTGATATTGTTTGGGACAGATATATTCCCAATAGCCTAAAGCAGCACACAAGGGAAACCCGAGGTCAAGGTATTCGGCGCCGTATCTGTGCAAGTGCCATCATTCCAGGAAACTGGAAAAGCTTTCTGCGATCAGTTGCCAACAAGTCCAAGTTATTCCAATTTTTAGCAGAATGTACTTCCCATCTTCAAGGTGTGATTGTGATCAGTACCTTTAAGGATGATGTTCTTTGCTCCCATCCCATCGACAAGAAAAATATTGCTCCCTGCAACCACGAAGAAGCCGATACTTGGCTTATTCTCCATGCTGCACATGGAAGTCAACAAGGGTACTCAAAAGTTATGATACGAACAGTAGAATTCTGATGTCTTGGTGCTGGCAATTGCGTTTTTTATAAAGCTTGAACTGTTTGAGTTGTGGGTGGCCTTTGGGGTTGGAAAACATTTGAGATACATTCCAGTCCACACAGTTGCTACTGCACTTGGTTCAGATAAGTGTGAAGCCCTACCTTTCTGTCACTCTGTCACAGGCTGTGATACCGTATCAGTGTTTTGTGGAAGGGGCAAACAAACTGCACTGGCACTGTCATCTGGACCAGCCGCCATACATGATGAAACTTTTCAGTTGATAGAAAAATACATTGTGTTGATGTACAGCAGAACAAGCCCTTTGACAAAGGTCAATGAAGCATGGCAAGCTCTTTTTGCCCAGAGAACGAGAACAATTGACAACATTCCTCCTACCCAGGCAGCTCTTCTGGAACATGTCAAAAGAGCTATCTACCAGGCTGGCTACATATGCCAGGCAGCTCTTCTGGAACATGTCAAAAGAGCTATCTACCAGGCTGGCTACATATGGAGACAGTCACTCATGCCGCTTCAGGAACTTCCCAGCCCAGGTGCCTGGGGTTGGGAGAACTCTTCTGATGGTTGGAATCCTTTGTGGAGCATGCTACCAGAGGCATCTAAGGCATGTCATGAACTTATACATTGTGGTTGCAAGAAAGCATGTCGAGGACCATGTAAATGTCACAGAGCTTCCCTGCCATGCACAGGTCTTTGTTTTTGCCACAGGGATTAAATCAGATGCTACATAACTTTTTTCCACAATAGTTGGCATTTTGTCAGTGTATACAATTACCTCTCTATGGCAAACAGGACATTGAATTTAAAAGACATTACAAAATTATTTCAATTTTAGAAATTCATTGGTTTGTTGAAGTGCTTTTCACTTGGGCAGTTTTTTTTTTTTTGTAAACTACGTTTTGGTGTTACTAGTTGATGATTTTTCTTACTAGTGGATGATTACCTAGCTGCTGAAAAAGCTAATTCCAGCTGTAGCAGCCATATTGAATTCCAAATATTGAAGCTGGTGGACTTGGCCCAGCTAGTCTTAAATTTACCTGAATGGCCATATCTAATGGTACAAATTAGCCAAATTTGAAGTTTTTATCGCAAATACAACAATACCGTACTTTACCAGTATCCCCAAGGAAAAACTAGTTTTGCTTATGGTGGCTATTTTGAATTCCAAATATTAAAACTTGTGGGCGCAACCCAGCTATGGTCTTGGTTTTGCTTTAATCCATATGTCAAAAAGTACAAACTGACCCAGTTTGATGCTTTTATCATGATTGATCAAAATCATACACATCCCTTAATATAAACTAGTTCCGGTTATGGCGGCCATTTTGAATTTTAAATGTTCCAACTTTTGAGTGTTACGCAGCCAGGATGTTGATTTTATTTCAATTTCCAAGTCAAAAAGGACAAACTGGTCAATTTTGATGTTTTTATTACAGGTTGAACAATATCTTATCCTATCCCTTAAGAAAAAATAATTCCGGTAACGGCAGCCATTTTGAATTCAAAATATAAGAGCTTGTGGGTGCGACCCACCTTGGTTCTTGGTTTTATATTAATTCCTATGTAAATAAGGACAAACTGGCCAAATTTGATGTTTTTATCACAAGTTATCACAAGTTGAACAATATCTTACCATATCACTTAGGAAAAAATATGTCTGATTATGGCGGCCATTTTGAATTCAAAATATAGGACTTGGTGGGCAAGACCCAGCTGGGGTCTCGGTTTTATATTAATTCCCATGTCCAAAAGTGCAAACTGGCCAAATTTGATGCTTTTATCATAATTTGAACAATACTTTAGCTTATCCGCTGGACTATATAGAAGTATAATTGTGCCAAGTTTGGAGTTTCTACGTGTTATACTTTTCAAATGAAATGTTGGACAAATTTGCCTGTAAAGAAAGAAAGAAATAAAGAACTAGGAAAGATGATTTGCTGCATAGCAAATCAGTGTGTGTGTCTTCAAAGCACATTAGTATGGCAATGTACAACTATTCCATAACACAGGAGTGGAAGTTGGAATGGCATCTCTATCTATTATAGCTTTGAAGTTATTCAAGATTTAAAATTTCAAATGCCCTTAATTTGCATAATTTTAAACATTTTCATTTCTGTGTATAAAACGGTCAAACTCCTTGTATGGAGGTACAATCATGCCAAGTTTGGAGTATGTATAGTAGTGTCCCAGAAAAGTGTCGGACAAATTTGCTGGTAAAGAAGAAAGAAAGAAAGAAAGAAACTGGAAAAGAAGATTTTTTTTAATCTGTCTGTGTGCCTTCAAAGGTTGTAAATATTATATGCTACAACTTTTGTCCTTTGGTACTTCACATTCCATTAAGCTTATGGCTGCATGCAAATTTCAAAGTCCAAATGACCTTGACCTTTGACCTTTACAGGTCATATGTAAATTGCACAGTGTTACAATACCCACAATTTGAGCTGGACATGATCCAAATTGGAGTAAAATTGACCAAGTTATGGCAAGATGAAACTTTCAAAGGGTCAAATGACCTTGACCTTTGCCTTTTTGAGGTTACATGTTCTTATAAAAATGTCCAGTGTAGCAATACCTACAATTTGAGTCCAACATGATGAAAACTGGGTGGAGATTGACCACGTTATGATTGGATGAAACTTTCAAAGGTCCAAATGACCTTGACCTTTGAACTTTAGAGGTCACATGTACATATACAAAATGTGCAAGGTTACAATAGCTACAATTTGAGCCCAACATGATGAAAATTGGATAAAAATTGACCAAGTTATGGCCAGAAGAAAGCCAGCACCGAAAGTGGCCTTTGACCTTGAAATGACCTTTGACCTTCAGATGACCTCTACCTGACGTGAACCTTGACCTCAAAAATGACATTTTGGCTTAAAATTGACCTTTGACCTTGACATGACCTTTGACCTTGACATGACCTTGACATTTGAGATGACCTTTACCTTGCTATGATCGAACTCCTATACACTCGGAACCACATCTACTATAGTACATAAGATATTGAAGATTTAAAACTTTAATTAGCCCTCATTTGCATAATTTTGAAAAGCTTGACCTCTCATTATAAAAAGGCCAGACTTTATCCATAGAAGTATAATTGTGCCAAGTTTGGAGTTTCTACATATAATACTTTTCAAATGAAATGTCGGACAAATTTGCCGGTAAAGAAAGAAAGAAAGAAAGAAAGAAGAAAGAAAGAAATAAAGAATTTCTAGAAAAACAGAAAAGTGTGTGCTGACACACACACTTTAACTAGAAAAACAGAAAAGTGTGTGCTGACACACACACTTTAAATATAGCTCTCCAAATCGTCTTTTCTAAATACAGTAAAACCTGTCTAACCAGACACCTCCGTATACTGAACACCATTTCTCGGTCCCAAATATATACTTTCAATGCTATCAAACCTCCCAATACTGAACACTTTTTTCCGGTCCCAAAGGTGTTCGCTATAGGGAGGTTTCACTTTAATGTTTTATACAGGTGCCCATGCAATATTAGATTATATATGTCCAGGGCTTACATATCAAGTGAATATCAGTTTCTTCATCAAAATGTTAAGAATTGATCCAGCTTTACTTGTTGTAGGCCTACATCCCTTCCCTCGAACCTTTGTGGCCGATAACGTCGTGCGTTTGCATCCCAACAATACCAATGTACTTGTTTAGAAATACGTAACTTCTGCAAATATGTGACTAAATTTCACAGTTTTAAAATAGATAATTAACCTCTCAAAATGGTTGTTCAATGGTAAAGTGTAAATATTTTTCTCCAAATTGGCTGGTGTCCTGCTACCAGGAATTAGGAACTTGACCACCATAAACTTGTTCACGATGCAGATTTCGACCATGACATAGCCACACCTGATATGTACATGTAGTCAAGGTCTTGGCTCCCATCAGGCAAACAGCAAAAAAACATCTGACTGGCAGAACGTAGCATGGAGGTCAGGTTTTCATTCATGTTCAGAAAGGGCGAGTAATTATTACACTGTGATTTTGTCATAATACAGGCAATTTGGTTCAAATTAATAATATTTTATACTTTACTTCTGCAAAAATTATAGGCCTACTTTTCTCAGTTCTATCGTACAATTTTTCACTGTAGAATTGGCTGCAGTGTAGGAGGCATCCACACAACACATTTGCTAAGGATGGCTCATTCCATTCTAAAACTGAACATGCTATGACAAATATAAAGCTGACCTGTGTGACCTTGAAATGGGGCAGTCATTCACGTGCAATGTCATCAAAGTCGTCTGTCTCAAAGTGCTGGGGCTTACCTGAGACCTTCAAATCAATGAAATGAGCTTCTGTAACTTTTGGGATGATGAAGTGCTATTAAATCTTTATCCATGCCAAAAAGTTTCACTGATACATGTTTACTTCTATGCAAAACTTTAAGATGAAAAAGTGTCCCTCTGTCAGTACAAGCTTTATGGAGTCAAATAGTCAGATGCGGTCACTAATAGTGATGTTTACATGATGATGATGATAATAATAATAATAATAATAATAATAATAATAATAATAATAATAATAATAATAATAATAATAACAAAAATAAAAATTTCGATAAGCCGAGGAAATTCAAATACATTTATTATATATTTGGACCGTCGGCGCTTTGATGTTCCCCAGAAAATATCCACCGATACCCAGTGGAGCTACAGTGTATTAGCAACGCCCCTTCCCTGAATAAGTACCAGGGTAAGCGAATAACTGAAGGGGCGTGGCTAATACACTGCGCTCACCTGCGATGGGGATCTGTAAGCGTCCACGTTCCAACTTCCACTTGTTCCAGGAAATCCAATGTTTGGCTCAGGCTCATCTCATTCATAAAATAGTCCATTTCGGCCATATTTGCCACTTGGGACAGTTGCAGGTCGTCAATGTCCTCATCCCAGAAAGCCAAATTAGCGTGTTTAGGCCTTCTCTCGTGGGAACGAAGGCTACGCCACTCTCACACTCGATCAAGCCCTTTCCGCCAACTGGGCAGCTGATGGGAATAAAATTTCACACGCTGCATAGAGAAATATCGTTAGCCAATAGGATCACTGATTTCCAGTCAACCAATCACATTACGAATAGTGTGATTGCCAGTATAAATACATAATAAATCAGTTACTTGATGGACACTCGCGCGTATCAGTGTATACACAGAGGGCGTGTGTAGGCCAAATGGATGCGAGGAAAGGAGCTCGCGCTGACGCGCTCGCTCCTTTCCTCACATCCATTGGAAACGCCCCTCTGTGTATACACTGATACACGCTCGTGACCATCAAGTAACTATCACATACATCGAAGTACAATGAATACGGAGAAATGAAACCTGAATTAAAATATTACAAGTGAGATGATCCATAATCACAAAAATGGGATACGTTTTAGAACTGAAATTAAATCCAAACGTTTACAAATGAAATCCTTCAGATATACACCAACATAGATGCATTCACATAATTGGAAATAAAACTAAAACTATGGAAATAAAATGTCACACAGATACAGCACAAAAATCAAAGATGTATATGCAATACGTACAATACAAATATCATAACATTTAAGTAAAACGTCATATCCCTGCTGGACTCCTAGTCCACACTCCTTTCAAAGAGCACGGAAACCAGCAGGTGTTCCTCACTAAACGGTTTAATAAAATTGACGATCCATAATCACAGAAATAGGATAGCTAGTAGAACTGAAATTAAAACCAAACGTTTACAAATGAAATCCTTCAGATATACACCAACATAGATACATTCACATAGCTGAAAGTAAAAATAAAACTATATACAAATGAAATTTCACACTTTTACAGCAAAAATAAATAAAAGATGTGTATGCAATACAATGCACCTATCATGTCCTATAAGTAAAAAGTCGTACCCCTGTGCGGGTAAACAGGGAAACCAACAGGTGTTCCTCATTATACAGTTTAATAAAATTTTCGTCCTGAAGCAAAAAATTTGAGAGACTCGACGAATTCATCCTGTTCTGTTGACCAGTAAGGTTTATACGATTGGAATGCAGCAAATATTGTTGGTATATTATTGGCAGCAACTCTCTCCAGAAGAGTGCCCGGGCACAGTATTCCAGTAGATAGAAAATGAACTGGGAGATCCCGACCAGGGTCATCTAATGAGAAAGTACGTCGGTTATATAAGGACCTAATACGTTCTTTCAGGGTAAGGCGGACTGGTTTGATACCTAAAGCCCAAGGTAGATGCGAATGATGAGATCTTTTGCCAATGCCAAGGCAAGATTCATAAGTTGCCCTTGTACTGACTCAAGTCGTGCTACATGTTCACTACTTATATCTAATTATGTAAACTGCCTAAACCAAACATAAGAGTGTGGGGACACACACCCTTACAGGTAAAATTTGACATCTGATGATAATCCCGGGTATGAGCAGATGTCATTTGTGTGCAATTAAAATCAGCAAATCTCCTTGGTTATCTTTGGTAGTGAATATCTCAGAAACAAATTTTTACAAGACTTGGAAATTTTGAGAAATTATCAAAACTGGATGGATGAATCTTTGTGAAATTAACGGCTATGTAAAGACAAGAGTATACCTTATAGGTAACCATTTTTGTTTGGCAATATTCCTATTTGAAATGCTACTTTTTGAGCTCCAAAATGGAAAAATGGATCAATGTTAATTGCACGCGCTTAAAAATTCAATAACATAAAATCTATTCCTTTCAACGAAAAATAAAAGAATGGCTGCCTTAGTTATACTATTGTCTTTACATGGCCGTTGATTTCAAGCTTTTTGTGCCAAAAGTTTTGTGATCCTTTCTCAAAGTATAAATCAGACCCCTTGAATGAAATGCCCCTCATATTTTACAAATAAATCTTAGACTATTTATTGTTACATGCAAAGAAACTGCACATATGGACAAAGCTAAATATGTATACATCGATGGGCTTGTATACAAAAACAGAGACACTTTGGCAATTTTTGTACCACTATGTTATATGCACCCTAAGTAAGAGCAGGCACCACACCAAAGAATGTAAATATAGGACTACATTACAAATATAAACGTTATGTGCTGTGACTCGATTGTATCATAGCCTGGACTTGCTTGTTCTGGTACAGAACGTCCGGAGTAAGCTATAAACAATTATCAGTTGTACATTGCTCAATACATTGATGCAAGTAAGCCAGGCATTCAAAATACAAGTATGACCATAACTGTAGCACAAACCTAAGAATTGAGGGATGACAGACAACTCTACCTGATTTAAATTGTTCAAGTGTCCCTAATTAGCATAAATTGAAATTCTACAACTTTCGTTTGTGGTCCATCACATGCGCCTGTAGCACAAACCCATGAATTAAATTGCACTCTACCTTTAAAGGTCATGAATATATTACCATTGTAATTTTTAAGCGCCCATAGTTTGCATAAATTGAAGTTCTAAAAGTTTTAGTTGTGGATCACTGGACGCGACTATAGCACACACCTATGAATAAAAGTTTGAATGGTACCTCTATCTTTAATAGTTTTAAAGATTCCAAACATTTAAACTTTTGAAATGCACCTAATTGGCATCAATTAAAATTCTACAACTTTTGTTTGTGTGTCTATAACACAAACCTATGAAGATTATTAAAGGGTAAATGGTTCCTCTACCTTTAATAGTTTTGAATATATTCAACATTTAAACTTTAGAAGTGCCCTTAATTTGCATAAATTATAAATCTACTACTTTTGGCTGTGGTTTATTGGCTGCGCCTATAGCATAAACCATGAATTAAAGTTGAAATGGTAGCTTTATCTGTAATAGATTTGAAAATATCAAACATTTAAAGTATTAAATGGCCCTAATTTGCATAATTTTTAACATGTCTTTTCTAAACCAAAGGGTTTATTTCAGTACTAGGTCAATCATTATGCCAAGTTTGGTACTTTTCGAAACAATACTGTCTGAGAAAAACTGATTACAAAATTGAGATGGAAATTAATTAATTAATTAATCAATTAATTAATTAATTAATTGAGGGAAAACAAAAAGTCTGTGTTGTCACAAACTTTATACACAAATAGATACATACATCAATAATGTATTTGAGGGAAAACAAAAAGTCTGCCTTGGCACAGAAACTTAACAAAACAAACAAAATCGGTAGGTCCATAAAACGATAGACCTACCTGTATAGCTAAACCGGTGCAGAAACATGTGTGCCCAATAGTACGTATTAGGCCTGCACAAAATCTGCATTTCTTGCAAGCCTAGTGAGTGTTACTCAAGAGGGTGTGTGTTACAGCCATTTCAACAGATCTCCCCAAAAATGCAGGAAATATACAGGAACAATTTTCAAAGAAATACAGGGCCAATACAGGAATTTAAAGACAAAATACAGAACCAATATAGGAACTTCGGAGCTACAATTGTGAATGTAACAGAATCATGAACATTGAATGGAATCTGACAAGAAAAAAATGCATGATGTTTGCGTATCAACATCATGATTACATTTCACAGACTTGGGAATTTGTACGATCGCCCAAAAGGAAGATTTGCGAAAATAGCATTGTGGCGGGGTGGGGGTGGGGGGGGGGGGGGGGCGGGTGAAAGAGAAGGATGCCTCCTCCCACGTAAGAAGATATTGGTGCCATTCTCAAACTCTAATCACCTGCATATTATGCTCATTATGCTAATACAAGTATGGGCAATATTGTGCCCAAATTTTGTAATGTGCAACATTTCCGTCAAAAAAAATCAATCCCAATGAAAAATGTTAGTGGTGAGCTCTTTTGGCATATACTAGAACTTGACTTTTTAGTGGAAATGCAGGCAGTGTGAGATTCCTGACGTTACCATATTAGTGTTAATGTAGGGCCTATATCATTACTCTTACAAAATATGTAGTGCCATGCTTGTCCTTGATTTTCTTGTTAGGTTTTGTCCTGTGCTTCTTATCTTTCCAGAAATAAATCGCAAAAGGACTCGCGCTGCTTCTTGAGTTCTAATTAAATATGTTTGAAACAAAAACTGCACATCTACATACGCCTAAGTTACCTTTTCGTTCACCAGTATCTGAATGTCGCCTTCTGGAACTTTTCGGTTTCGTTAGAAGTCTTCCGTGTTGAATTTAAGTGCTGTAAGAACATACAGATAAAACCTAATGCGGAGTTCTCAATTCGTTTTTTTGATGCCCCCAATTAAATAACAGATATCTTAAATTCTATCTTGTATGCCATTAATTATAATTGATGTAGGCCTAGGCCTACAATTAATTGTATTCAAGATATCACATGAAATTAAAATTGCTTTGAAAGATTACTGGGGGGAACTTGGAAATTCAACTCTGCCAGACGAGCATTCATGTGTTCTAAAACAGAAAGTAAGTGACCTATATGAGCGTTCAGAAGAAATATGCGGCTTCGCCAATATTGATAACTTTCGAAATTATTAGCGAGTCTATTGCAAAGTTAAAAAATGGTAAAGCATGTGGGATAGATAACATCCCAAACGAATTCCTTAAATACGGAGGACCATCAATCGTTAGTTCTCTTGAGAAATTATTTAATCATTGTAAATTGCTTGAAATGTTTCCTGATGACTGGTTCAAGGGCTTGCATGGTCAAGCCCCTGTTTAAGGAGGGGAAGCCCGAGATCCTTGATAATTACAGAGGAATTACAGTAACCTCAAATGTTTATAAAGTTTTTACATCACTCATGGAAATACAACTTATGTCAGTTTTGGAGCGTGAAAATACTTTAGGTGAATTACATGGGGCTTATAGGAAAGGTCGCGGCTTAGAAGACCAATTTTTTACACTAAAAGGTCTTTGCAGTTTGAGAAAAGACAAAAAAGAAAAGACATGGCTTGCTTTCCTTGATATAAGGAAAGCCTTTGATACCTTAAATAGAGATCAATTGTTCTATAGTCTTTGCGATGCAGGCATACAAGGAAAAACATGGCGTTTTTCGAAACGTTTATACGAAAAAGTACAAAATAAAGTAATCTTCGGCACTTTTGAGAATGAATGGTCCGAGATATTCAATGGTGTGAAACAGGGTTGTATTTTATCTCCCACACTCTTTTCCATCGTGATGAATGATTTGTTATGTATGTTAGAAAAAGATCATTTGGGTATCATATATAGAGATACTTTAGTACCAGCCCTACTATATGCAGATGACACGGTTTTACTGGCTGAGAGCCACGATCAGTTAAACAGGATGCTTAATGTTGCTAGTAAATTTGCTTCCAAATGGGGTTTGACCTTTAATGGTAAAAAGTCCAAAATAATGGTAATTGGCAAAAGGACTAATCTGAGCCAGAAACGGATTTTAGGTGACATTTTATTGGATGGATGCTCTTCATACAAGTATCTTGGGATTCAATTTTGTAAATCACTTAAGGATACAAATCATATCAGTAAGTACTTAAAGCCAAAGGTTTCACGTCTTGTCGGCTACATGTGCAGCATCCTGGCATCTCACGATAATGTTAATAGAATATCATTCGGTGAAAGCCTATGGAAAAATGTCATATTGCCCTCTTTGTCACATGGTTGTCCGGTCTGCTTGTGTAATACATCAATACTCGGTAGCACGGGCGCTTCTACGGGTGAAGTCCACCCCTGCTATTTCAGCTACTTTAGGAGAACTCGGATGGCTGCCATGTAATATCATTTTAAATAGACACAGGGTAAACTATATATTTCAGCCGGATGAAGTGCCAAATTCCTCAATCCAGACTATGTAAAAGAATCTTTGATGACATGGAAATAAATCATAGAAACAGCGGATCAAACACATGGTGCTATTTTAAGGAAAACGAAAATATATTGACAGGGGTTGGTTTGGATCACGGGGTGTTTGGAACTTATCCCAATCAACCAGACTCATTCTATCGCTTAAGCCTAGACTCATATAAAAAAAACTTTTCGGGAAAACCTATATGCTAAAGCTACACTTTCTTACTATAAAGAATTTAAAACATCGTCTTTTTCGGAAAATTATTTATACGACATATCCGATTTTGTAGGGGCCAGATTAAAGTTCAAGGCTCGTACATGCTGCTTGGGAATTCAGGCTGACCAGGCACGCTGGAATCTATCGGACGGAATGTGTAAACTATATAATATGTTCTGTGGTCAAGAAGATATTGCCCACCTTCTCTTCATATGCCCAGTGCTAAACGAGATGAGGAAACACTGTTTTTGGCAGTTAGAAAGTCAGCTTGGCTCAAAAGATTGTCCGATATGGCATTATTTTATAAGTTCGTCTTTACGAATAAAAACTATCATCTTTCTTTCGAATGAAAAGTTTGACAAGGTATGTAAGATCTTTCTGAAAAGAGCCTGGTCCTACCGAGGCACACTGCTTAAAGCAATGACGCCGTATCGTAGGCCTAGGCTATTCTAACCTCCGCTCCCCTCTTATTAAATTTATGAAGCAGCGTCCTTTGGGCAATGTACTGGTAATATAATATAATGTACTTTATATATGACTTGACACAAGATTGCTGGGTCTCCCATAAGGTGGGGAGGGTTGACTCGAGGGATCACTGTTTCCCTAGTATACTGGTCTCTCGGGTGGGCCCAGCCCGTCGCCGGCGTCGGGGGAGCCCCTGCAACTTTTAGGCCTATGTTTTATTGTTTTGCAACGGAACTTCTTTTCGTACATTTGTACTTTTAGTCCATGTTGTGAGCCCTTGTGGGCATAGTACGGTGACAATGAGTGTAACTGTAAGTCTTGTCCATTTCATCGATGTAAGTTTTACCTGGACGCACCACGGGTTTACCCCGCCCCGGTGGTGCCCCCGGTGTAAAGGGGTAGTTTTCCAATAAATTATTATTAAATTATCAGTATTATGGTGTTTATGTATCTGAAAATGGTTGTTTTTCTACAACTGAATTTCAGATATCTCCAATGATGTATCTTAATAGTCTGTCAACCCTGAGTTACGGAAGGGAATTTTTCGAATATTTCGTAAACAGCGGGCAAAATGACCATGTATTTCATACATAACCAAATCTGAGCAGTTTACCTAACTCTTGAAAGAAATTTGTTTGCAGTGTGGTTTGTATTTATTTCTGTAACCAGCAATTTTAGCGTTTTTGCGGTCTTCTCTCGGACGGTGCCGGCAGTTGCAAAGGATCTGTTAATCACATGTGCGCACGCGCACTTATCATTTCTCGGACGATATGGATTGGGCTAACTTTTGCTTGCGACCGCAGAAATGCCCCCAAAATGCGGCTGAAAAGAAATACAAAGTGCATATAGCTACCACATATGCCTCAAAAGTAGGGTACATTGATGAAAAAAGGTTATGCATAAATTAGATCTGTCGGCAAGTAATAATCCATTGTTGTAATATTCACAAAATCCGTTTCCGTAGAGCAAGGTTGATAGACTATAGTATAAAGCTTTAGTCTAGATCGATATGTATAATTCTGTCTGTAAGTGTAATTCTTCAATTCAATTTTGTGCACTAAACTGGATACATAAGTTATAGGATTTTGTGAACTGAACACCGTGTCCGTCGACAAAATCGATATAATGATTTGCTTTTCGTGATAACAATTTTGACAAAATGGAAAGATTATTCGATTTCGTGGACGAAATTTAGGGTTTAACTACTTAGTTCTGGGGAGAATTGGACGTTCAACTAAGCCCGCACCATGAAGGCTTGGCAGGTTTAGTCCATGCCCTCCTTCGTCGGGCATGGACGGCTGCCAAGCCTTCATGGTGCTGGCTTAGTTGAACGTCCAATCCTCCCCAGAAGTAGTTAAACCCCATTCTATCCCAGTTTCCGACAACATAGTTATGTTGCAAGAGACAAACAAGCAAACCTGATCAACTTAAATATAAAAAAAACGCCTCAAGTGACAGACCTATCCCCCCTTTTATTTTTTTAACGGAAATAAGCTTTGCAACTTGGGTTATCACGCGGCGCGTGCGGCGCGTGCTGTTCTAAGAGCAGACTTCACGTTATACTTTGTTTATGAAAGCAAGATCGATGAAACACAATGTGCTGGCTGCTGACGTAACAAGCAACGTCAGCAATGCACGAGAGGGCATGGTTGCTGGGATTTGTTACAAATTTATGCCCGGGGAAAAAAGACGAATTTACCTTGCGCGCGCATGTGACTGGGATAGAATAACAAACTTACACACATAAGTGAAAACCTTATAACATTTTGCGGACGACATTCAAAATTATGCCCACCGAAATGAAACAACAAACTTTATGAATTCTGTGAAATTGTTGGATTTCGTGATTTTCTTTCCCAGTTTTGTCCAACAAAACAGACTCGACGTGGATATATAGAATGACAACCAGCCTAATGTTCAAAATCAAATGTTCAATGATAAAATATTCCCTACCTGGTTCTTTGATCGGCCCTCATTTGTGTGCGCAAACTTGTAGAACTATTCAGATTACAACAACAACAACAACAACAACAACAACAACAACAACAACAACAACAACTTAGACTTTACAATTCCACACGCTACCGCCACCTTGAGTTTACTACAAGTGATAACGTCTTAACAAGTGGGTAAACTACCATGACGATATATTAATAGCGCCAGCGTTTGAACTACAACGAAAAAAATTATTGTTATTAATTGAAATGCGCCATGTTAACCTGTATGTATATAGGCCTACATGTATTACAGTCAACAGAATGAAGGATCGCTGTTTGGTTGACAAGAACGCGATGTCTGATCATAACCTGTGTGCATTTGACTCGTACCTGGCTTCTGTCTGTTGAATGCACAAATGTCAAGTCGACTATAACGTTACGTATACCTGTGCCACAGAGCCGCAATGCATCTGACAGGCCCGATGATACAGATGATCAAACATCTGTCCAACAAAATCGATTGTTTACGGTGTTTCATTTGTGCCCTCTTTACTTGCAGCATTAGTGCACACTGCCACTGGTAGGCCTCCTTCCAAGGCACACATTAATAGTTGTAGTCTCTTCCTATTTCGTGCTGGTCTGGTAATCCGAGGCGTGAAACAGAAAGGCCGGGACCGGATCTGTCATTTGCCTTTGTTGCGGAGTATTCGTTGCACCGTTGCAAGTAAGAAAATATATACGCCTATTTTTGTGCGATACGAAAGAATTAATCATTGCGTGGGAACGAAATAATTATTTCGAGGGAACGCAATCACCATTGTTATTGCGAGGGAACAAAATAAACCGACTTATTTCGAGGGAACGCAATATTATTGCAAGGGGAAGAATAACTATTTTGAGGGAACGTAAAAGGATTGCAAGGGAACGAAATAATAATTTCAATGGGACACAATAGTGTTGCTAGAGAACGAAAAAAAAAAGCATTTTCCCATGTCCCTCCTGGGCCATGTTGGACTGCTCGTTGCAAGAAACATTATTGCGCGATGAACGCAATATTTATTGTGAGGAAACAAAATGAAAATAATATTCTCTTTTATTCTGTAAATTATATGAAATGTACGTTTGCTGATTGGTTTAAAAATACAAGCGAATTCCCCGTATCCCCTCTTTGGTATCCTTCCTGATCACCAAACAGGTATACAAATACCTGTTTTGCGATCAGGCTCATGAATCAAATGACTGATATCAGTAAAAAATTGACCTGCTTTAGTGGAAAGAAAAAAGCTTGTTGCCAAAACTAGCATTCTACATGTTGTTAAATAGTTGATGCTATTTAATAAATTGTTGTTTTTGCATGTTTTTCAGTAGTTTTTATTTCACATTTATAGTCCTATTACAGGATAAAATCGTCACTACTTGTCTGTTCAGGGGATAGAAGAAAATATCCACGTGAAAAGATTTGTATACCATTCAGCCGTTGGCTTTATGGGATACAAATCTTTTCACGTGGGATCGTCACTACTTGTATCCCGTCAACAGACAGGTGGTAACTAATACTGTCCCCTACGGGACTCCGTAGGGATATGGGCCAAGGTGAAGCATTTTATAGCTGATAGAAACATAACTTTTGAGATTAAAGATGTCAAACAACTAGTGTCACTTGCCTTTGAGAGTGTATCTAGGGGAGATTGGGGAAAAGCTTAGAGTGTTTATGTGTCAAGATTAATTGCTTTTGCTAAAATATGCTCATATTTTGACAAATTTGACACGCGGCATTCACGTCTATTTCAAAAACTTGTGAAACAGAGATATCCAAAAATAAAAATTAAGGCGATCGTGTTTGAAGTTTCTGGATAAAAATGACAATTTAATGAATAGATATTAGGTGGATTAGAAGTGTTACATAAATGACGTAGTAAATATGTCAACCGAACAATTTTAACGTTAGCTGACATTTTGTGCCATGCGTGTATGAGGCAAGACATTTCTTAAAGGTGGGAGTTGTTAGCGTCAACTCGATTTAAAATACTACTTACTTCAGTTGCTACCTGTCTCAAGTCAGGAGAGAGATCTTTTCCTTCATCCTGCAATTCATATTCATTCACTGATATGACAATGATACTTAGTTGTTGGTGTGGACTTCCGAATTTTGACTTTGCTTGTTTGATGGCTGACGGATTTTGATCATCGATGTTTCTTGTTGGCTCGCATTTTCCGTGCATTTTCTCTGGCATTGTTAAAAACTGTTTTCCGCTTTTATTTCTCTGGGCAACTTTCATCTATGTTGTCAATGTGACGTTCGATGGTTTTATTTCTTTGAAACATTCTAACTTTATGGACTTTAGATCAGTCATAGCTAACGAGCTAGATACTCCTAATACATTATTTACAGTCATTGTGCCAAGTTTTAAAGAAGCATATGCAGAAGTGTATGATTTGTGAACACAGACAGTCTACAGATAAGCCCTTCAGCCAACAAAAAATTGCCATCCAACCAAGAAAAATTGCCATCCAATCATAAACATCTTCTGAATTTTCTGACTGAATACACATGTACATATCATGAGTATTTACCGTACAAACTTTCGAAGAAATCTATGCAAAAGCCTGTTGGAGTTATCACACAAGATTGTTTTTACATATGGGCCCTGAAACTAACAAAGATTGTCGTACAATCAGATAAGTCTGGTCATATTTGAAATTCATTTCTTCATGCACGTACATGTATCATGGTTTAAAGAGATCCATCCAAAATTGTAGGCAGAGCTGTGTGCCAGATATTTGGTCTACAGATGGACAGACAGATCGATGGCTGGACATGCAAAATAACTTCAGTATATCCTGCCACCCCCCAACTTTGGTTGCAGGAGAGTATAACTAGAAGCTGATCAGTGACCGAAGACCCCTCTCCCAGGATGGATAGACAGACAGATGGGCAGACACGTAGGTGATGACAATACCCCTCCGATAGGTCAAGGTTACTTCTGTTTGACCTAACGACAAAGCTTTGGTGCAAATGCGATGATCGACCCGAGATATCACGGCAAGGCCATTTTTCTTCAATGCAGCACTGTGACCTAAATATGTGACCCAGTGGCCTAGTTTTTACCAGGTATCTGAGGCATCCTTAGGACCAACTGTCATAAATAATTGATGAAGCTACATTCAATATTTTTTTAGATATTGTGTTAACACCGTTTTTTACTTTAATGTAGTACCGTGACCTAAATATATAACCTAGTGACCTACTTTTCGATAGACACCTGAAGCACCTCAATGGCTTCCTGTGATATAAATTTGGTTTCTGTAAAATGAGCATTTTTGGAGATATGGTGTTAACAAGGCTTGGGTGAACAGACATCTCTAGTATGATACACTTATGTACAAAAATATGACCCATATTCATAAATATCAAACCCAACAGTGACAGAAAAGAGATTCCAGAGTTACCAAAGCAACAACATTCATCTTCCAATACCAATGTGAAGAAACAAATTTCACTCCTGACTTGAGATAGGCAGTCACCCACAAAAGGCAACTGGTGGTAAACCGGTCCTCTGAACCTTTGAAATATCCTTCATTAAATACAGACTATAGTGTTTCCAATATGTATAGGCCCAACCACTCAAAATCCGAATTTTATTACTTATGCAAAAAAATAAAAAGAGAAATGGTAAGCCTATCACTATTTTGGTTCTTCTGACTAGGTCGTCGGCTGAGTTTATAGCAAAAGTAGAAAGTAGGCCTATATCGTTTTTGTGATATCTATGAATCTGGAACATTATCTGATTAATAAGTTAAGTGATTGAATCACTGTTGAAGAGTATCAAATGCAAGGAGCAGACCTCTACAAGTCCCTCACTAAACAATTGAAGTTCTACAGACGGACGTCTCTAGTATGATACACTTATGTAGAAAAACATGACCCATATTCATAAATATCAAACCCAACAGACGGACGTGTAGATAACGACAGTACCCCTCCGACCTAGAAGGGCAAGGGGTAAAAACCAAGCACAGCACATTGGAACACTCGGGAAGTCTCTTGGGTGTTGCCAGCTAGATACCCATCTGGGGATATTTCTTGGCTTGAGTGAATGATTGGTCAAGGCTATGGCTAGTTGTGATTTCACTGAACTCCTTTTAACTTTGAGTCCTGCAAATCATGATGGCCTTGCAGGGGACAAGGTGAGCAGTCTGACATCCAGCCTCTTGAAGCCAGACGTGTCTGGGCACCTGGCTGTGACTGGTCATGTGCAGTGTGGGGACAAAGATTCACTCGAAAGGGACCTAGGTGAAGGGGAACAGGGTGGAGGAGGAATGGGGCCACAAATAAGAACTGTTGCTTTACTGTATATATCCAGTGGTTTTTCCTCTTCTTCCATTTGCCTCTCTTCTCTGCTCTTCTCTGGGAAAGCTGAACATGCATTTTGAACAATGAATGCCCAGCAAGTACAAAAACATCTCTTCAAGGGAAGCTCGATCACCTCAGGGCCACAAGAACCATGTCAGCCTAACCAGGGTAGCATGGACATAATAGTCAAAACGTCTAAATCCTTGTGGTAGTTCTCTAGAACTGCCATGAAAGATCTGGGAAAGTGAGTAATGCGATCTGCGTCATGCCTTGCCAGGATATATTGCACAGGTTCAGATCTACACAGCTGGAAACACTATCCACAAAGAACTCTTTAAGGATTTTGATGGGAAAGTTAATCTCAGCAGAGAATCAACTTATTGTACTAAGATAGGTACAGTGTACCCTGTCTTGAGAGGCCACCCTGATGAGAGACCACATGTCTGTAAAATCCACCTTTTCTGAGTCTCGATTTAGCATTTTACATGCTATTTACACTTCCTACAAAAGACCATCATTAGGTCATCCCTTGGCGTACATGGTCTTGGAAGACAGTTCACTGTAAAGTTTTGAGATATATATATAGATAGATATATATTTACATATACATATACATATAAATGACCACTCTAAGATTATACCACCCAGTAATATAGTGACAAGGACACGCTGGATATAGCTGACCATTGGTATAATCATGATAATAATGCTATGTACTATTTGACAAAAGGTGACCACTGGAAGGTGGCCCCAGTAGCATGTGGATATAGATATGACCAGATGATATAAGCAGCTAAAGATGGTACCTCCTAGAATATGTTGACATATAGTAGATCTTCTCCTAAAGACTCTGCCTTGGGAAAACCAATTGTCTGTCAAAGAAAGTATAAACACATGTTCTCTCTATAAGAAGTACAAGTACATTGAAAATGTGGTCTTTTCGTGCAGGTGGGTCTCTCTAAATAGAGACTGTTATTCATTCCTTTCAGAGTCTGCTGTAGGTTTAGGTAAAATGGATATCCCACTAAACAAAAATTGACTCAAAATTGTTTTACCTTCAAATTAATACTGACAGTTCTGCATTTTGGTTATCAGGTACTGCTTTCACTAGCCACTTGGGGGGGGGGGGGCAGACAGCTTCTTCTATCGTAATCTTAACTTGATTTCTGTTCATTTTACGAGGGTTTTTTTTTCATTTGTTTCACAAGCTCTTTGTCACCATGTACATGGGCATGACATTACCAGCAGATGATGACCAACCAAACAGCAAAAGCTTGAACTAACATTTTACAAAGAATTGGTTTTGAAGCATAAATTTACAGTTATTTAATTACAGCAGTTGAAAAAAATTCCATCTACAGTGTGGTACAACTTCCTATATGCCTCCAACCCCAACCGTCCACCCCAATTAGCATGCCGCAAAATCTCTAATTGAGGCCGCAGCTTGTATTAGAATACTTTTTTTTTAATTTTCCAAATTGAAGATAATGAAATCAGGGTGCTTCTTCTGTTAGAGAGTAGTCAGTGCACCATGACCTGATTAGCTATTATGGTAGCTTTAGGAGTAGACATACGGAGAACAGATAATATCAAAAGGTCAAGTAATAATAAACATGTTGTATTTTAAAAACAGAAATTCTATTTTTCTGTTTTTCGGCTTGATTTACAGAAATTGGTAACTTTTTGTCGCCATTTCTGGATTTCCAAACCTGGCAGGTCCACGTATCTACAATTTTGCTTTAGTGGATACACTCAATCCAAACAAAACCCCGTAGTACTCCCCGTAAACAGACACAACTGAGTGGAACCACTCATTTGGACCTCCTTTATCAGTTTCAAAGTCATCAATGAGTGGAAACACTCAACCCAACTCTCACAAGAAATCCAAAACGAGGTCCACATGAGGGAAAAAACTCACTAAGATCTGTTCTATATCTATATTAAAGCTCAGATCAGTGGAAACACTCAGTTGGTACTACTATAGTCGCAAATCAGTTCCAAACGAGGAAAAACACTCAGCATTTAAAATACAGCTCTCTACTAAATCCTGCCTAGTTGAGTAATAACACTCAAACGAATCAAACATGTTGTTTATTATCCAAATGAATTAAATAACTTTAGAACACATTTGAGTCTGTTGTCAAATAAAGCAAAACCCAACAAAAAACAAAAGAAAAAACTGAAAAAGTAAAAAAAAGCAAAAATTAAAAAAAAAAAAAAAAAACAACAACAACAACTCGGACAACACATCTCAAGGTGTGAAAATACTCATTTGAATGTGTACTTGGTCTAAATAATAGCCCTTTATGAGTGAAGACGCCCAACCAGTAAGTGTAGAATTGTTGGTGGCAAAATGAATGAATGAAGATCGCTGAAAATATCCATTTGATACACCAAAGATTTGATGTTTGGTTTGCACGCAAATGATGAAACATACTCAATGGTACAAAGTAGTTTCAATCTGATGAAGATCCCAGTTTAAAATTATTGGTATTTTTAGCACTTTGTGAATTCAAGAATAAACTACAGTAATATATTGGGAGGTACGGGTGGAGGGTAAGGGTATTTCTGCACTGCCGCACTGGAGCATATTATTTTTGAGTGCATGTACCAAATCATAGAAGGGTTGCATTTCTAACATACATACATTTTATTGATGAAAATACTACCCACAGAAAAAAAGGTAATAATATGCTTCTGTAATATTAATAAAATGACATAGAAACATGTGACTTTGAAGGAAAAGAAAAACGTAGAATGGTCATACAGCGCAAAATTTGCGTGGGTCGCACATATGAAACTCAGGCGGGAACATTTCATTTGATTACTTCATCTTAGGAGCCTGAAGTCGGGGTGCGTATTCTATTCCGGTTTTTTCTGCTGAACAAAATGGCGGAGGTTACAACCTTGTAGCTGTCCCAAAGTTGGGGTGAGTCTTCTAAAAGAGAATTTACGGTATTTCGAGATTTCGTCCGATACAAACCAGCTTTAACGGTGGTCACAACCCATCCACAACAAATTAAGACTGCATTAACTGCTTTCTATGGTAACAATTTGTGACTGCATTAACTGCTTTCTGTGGTAACAAATTCAAGCTGCATTAACTGGTTTCTATGGTAAGAAATTAAAACTACATTAGCTGCTTTCTGTTGCAGCAAATTAAGACTGCATTAAATCCTTTCTGTGGGACGGGTTGGGTGCTTTTGTCAACAAAATCTGTTGAGAGTATTTTGATGGGCGTTATGTACAACTCTCAATTTTTTTCATCACTGTTAAAATGGGTTATAAAAGTGAAACAGGTATTATACTATCAGCCTGTTTGAGGGGCAAATTGTTAAACAGTAAGTAAATATGTATGTTATTATAAAATTCCACAGACTTATATTTTAATAATAGGTCTACTCTTTACTCATGCCACATCAACACGAGTCAATATCTCATATTGCAACTCGCAAAACATCCACTAGTTTACTGAATATTTGCAAACTATATCATACAGATTTATATGAAAGGTATCCATTTGACCATTAATAGCTTTGCCCCACAAGAACTGCTAGTTGTCTCACATAGGTACCAAGATACCATTGCATCTTGTCCTAAAATGCAAAATTTGTTGATTTATACATGTAATCTTGAGTGAAGGTTAGAATTGCAGGTAATGGAAAATATGCATGGTCGAATCAACATACCTTTTTTCACTGTTGAAGACAGCGGGCAATTTTGAATTTTCTCAGCACAATGCTGCTTCAACCGACCCCCCCCCCCCCCTTTTTTGGGGGGGGGGGGGGATAACAAGGTTCACATTAACAACAACAACAACAACAAAGAGAGAAGAGTTCTGTGCTCAGCCGACTTTGATGCACATACTTAAGTGACCCTATGGCCAGAATATCACGGTCATCTTTGTCACAGACCATCATCACTGTTTATGTCCTTCACTCATACAGTTCAGGAGTAATATTTTTAAATGAAGAGCGACAAGCTCAATTGTTATGATATAAGCCAGTATATCAGTTTGATCTTTCAAGGCCGCTGAAGGTAAAAATTAACACCAAAAGAGGCCGCAGGTACTTTCCTATTAGAGTTCCAACGGCCTTGGACTCACCATTGTGTTGTGAGGTGAAATGTCACATTTTCTGCTTTTCCCGCTGTAATAATGGTAACATTGATATACCCCCTACCGACATTTCATAATTTTTATAATTCATTAAAAATCAGAATTAACAGCAGCACGATGTAGTGAAGAACTTTGTGATCGAATCCAGGTATTTTCCCATTACATTTGAAGGAAATCCAACAATGTTTGGGAGATGTCAATAATAATAATAATAATAGTAATAATAATAATAATAATAATAATAATAATAATAGTAGTAGTAGTAGTAGTAGTAGTAGTAGAAGTAGTAGTACTAGTAGTAGTAATAATAATAATAATAATAATAATAATAATAATAATAATAATAATAATAATAATAATAATAATAAAATAGAAAAAGAATCACATCACCACCTGCTGTACAACCCAAAGTCAAGGGGGCACAAAAGTATTCTTGTACAATTTTGAAGCAATTGCCTAAGTGGTTTCACAAATTTTTGTCCGACATTTTGCCAAAAATTGGACAACATTACTTTGAACAACATAGAGACCCACACAAGGCACATGCCCACTAAGTTTAAAGTGAATCTGGCAGATAGTTTTTTTTTAGAAGTAAACATGATACCATGTTAAGCACTAAATACCCATCGGCCAAAATGATTACATATGTTCAGAAAAACTGGTTTACTCTAAGACTTTTCTAGTGCCAAAATGTATCCGGAATTTTCTACGAAATGATAAGTTCTTTTTTATATCCGTATCAAAAATGAATATTCCCCCAAAACGTGAGCATGTTCATAAAAGAGCCATTTTTACAAAAACACATTTTCACTCAAATTATCTGTTTATACAACATTGAATTTTGAGTTCCAGTTTTAGAGCAGACATATTCTTGCAAAGCTTTGTGGTCAGTTGAGTATATAGGTTTATTATGTTAGGAATGATATTTGGCGTGGAAATGAAGTCACTTTTCTAGGTTGGACACATTATCTTTATAGTCAATGCTATCTTCACACGTGTATACACACACACACACACACACACACACATATGTGTGTGTGTGTGTGTGTGTGTGTGTGTGTGTGTGTGTGTGTGTGTGTGTGTGTGTGTGTGTTTTGTCATGCTCCGTTTTGTGTTTGGGCATGTAGTTAAGCGTTTCACCTGAACAAAAACTCTAAATTAGTCTTAGACCGATAGCTGTTATGAAAATCAATAGTAAAACAATAAAACAGAGCATTGAACAGCTCTTTAGAATAAACTGGTTTGGGGGATTCACTTTACAAGTGTTACCAAACGTGCACCACATCGTTTTGATATTGAATTTCTTGTATACTTAGTAGGCCTATTGTTGTGTCATTATGACGATGAGGAGGATATTGGGGATCATTATAAAATGTACATGTGCTCACCAATATGCACACATATCCATGCTTCGATTTTGCAGTGCAACCACATTTATTATATATTTGGACCGTCGGCTCTTTGATGTTACCCAGAAAATATCCACCGATACCCAGTGGAGCTACAGTGTATTAGCAACGCCCCTTCCCTGAATAAGTACCTGGGTAAGTGAATAACTGAAGGGGCGTGGCTAATACACTGCGCTCACCTGCGATGGGGATCTGTAAGCGTCCACGTTCCAACTTCCACTTGTTCCAGGAAATCCAATGTTTGGCTCAGGCTCATCTCATTCATGAAATAGTCCATTTCGGCCATATTTGCCACTTGGGACAGTTGCAGGTCGTCAATGTCCTCATCCCAGAAAGCCATATTAGCGTGTTTAGGCCTTCTCTCCAAAACGTGGGAAATAAGGCTACGCCACTCTCACACTCGATCAAGCCTTTTCCGCCAACTGAGCAGTTGATGGGAATAAATTTTCACACGCTGCATAGAGAAATCTAGTTAGCCAATAGGATCACTGATTTCCAATCAACCAATCACA
This sequence comes from Hermodice carunculata, assembly GCA_964020975.1. Taxonomy (NCBI): domain Eukaryota; kingdom Metazoa; phylum Annelida; class Polychaeta; order Eunicida; family Amphinomidae; genus Hermodice; species Hermodice carunculata. The sequence goes on along the minus strand of OZ026614.1, from coordinate 1,723,745 downwards.
TTATGAATAGTGTGATTGTCAGTATAAATATATGATAAATCAGTTACTTGATGGACACTCGCGCGTATCAGTGTATACACAGAGGGGGTGTGTCTAATGGATGTGAGGAAAGGAGCGAGCACGTCAGCGCGAGCTCCTTTCCTCACATCCATTGGAAACACTCCTCTGTGTATACACTGATACACGCTCGTGACCATCAAGTAACTATCACTTCTTATATATTTGGACCGTCCGCTCTTTGATGTTCCCCAGAAAATATCCACGATACCCAGTGGAGCTACAATGTATTAGCAACGCCCTTTCCCTGAATAAGTACCAGGGTAAGTGAATAACTGAAGGGGCGTGGCTAATACACTGCGCTCACCTGCGATGGGGATCTGTAAGCGTCCATGTTCCAACTGAAAAAAGTAACAAAAATACAAGTTGCAAACAACTGCATTTTATACACAATCGATAAACAAAATACAATCTCCTGGCCGTAAATCCACCGTATCTTTGGCAACATATCAACACGAAAAGCTCGAAAAGCCTAGAATTGTCAATCATATTAATTTTAACGAAAAAGAAAATCCAGTAGTAGCGAGTCTTTCCTGGTCAAGTAGTTTCCGGGTTTCTTGAAAACTGTAGCATAAAAAGCGCACAAAGTTGTAGAATAGTCATCCCAGAAAGCCATATTACCGTTTTTAGGCCTTCCCTCCAAAACGTGGGAACGAAGGCTACGCCACTCTCACACTCGATCAAGCCCTTTCCGCCAACTGGGCAGCTGATGGGAATAAAATTTCACGCGCTGCATAGAGAAATTTCGTTAGCCAATACAATAGGATCACTGATTTCCAGTCAACCAATCACATTATGAATAGTGTGATTGCCAGTATAAATACATAATAAATCAGTTACTTAATTTAATTTAAACATATTCATTTATTCTGGATCACCTAATAGTATACATCGAGATACTAAAAAACAGGCTCTCCAGACATAGAGAGACACACAGAATATATACAATACACACAGGACAATACAATTCACGAAATGCTTTGTATGTACCACTCATTGTTACAATAATATTGAAAAATACACTTTCCTGAATGCTATGAAGTAAATACTCACAAGCAAAGACATGTCGATTAAAGAATGAGTACAAGTTATTGATCCAGAAAAATCCACTATGTCACTAGCTCGGTAACCAAAAAAAAAATGACGACAGTCTTAGCCATAAACCGTATATTGACAGGATCAACATGGTAATCAAAATATGAATCGTCTGGAGTCAGAAATGAATTTTTGGACAGCATCAAATAATTTAATGTTAAGGTTTGCAGAAAGGTCATTGTTACCATGTGTAAGATACCGGATAAGTATATCACTTGCTTGATAGACTACAAGACTAGGATTCACACCTGGAGCTAGAATGTAACAAACCGTTTTTAAAAGGGATTTCCTGGGAACTGAATAATAAGGACATTCTAGGAAAAAATGAAGAATACTTTCGTCAGGATTTAGACATTTACAAGCTGGGGACGGTATTATATTAAATCTGTGTAGGTGGGAATTTAGTCCGGATAAGCCCAAGCGCAAACGAGTATGTATGATATTAGAAAATCGACTGCCGTGTGAGTAATAAACAGGAACAGGATCTACAGACGATAAAGTATTTTTCAAAGTAGATTTAAATTTGGATAAAGTTGCAGAACGTCTTATGTCGTCGGGGAGATCGTTCCATAGTTCAATAGAGGAAGGAATGAACGAATTTCCGAACCGTAAGGAGTTAAACCTGATTTGTCTTTGGCTGCGTCGGTTTCTTAACTGGACAGTGGGCTGACCATTGTTATTCGGAACGAGATCCGAAAGATAAGCGGGAGTTTGACCATTAACAATTTTATAAAACATGATTAATTTGAAATATTGGCGTCTTTTAGCTAGAGTAGGCCAGCCTTATTCCTTAAGCATAAGATGACAGGGAGTGCGTTTCAGGGCTCCTAAACAAATGCGAGCTGCTTCATACTGAACACACTCGAGGGAATCAGAGAGAATCTGTGAGCAATTGTCAAAAATTATACATCCATACTCTAAGATGGGTCGTACCATGGATTTGTAAAGCCGAATCAGAGTATTGCGGGATAACCTAAATTTAAGTCTGTGGAGGAGAGACAGACGTTTCCTCGCTTTTTCCACGATTCTGGTAATATGGGCATCCCACTTTACATCACTAGAAAGTGTAACGCTCAAATGTGTATGGCTAGTACCTTCTGGTATAACAGCATTGCCAAGGAGTAAAGGTGGGTGATCTGGCTTGTTATGTTTAGTGGAAAACAAAACAGCTAGGGACTTAATAGCATTGAAAGACATTTTCCACTGTTTGCCCCACTGTTTGTAGAGATATGAACAAGATCTGCGTTCATCCGACCTGCAGAGGTAACGGGATCATGGATTATCTCCAGAATGCTAGTGTCATCAGCAAAAAGCTTAATATCACACACAATATTATCAGTTATGTCATTAATATAAACTAGGAAAAGAAGAGGCCCCAGGGCGACTTTCCAGGAAGTAGAGTTGATGGACACTCGTGCGTATCAGTGTATACACAGAGGGGGTGTGCAGACCTCATGGATGTGAGGAAAGGAGCTCGCGCTGACGCCCTCGGTCCTTTCCTCACATCCATTGGAAACACTCCTCTGTGTATACACTGATACACGCTCGTAACCATCAAGTAACTATCACGTATACAGTGTAATGCATGACACCCCTGAGACACATGGAGCTTGAACTCTGACATAAGGTAAGGTGACCAATCAGATCGCTTGGTCAAGCAAAAGACTGACAGAAATGCACGACCAAATGTCCCTGAAAGGAATCGCGCAGTATGTTCACAGAAAAAAAATATTTAATCTTATTTTGCGATGACAAATATAGGATTTCATTTCAACCTGGTGTGACATTCACATTATACGAGGAGAAACCACCAAATCGTTTTGCTTGAAAGTTGTCGAAATGAAAGTTCTGGGGATATTTGCGAGCGCGATGTCAGCCGGTTCGGACTGGAGTTTCATATCTCGGTGTTTACTGTAATACAGTGAATGGGGGTTTACGTTACAGTACGCGCATGCAGTTGGCCGCAGTCTGCTTGAGCTCTGTGGCCTCAGCTAACACACAGAATGCGACCCTCCCACCCCGCTGACCCTCAGGTTAACCTTTGCCACTCTCGGCAAAACCCACGGTGAAGCACCTGGCTTCCAAAGGCCACAAACACTAACACGACTAAAAGTCCTGCCACTGTACCTGATGGAAACGTACCTCTACTTGCTCACAAGCAATATTAGCTTGATCGTATCCTCAACATAAGAATTCAAAATGGCAAACGTTGGTAAAGGAGTAAGTGGGTGGATTTTCCAAAAGCTGCAGATTTCAAATGGGAACCAGAAGAACATATTCCTTTGGCTTTGAGACAGCAATTTCATGCCAGGCGTACTAAAGCACTGAAAGGCAAGAAATGAAAGAGAAAGCGTGCCAATTAGTTTGCTGTACTGACAAACATAATACATGTACTTGTATCTGTTCCAAGAACACTTGTTAAAGTGTGTGTGTAAACACACACTGTTCTGTTTTTCCTAAAATTCTTTTTTAAAGTGTGTGTCAACACACACTTGTCTGTTTTTCCTGAAATTCTTTATTAAAGTGTGTGTGTCAACACACATTTCTGTTTTTCCTAAAATTCTTTCTTTCTTTCTTTATGTCTGTGTGCCAACACAGACATATTGTTTTTCTAGGAATTCTTTCTTTCTTTCTTTCTCTCTTTCTTTCTTGTGTCAAGCTCAAAGGTCAGTTTTAGGTCAAAATGTCATTTTAAAGGTCAAGAACCACTTCAGGTAGAAGTCATTTCAAGGTCAAAGGTCATTTCAAGGTGGAAGGCCACTTTCGATGGTGACTTTTTTCTAGCCATAACTTGGTCAATTTGGATCCAATTTTGATCATGTTGGGCTCAAATTGTAGCTATTGTAGCATTGCACATTTTTTAAGTCTCGTCTTTTTATAATAAGAGATCATAACTTTTCAAAATTATGCAAATGACGGCTAATTAAAGTTTTAAATCTTCAATATCTTATATAGTATAGTACATGTAGATGTGGTTCCAAGTGTATGGGAGTTCGATCATTGCAAGGCAAATGTTATCTCAAATGTCAAGGTCATGTCAAGGTCAAAGGCCGATAAGCTAAATGGAATGTGAAGTACCAAAGGGCAAAGTTGTACCATTTAATATTTACAACTTTTGAAGGCACACAGACAGATTTCCTTTGAAGCAAATCTTCTTTTTCTAGTTCTTTCTTCTTTACCAGCAAATTTGTCCGACATATGCTAATTAGCATAATTTAAATTAATACAATTTTTGTTTTACATTCATTAGATGCGCAATTATCAATAACCCCCTGGTAAAAGTTGGAATGACATCGCTATCTATCACATTTTTTAAAATATTCAAGATTTAAAACTACAAATGGCCCTAACTTGCATAATTTTAAACATCTTCATTCCTTTGTATAAAAAGGTCAGACTTCTTGCATGGAGGTACAATCATGCCAAGTTTGGAGTTTCTATGTATAATAGTATGCGAGAAAAGTGTCGGACAAATTTCCTGGTAAAGAAGAAAGAAAGAAAGAATTTCAGGAAAAACAGAAAAGTGTGTGTTGACACACACACTTTATTGAGACATTTTGATTCTAACCATTTGCTTAAAGATAATAAGAACAAGTTAATGAGTCTTGCAGAGCAATACATAGTCCCCCGCTCGTCGCCCACGAGGTTGAATGGACTACTATATAGGGGTGTGATCTAGATGAAAAAAAAAATTAAAAGGCCCTTTAATCCCAAGAGGATCAAGTATTGCATAGCTATGTGTAGTTCCTTACCAGACAGCAAGTAAATGTAGTAAAGATGCATGAAGTTTGGGATAACAATGTTGTTTGGAGTTGAAAGGAACCTGATGCAAATTCACTAGTTTCTTAAATGGTAATTTGGCTGTTTGTTTTTACAGATGCATTACTTACCAATTTTAGTCAGCCTCAACAATGAGAAGGTGATGATCTGTAAAATAGAGTGGAATGTTGTGCAAGGGCAGCAACTTTGATGAAAAGATAAGGTCAAGGATTGCTTCCAGATGATGAGTTGGGTTCTTTACTAACTGTACAAGTTCAGTATTGCAAAGAGTCTGGAGATGGTTCATCTTCTGAAAATCCAAATTGAAATCTCCTCCAATCAGAATGTTGCGACAGCTATGCAGATTTGCCTCATTTTTGCACTTTTGTAAAGGGTCACAGAATGTAGGTTTCAACTGGGTCCAGCGGGAGGATGGCGGAACATATACACAAAGAATCAATGTTGCTTTTGCCATGTGACGACAGCAATGCCCCAGGAACTATGCAAGCAACATTTTGGTAGCTGTAGGTGTTATGGTATTTGAAATATGGCCTGGACAAGGATTTACACGGAGTTTATACTGTGACCTACATATCTGACCTAGTCACCTATTTTTGCTCATAACACATTTTCAAGTCACAATGAATTAACAGGTAAAATTTCAATACAAGAAGTCAAAAGTAAAACAAAATTATAGTCAGGATGTGAAAATACTGAACATTTACAAATCACTGTAACCTACATATTTGACCTGGTGACCTAGTTTTGCTTTATGGCACATTCTTAGATTAAGCTTCACATTTGTGTAAAATTTCATTAAACTAAGTAAAAGGACAAAAAAGTTATGGCCCGGACAAGATTTTGAATGAATTTCACAGTGACCTAGATATTTGACCTAGTGACCTATTTTTGCCATGTGACACAACAACTCCCCAGGTAGTATTAAAATAATAAATTTGGTAGCTGTAGGTATTATAGTAAGGGAAATATGGCATGGACAAGGTTTTACATGGAGTTTACACTGTGACCTAGATATTTGACCTTGTGACCTAGTATTGCGTCGTGACACACTTTTAGGTCACAATACATTATCAGTAAACTTTTATAACAAGAAGTCAAAAATTTTTAAGAATTACAGTAAGGACATGAAAATACTGTACATTTATGTATTACTGTGACCCAAATATTTGACCTAGTAACCTAATTTTACTTTACGACACATTTCCATGTTAAGTAACATATTTGTGTAAAATTTCATCAATCTAAGTAAAAGAACAAAAACGTTATGGCCTCGACAAGTTTTTACAAGGATTTCACATTGTGACCTAGATTTTGAACCTAGTGACCTACTTTTGCCATGCTACACTCCAGCACCCCAAGAAGTATGCACATAACAAAGTTAGTAGCTGTAGGTATTATGGCATAAGAAATTTGGTGCTGACAAGGTTTTACACAGAATTTTATACTGTGATCTATATTTTTGACCTAGTGACCTAATTTTCCCTCATGACACACTTTTGGGTCAAGGTACATTATCATGTAAAATTTCATAAAAAGAGGTCCAAAAGTTAAAAAAATTACAGTCAGGACCTGAAAATTCTGTATATTTACATATCGTGGTGACCCGAATATTTGACCCAGTGACTTAGTTTTGCTTTATGACACTTTCTAAGATTAAGCTTCACATTTGTGTAACATTTCATGACTCTAAGTAAAAGGACAAAAAAGTTATGGCCCGGACAAGATTTTTCGTACATATGTATTCTGTGACCTAGATATTTGACCTAGTGACCTACTTTTGGCACACAATACACCTCTATCCTAGGAAGTACAAACACATTAAATTTGGTAGCTGTGGGTGTTATGGTGTTGGAAATATGGCCCGGAGAAGCTTCGGACGGACGGACTGACGGACGGAAGGACGGACGGACGAGGTGCAAACCTATAGTCCCCCACCAAGTGGGCGGGGGACTAATTAGCTTTTCCTTGAACTCTGTGAGCCAGGCTGCTGGCCAAAATGCAAGCTACCATTGGTGGAGGTGTTACCTGCTTCTCAAGCTGACAAGAGATTATGTATACTAGTCTGCCCAATGTATATAATTATCACACAATTAGCCATCTGGTGATATCGGCAATCGTCATTCCATTTAATGATAACAGCTGGACTAATAATATTCTGTGGCACTCCGCTTCTTTGCCGTGGTCCTGACTAGCTTAGCTAGTCAGGTGGCCTTTATCAACAACAAAAAAAAAACAAAAAAACAAAAAAAAAACACTCAGCCTTATTCCACTGTCGCAACTTTGCGCTTCGCATACTCACAGTCCCTGCTGATGATGCCAGCTAGCAGGGTCATGGGAGCCCTAATAAGGGCTACCTTCTCCCTTCCCTTCTAAGTTTGCCCTCTGTTCTCTTCAGTGACTAATCCTAAGATTTTATTCCTACTCTCCCAGCACTGCACCAAGAAGCCTTTCACTGACTCTAAACCAACTCTACTTCCTGGAAAGTCGCCCTTCAATCCTAGTATCCATGTTAACCTATCATTCTCTACCATGTCCCTTACTTGCTCTAAGCTTTTACACTGCCCATCTTGTTCTCCACTGTACAAACAGCTGGTCTCTAAGTACTCTATAACCTGTACACCATATCATCATATGATCAATGGTCTCATCCACATCCTCCCTACACACCCTACACTTCCCATCGCTCCCATTCGTCCACTTCTGTTTCTTCTTCTCCAGATTGATCACTCCTGCTCTGCCATGAAATAACAGTCTAGAACTCTTGCTACCATCCCAACATTTAGTCTTCACTGGCTTGTCTACAGCTCTATATGCTTTCAGTGTGCTCTTCTAGTCAACCCCTCTTTTCCACTACTCCACATGTTCCTCTTGAATCACCTTTCCTATATACGATTTCCAGGCCACTTCAATCTCATCTGGCCCTTTCAACTCATATTTCTCAGCTAACTTGTCTATTTCTTGAACCCATTTTGTCTTTTCATTAACAGCCTCCATGTACACCTTCCTACACCATCTTTCTTCATTCACCTGTTGCAGATATCTCCAATAACCTAAGCTAGCCTTAGCTATTCTATCTCTTATTAGTGACCATCCCAACTCTCCCAACACGGCCTCTGTTGCCACACACCGTGGTGCCCAAGCATCCATTTCCCCATTTCCCTCTGTGCCTTCTCCATCCATTCAATATCCTTTTCCCTAATGGCTATCGCATCTAACCCATATAACATTCCAGGTATGTCTACACGTTCCCACAGCCCCCTTCCTGTGAATGCTCTGTTGAAGCTGTTCCCTGCCGTGACCTTTATCATATCTTTCGCTCTATTCACCTTCTGTCTGATTTTTTCAACATGGTACTTAAACATTCCCTGTCCTGTGACCTTAATATCACCCCTAAATATTCGTACTCCTCACCCTCTCCAATTCTAATGACTTTCTCTTGACCCTTTGGTATCCTAAACTTCCCTACCATCCGTCTCTCCTCCTGTCTTCTCTTCTGCCCCAAGACCATGACCTGACTCTTCTTTGAGATCACTAAACTCTAATCTTCACTTTTCTCCATACTCACCTGCTATCCTCAAAAATTCCTGTAACTCTCTACCTGTATCTGTCATTAACACAATGTCATCAGCGAAGAACAGCCCTGGTATCTTTTCTCCTCCTATTGTTACTCTTTTCTTGCTCTCTAACAGTTCAGTTTCCAATTCTCTCATGTATATATGGCAAACAAAATCGGTGATAACACACAACCCTGTTTTTTGCCCGATATCTTACCTTTGCCCCCTGAGTTTCCACATCTCCTATACTGAGACTACAATTTATATCTGCATACAGAGCCTTTAAAACTTTCAGACTACCACCTCGAAAGCCTAGCCCTTCCATTCTATCCCACAGTGCATTTCTCCTAGCCCTGTTGTAAGCTTTCCGCACATCAAGGAAGGCCATGTACACATTTCTTTTCCTTTTCCTTGCTATCTCTAGCACCTGTGATAATGTAAACATGTGACCAACAACCCTCCTGCCTGGTGTGAAACCATTCTGAATATCTCCTAAGTAACCCTCCCTCTCCACAACTCTCCCTAGTCTCATGTACATTACACGTGCAAAAATCTTTCCTATATTTGAGGCTAATGCTATCCCTCTGCTCTGATCTAAGCTATCCACTGATCCTTTCTTCGGGATGTATGCTATCTTCAACTCCCTCCATTCTCTTGGGGCCTCCTTTTTTTCAATAGCCAAATTAAACAGACATTTCATACTCTCCCACAATTTTGTTCTGGATCTTTCTTTATAAACTCATTTAGTACCCCATCTGGCCCTGGAGATTTTCCTACTTTCGACCTGTCCACTGCTATTTCAATCTCTACTCTCTCAATTCTCTTGCATAGTTCCTGTTCCCAGCTGCCAGATCCTGTTTCTACTGTACCACTAGGTGGCTCCCCCCTCCCCCACTGTGGGTCATTAATTTCTTCCCAGTGTTCCTGCAATGTCGCTTCTATATCCTTAGCCTCCTCTACTACTTTGCCTTTATGCTCAAGCTTGTCAATTCCTACCCTGTTCCTTCTCAACACCTGTTTCCCAAAAAAATGCTAATGAATCACCTCCACTTGACAGAACCCTTTTCGTCATCTCATTATTCCTCTTTATCTTTCTCATCTCCTGTACGATCCTTCTTGCCTCCTTGTACTCCTTCTCAGCCTTAGGTATTTCATTTTGCTGCCTGTTCTTCCTAGGAAACCTCCAAGCTTTGTTCTTAACCTTCCTGTTTTTAATTGCACTCTTTATCTGTGTATCTATGCTATACCCTTTCTTCTCTACTGGTACTCTTTTCCTTTCTATTACGTCCTTTGCAACCTCAAATATTACTCTCCTCATGTCATCTGCCATCCCCTGAATATCAACTGATTCACTCTCCACCCACCGTCCCTCCCACCCCCTCAGCTGATCATGGAGTCTTTGTCTGTATGGCTAGTTTTAGAAACTACTTCTTATTCTATTAAATTAAATGCAAAGGAGGGTTGTTTGATAATAGTACATTTTTTTAAAGTATTTCACTGTTATATACATTTTTTTCAGTATGGGCCTATAAAACCTCCATTTTATCATGAATGGATACATGTACAGATGTATGAATGACTTTATTACTGCACCATAAATACAATAAATGGTAATCTATAACTCAATACACCATACCACAACAGTACAATACAACACAGTACATTACAACAATCCTTGATACGTATGCCTTAGGGGCAGTTCCACCCCCCCCCCCACAAAAAAAATGTTTTGGCTTGTTCAACATGGTCAGTAAGGGTGCAGAATGGGAAGTTAATTTAATGTTCACACACACACACATACATACATACATACATACATACATACATACATACATACATACATAAACATATATATATATATATATATATATATATATATATATATATATATATATATATATATATATATATATATATATTGAAAAGGAAAAATGTGAAATAGACTTTCAGTTCATGTTTGACAAAAAATTGTGATTCATGTCTTTTTTAAATATGAGACTTGTGTATTTTCCTAAGTATTTAATTGTACATCATGACAATGTACGGAAGATTATTTGCCACAACTTTGGAAGGCAAACTGATCCTTGGAAGGAGAAAATTATTTTCATTTCTGGGTGCTTTTACCATTATAAATATGAAAAGAACAATTACATAAAAAGTGATATGCCAGATTTGTAGAGGTGTTTTGTTATGATTTTGCACTGTTACAATTGTCCCATCCCATGATTGTGTGAAACGTTCCAGTGCACCTCTTACCACAGCCCAGACTCTTCTCAAGAAAATGGATCTCATATCGATGCAAATTAAGCAGCTGACAACAGAATATATTCAAGGAATTTAAATAAATAAGTACAAGCAAATTGCAAAATGTGTACAAGGAACCATACAGACTTAGGTTATCCATCATATTATCACTATCTCACATCACATGCTTGTGTATGTAATACACAAAATTTCTTACCACTAGGTATCCATCATTTATTACTATCTCTCATCACATCCATGTGCATGTAACATGTAAAACACAAAAAATAACAAAGATTACATAAATGTAATATTTGGGTATAAATGGCACTGAAACGAGTCTTGCGCTGGTTCCCCGCTGATGACCCGATTTTTACACATAGGCTAATAAAGCCTACACGTTTGCTTCTAAATTCAAATTTGATGAATATTATTTGTTCTTTAAATGAAATAAAGACGTTCATATATGCAATGATTTAGAACCACAGGCTTTCAGTGATTGGAAGGGAAGAGCCCTTTGCTTTTTGATCAATGGACTTTATAGTGTTTGAACGGTACTTGGGCTTACAGATTTGGGTTTCAGTTTCATTTGAATTAAATATTAAATACTAGTATTAAAATAAGTATGTATTGTATATCATTTATATATCACTGAGCCAGGCCACTTGGTCGTTATTTGACTTCAACCTGCAGCTTACGCAAATAGTATTTCCTTCTTCTTTTTTTTTGTATTGATTAACGATAATATAAAATCGAAACCGATTAGAGTGGTAATGGGGCTGACATGTTCGCCTGGTCCTAAAACCTTGCCACGCAGTCCGGTAAAGGTACATTTGAATGTCATACCTTTGACTTCAATCTGCAGCTTACGTACGTAGTGTGTCCTTCTTTTTTCTTTGATTGAATTACGATGATATACGATCCAAACCGATTGGTGTGGTTATGGCGCCAACATGTCCGCCTGGTTGCAGTGCCTTGGTACATAAGCCGGTAGGGTAGATTTGAATGTCCTCCCTTTGTCTTCAATCTGAAGCTTACGCACGTAGTATTTCCTTCTTTTTTCTTTGTATTGATTTACGATAATATGCAAGGGAAACCGATTGGTATGGTAATGGCGCCGACACGTCCGCCTGGTTCTAAAAGCTTGGTTCATAAGCGGGTGACGGTAGATTTGAATGTCATACCTTTGACTTTAATCATAGCTTTGTCACTCGTGATGGCAACAGAAAACTGGATCTAGTTGAAGACGGAGTCCATATCAACACACAAGGCACCCGACTGCTCGCAGCGAATATAAAATATAGCATAGACCCCAGCCTCCGTGAAGTGAGAAAACCACGCAGGCCTAGATATGATCAGAGACAGAGACTTTCGGAGACAACCTTATTATGGCTTATAATCGTAGATAGGAATATGTAAACTGAGATACTTATGGAGGATAGACTGAAAATTATGACTTGGAATATACACGGCCACAAACACTATGTTGGTGGTCAAAGTATGTCAAAATTTGAGGACCATATTATTTTTTTCCTTGATGACTAAATATGACATTTTTGGCCTGACAGAAATACATGCTGGCCCTGATATAGATGTTAATTTTCCTGGTTATATTTGTCACAAGAATTGTAGAGCAAAATCCCCAAAAGCAACAAAGTTCTTTGGAGGCATAGCTTTATATATAAGAGAGAAATATAGACCCTTTGTGGAATTGATAATAATAATATTCTGTGGCACTCCGCTTATCTGCCGCGGTCCTGGCTAGCTTAGTAGCTAGTCAGGTGGCCAAAAAAACAAAAAACAAAAAAAAAAAAAAAAAAAGAAAAGCAAGCCCTATCCCACTGTCGCAACTTTGCGCTCGGCATGCCCACAGCCCCTGCTGATGATGCCACCTGGCAGGGTCATGGGAGCCCTAATAAGGGCTACCTTCTCCCTTCCCTTGCTAAGTTTGTCCTCTATTCTCTTCCGTGATTATTCCTACTCTCCCAGCACTGCACCAAGAAGCCTTTCACTGACTCTAAACCAACTCTACTTCCTGGAAAATCGCCCTTCAATCCTAGTATCCATGCTAACCTATCATTCTCTGCCATGTCCCTTACTTGCTCTAAGCTTTTACACTGCCCATCTCTTGTTCTCCATTGTAAAAACAGCTGGTCTCTAAGCGCTCTATAACCTGTACACCATGTCATCATATGATCAATGGTCTCATCCACATCCTCCCTACACACCCTGCACTTCCCATCACTCCCATTTGTCCACTTCTGTTTCCTCTTCTCCAGATTGATCACTCCTGCTCTGCCCTGAAACAACAGTCTAGAACCCTTGCTACCATCCCAATATTTAGTCTTCACTGGCTTGTCTACAGCTCTATATGCTTTCAATGTGCTTTTTTCCTCAATCCCTCTTTTCCACTGTTCCACATGTTTCTCTTGGATCACCTTTCCTATATAGGATTTCCACGCCACTTCAATTTCATCTGGCCCTTTCAACTCATATTTCTCAGCTAACTTGTCTATTTCTTGAACCCATTTTGTCTTTTCACTGACAGCCTCAATGTACGCCTTCCTACACCATCTTTCTTCATTCACCTGTTGCAAATATCCCCAGTAGCCTAGCCGAGCCTTAGCTATTCTATCTCTTATTGGTAACCATCCCAACTCTCCCAACACTGCCTCTGTTGCTACACACGGTGGTGCCCCAAGCACCCATTTCCCCATCTCCCTCTGTGCCTTCTCCATCCATTCAATATCCTTCTCACTAATGGCTATTACATCTATCCCATACAACATCCCAGGTATGGCTACACGTTCCCACAGCACCCTTCCTGTGAATGATCTATTGAAGCTGTTCCCTGCTGTGACCTTTATCATACCTTTTGCTCTGTTCACCTTCTGTCTGATTTTCTCAACATGGTACTTAAACATTCCCTGTCCTGTGAGCTTAATGATCACCCCTAAATATTCGTACTCCTCACCCTCTCCAATTCTGATGACTTTCTCTTGACCCTCTGGTATCCTAAACTTCCCTACCATCCATTTCTCCTCCTGCCTTCTCTTCTGCCCCAAGACCATGACCTGACTTTTCTTCTCACTAAACTCTAATCTCCACTTTTCTCCATAGTCTCCTGCTATCCTCAAAAGATCCTGTAACTCTCTACCTGTATCTGCCATTAACACAATGTCGTCAGCAAAGAACAACCCTGGTATCTTTTCTCCTCCTATTGTTACTCCTTTATTGCTCTCTATCAGCTCAGTTCCCAGTTCTCTCATGTATATGGCAAACAAAATCGGTGATAACACACAACCTTGTTTTAGCCCGATGTCTAACCTTGCCCCATGAGTTTCCACATCTCCTATACTGAGACTACAATTTATATCTGCATACAAAGCCTTTAAAACTTCCATAAAGCCACCTCCAAAGCCTAGCCCTTCCATTTTAGCTCACAGTGCATTTCTCCAAACCCTGCCGTACGCTTTCCGCACATCAAGGAAGGCCATGTACACCTTTCTTTTCCTTTTCCTTGCTATCTCTAGCACCTGTGATAATGTAAACACATGATCAACAACCCTCCTGCCTGGTCTGAAACCATTCTGAATCTCTCCTAAGAAACCCTCCCTCTCCACAACTCTCCCCAGTCTCATGTACATTACACGTGCAAAAATCTTTCCTATATTTGAGGCTAATGCTATCCCTCTGCACTGATCTAGACTATCCACTGATCCTTTCTTTGGGATGTTTGCTATCTTCAGCTCCCTCCATTCTCTTGGGGCTTCCTCTCTTTCAATAACCAAATTAAACAGAAATTTCATACTCTCCCACAATTTTTCCGGACCTTTCTTTATAAACTCATTTAGTACCCCATCGGGCCCTGGGGATTTTCCTACTTTCAATCTGTCCACTGCTATTTCAATTTCTATTCTCTCAATTCTCTTGCATAGTTCCTGTTCCCACCTGTCAGGTCTTGCTTCTACTCTACCACTAGGTGGCTCCCCCGCCCCCCACTGTGGGTCATTAATTTCATCCCAGTGTTCCTGCAATGCCCCTTCTATATCCTTCTCCTCCTCTACTACTTTTCCTTTATGTTTAAGCTTGTCAATTCCTACTCTCTTCCTTCTTAACACCTGTTTCCAAAAAACTGCCGATGAGTCACCTCCACTTGACAGAACCCTTTTCGTCATCTCATCATTCCTCTTTATCCTTCTCTGTGTCTTCATCTCCTGTACAATCATTCTTGCCTCCTTGTACTCCTCCTCAGCCTTAGCTATTTCATTCTGCTGTCTGTATTTCCTAGCAAACCTCCAAACTTTATTTTTAACCTTCCTATTCTTAATTGCAATCTTTATCTCTGCGTCTATGCTATACCCTTTCTTCTCTACTGGTACTCTTTTCCTTCCTATTACGTCCTTTGCAACCTCGAATATTACTCTCCTCATGTCATCTGCCATTCCCTGAATATCAACTGATTCACTCTCCACCCACCGTTCCTCCCACTCCCTCAGCTCATCATGTAGTCTTTGTCTGTATGCCTCCCAGTCAGTATCCTTACCAACACACCAAACCCATTTGACTCCGCCTTGTTTCTTCACTTTCTTCACACACCTAAGATTCACAACTATCCAATTATGGTCACTTCCAATATCCATATGCCCTTCCTCATCAATGCTACATGTCTCAATATCCCTGAACATTCTCTCGTCTACCAGCACATAGTCTATGATTGACCTCCTGTCACCTGCACCCCATGTCCACTTTCCTTTACACTGCATGTCCCTATTCAAAATCCGTAGCCCAAACTCCCTAGAGAAGCTAAGCAGCCTCCTACCATTCCTGTTTTGGTCTCTATCACCTCCATCAATCCCATCTAATCCATCTCCTATGTGACCATTGAAGTCCCCCACAACCATGACCTGGTATCCCTGCTCCTGTACACTGTTGACATGTGTTCTGAACTGCTCATACACATGGTCGTTCCATTCCTCCGGTAATCCCTCTCTGCCTACATATATTACCCCTAGTGCTATCTTACTCTCCGATACCGATAGATTCCGATGGGTTGGTGTGGATAAAACTAAAAGCCGGTTTACTAGGATCGGACTATGATCTGTGTATAATTATGTACTGTGTACATCCCACCAGAAAATTCAGTTTATACGAGCCAACTCGATTTATTTGAAAAGCTGTGTTCTGATATTTGTAGATTTTATTCACTAAATGGAAGATGTGTGTTAATGGGTGACTTTAACGCGTCAACTAATCTAATGTCAACAGTGATTATGTAATGACAAACAAAGCTGATGATATTCATTTAGCCTACCCCTTCCAACGGATGACTATGTTGATACTCCAATGATAAGACAAAACAGTGATACCAGAACAGTAGACAATCATGGAAAATCCCTCATTAACATGTGTATAGCCAGTAATATGCGGATCGTAAATAGACGTAAATTTGGAGACCTGACTGGCAAGTTTACTTGTTACAGTGCCAATGCAACACACCCGACGTATATAGACTATGTTATTGCTGATATTACCTTGTTTGCAAGTGTAAAGTCTATGATTGTCCATAAAACTTCTTGGTTTTCCGACCATTGCATGCTTACCTATAATGTCAAATGTGAACAACACATCTTAAATCTTGTAACCTATATCAATCAAATGTGTATAAAGATAGACTTGAACACCTCCCTCACAGACCTTTATGGGAAAACACAGATCCAAAACTGTTTGAGCTTGCCCTCGAAACAATATGTAGAAACGATATTGATGCCATATTGGCAAAAGATTTTAACCCAGAGAACAGAGAGGACATTGATGCTGCAATTAGTGAATTGAATCTCATATTGGATAAAGTAAGTAGATTTATGTTGAAATATAAGTCTCGTTGAAAACAAAGAGGGCCGTACCTAAGTTTGTAAACAAGAATTGTCATACATTTTTTTGGAACATGAAAGCTCTTGCACAACAATTACATGAAGACCCCCACAACTACGCGTCGCGGCAAACTTATTACGCTTCGCGCCGTGCCTTTCTGAAAACAAGTAAAGCATGTGAGAGAAATTTCAAAAGTAATATAATTAGTTCTTCAAGTAAACTTCACAATGTAAATTCGAAAGAATACTGGACATTAGTTTAAGAATTAGAGTCCGTTGCCCATCCAAAATCAAGTCCATCAGAAAAAAATTGATCCAAATGAATGGTTTAGACATTTTAAAAAGTTAATGTCGGAGACTGAAGGTTCAAGTATAAAGCAGAGCCCAATCTATTATCATGTTTTAAAAAGACCAAATGAGACCATTACCCCATCATTTTCAGAACTTGATTTCCAAATTAATAAAACTGAAATAAATGACTGTATTAATGATTTAAAAAATGGAAAATCACCAGGAAAAGACGGCATTCTTGATGAAATAATAAAATCCTGCACAGACACTCTATTTCCAATTTTCGAAAAACTATTTAACTTAATCTTTGTTTCTGGATACTTTCTCAACTCGTGGAAAATCAGTCTATTAACACTGATACACAAAGGAGGTTCATTTTTAGACCCTAACAAATATAGGGGAATTTCATTAAGTAGCTGTTTATCAAAACTATTTTGTACAATATTAAAGAAACGTATAAGGAAATATATGAAACAGCATGAGTATCACAATAAATATCAAATTGGTTTTATGAAAAATTCACGCGCGAGCGATCATCTCTTTATACTAAGAATCCTAATAGATAAATACGTAAAAATTGCACCTAAACAAAAATTCTTATATGTATGTTTTATAGATTTTCAAAAGCGTTCGATTCAGTGTGGTACGATGGGCTATTTTATAAATGTTTGACTTATGATATTAATGGATTTATGTATAGAATTATAAGGGACATGTCTATCAAATCAATCATACAACCAAAAATTTTCCTCGGGATTATCGGACAAGATATATTTGAGAAAAGATGTCAAACAAGGTTGTGTTATCAGCCCAGTTTTATTCAACTTATTCACTAATGATTTACCGACTATTTTTACGGAAGAATGTTACCCAGTATCCTTACATACTGAAAAATTGAATTGTCTACTTTACGCTGACGATTTGTTACTGGTTTCTGAAAGTGAGAAGGGGTTACAATGCTGTCTAGACAAACTGTATAAATATTGTAAGGAATAGAACTTAAAAATTAACATAGAAAAATCCAAGGTTATGATATTGAATAAGTCTGGAAAGAAAATACTACGTTGATTTTTTTATTGGAAATGAAGAATTGTAAATTGTAAAGAAATACACCTATCTTGGCATTGAATTAACAGCAAATGGAAATTTCCCTGGAGAAGTGAAACAATTATGTGAAAAAGCAAGTAAATCTCTCGGCCGTTTAAAATGTACCCCATTCAGTGAAAAAATTGATATTAGATTGTGCCTAGACTTTTTCGATAAACTGAGTGCCCGCATCTTTTTATATGGTTGTGAAGTGTGGGGTACTTACCTGTTGCCCCCTTCCAAATGCATTTCTCTCGATAACATAAGTGGGTATTTTAAGACGGAATTTGATAAACTTTACCTACAGTTTTTAAAATGCATTTTGGGAGTAAATTCGAAAGCCTGCAATATTGCTGTACTTAGTGAAGTCGGGGCATTCCCATATGCACTGAAAATTTTAAAAAGTGCCTGCAAAAATTGGCACAGGATTGCAAATCATAGCCCCAACACACTCTTATTTGATGCATACAGATGTAATTGTGAAATGCCATTAGATAAATTTGATTGGTTACGAACTGTTATGATAACATTGCTTGAAATTGGTTGCGAAAATATTCGGTTGAATAACGGTAATGAATTTGGTGACTTCCCTATAAATTTGATTCAGGACTTATTAAAAGATTTTTTTTTTATTCAGTGGCATAAAGATTTTGCTTTTCAGTCTAATCCGGACAGAGAATTGAGAACTTACTCCAAATTCAAAGCTTCATTTCAATTAGAAAAATATTTGATTGTTCTAAAAGACGCAAATTTGAGAAAAAAATTCACAAAATTGAGATTAAGTACACACAAGTTGGCAATTGAGACTGGACGGCATAAAAGACCGAAGAAAATACCTGAAGAGAATAGAATATGCGATAAACGTACAAAAATCGAAAATGAGTATCATTATATTATGGAATGTGAGAAATTTGTTGAAATTAGGAAAATATTTTTTAGAAATATATCAGATATATTTGTCAATTTTGAAACGTTGAATCACGAAGATAAATGTATAATGTTGGAGACTGCTGATGATCCGGAAACGTGTATGGAAATGGCAAAATTTATTGAAGAAACGGTAAAAATTAGGAGTAAATTGTAAGTACAAGATGATATATATATATATAGCCCACTGTAACACCATATGACCTCTAATTTTGTGACACAGCTTATTTGTATTGCGACATATGCAGCATCACATTATTGTGATGCTGATTGTACTTGTGTGAATTGTTTTTTCTCTCTTGTTGTTTGCCTCATTATTGCATTATTGTGATGCTGATTGTACTTGTGTGAACTCTCTCTCTCTCTCTCTCTCTCTCTCTCTCTCTCTCTCTCTCGTTGTTTACCTTATGTGTACGCACAGAACTTCATAATGCCATGACTGTAATTGGTGCAGAAATAAAGTCCATTCATTCATTCCTTCATTCATTCCTTCATTCATTCATTCATTCATGTTTAAGTAACGACATGGTGGCCTGAATGTTTGATTTACATGTATGTTCACATTTTATTCTCGGGAATCATTCCACCCGATGAAAAATGATTTCATGTTTGGATTTCTGGCACATCCCAGGCCATCAGAAAGTGCACAGTGCAAGGAAAAACGCACTAGGAGTGCATGCGATTCATCGAGTGCGAATTCTAGGCTGCAACACTATACGGGAGTCAGTTATATAAACTGGGACCTTTTTAGCACATACATACATACATACATACATACATACATACATACATACATACATACATACATACATACATACATACATACATGCATGCATATGTAATGCAGGGTTAATGACAACCCCGGTCTTATGACGTTTAACGACCTTTATTTCTTATTGTCCTTTCATCCATCACTTTCTGGAAGACCCAACAAGGACCCCAGAAAAGACTTCCGAAAAGAACTGCACAGAAATGCCCTAAAAAGAAACCCTAAAATATAAGAAATAAAACCATATTAATAAGTACTCATCATGAACAGGTACAAGAATATAACACTTTCAAATGCATGTACTTCAGAGGTTGGATCACTTAGCATCTGATGAGCAAAATATAAATCCCAAGTAATAACAATGATAAAAGTAATACATCATAACCCAAGGCACAATTAACATCTTGAAAGTACTTTCCCTATGACTTTCTTCATGAATTAATTACCAAGTAGGTACATAAAACTCATTGCGAAACTCTGTCATAGATATGATTCAAGCACATGTACACAGTTCATATTACTAACACATCCATACCAGTAAAAGGTACATAGTTAACCAAGTAGGTTACTACCATGCCAAATACAATAACTGCATGAATGCTTAATTAACCCATTCCATGGCTTTGATGCACATGTACATATAAGAACTGTAAATGCAACACCTGTACTGGTGAACCACTTGTATATACTTGTACTTATTACTCCCATCCATATTACTCAATATAAATCTGATGTATTCTCACCCCTGTGTGCCTAACATCAGGCTGGCAAAAGCATGCCACAGCAGTGTAACGCTCTGTACATATCTGTGCACTGTCAATCAAAAGCGTACGTATGTTCAATATTGCATGAAGTCATGCTCACCCATCCTTAATTTAAAATGTCATCACAGATAGATACATATATCTAGTCCCGCTTTCTTGTGTGAAATAAATCTCCAACATTCCTGTTCTCTTATGTTTGACAGAAAACATAACTGTGACTATCTAGATTTAGTATCAATGAAACAAAATGTATACATGACTTATACATAAACAGGAAAACAGAATTAACCAACAGCAGGAAAAATTATTTCTAAATTTCAAGACTGAAGAAATATCAATAGAATAAATACAAATCACTGTATCTATATGCCACTGTGACATTTTTTAGCTTGTAACATCTACAAATAATGAACATGCTGGTCTCTCAGACCACTTACCAGATGTTACGGCTGCTGTTCTCTTCTTGGAGGCTGGCATGCAACTGATGCAACATGTGCACTTCTCAATATTTAACATATTTTATGTTCGGAACGAGCGGGACTCGAACCTGCAACCTTTGGCACCAGTCGCCTAGCTGAAATGGGAAACGCACATGTTTACAAAAGATGTGGGCAAATCTTGGAATTTTCCCACTCATTTCCTGCTGGTCAAAGTCAAAGTCAAAGTCAAAGTAAGCTTTATTTTACATCGGTACATGGTTAAAACATTCAAACATTAGCAGAGACTGCTAGTCACCGATAAGACAAGTAAAAAATATATATACATAAACTAACTAAAAAAAATGTATACCTTAAAAATGTACATACAATGGTCATAACAAGGGGATATCACACTTGCAAACTAAAGGTTACAGAGGGCACACTTACACTTTACCCCTTGCCATGTACTAATCAGTTTTTTAAAGTTATTGAGCCTGACTGCCTTACGGCAGTCTGCAGGCAGGTCATTCCAGATTCTGGTGCCAGGGAGCGTAAGGAATGTTTGCCGAAAAATTGAGTGTGTATTGTGGGGTATTGTAATGCTATGTTTTCTTTACTTCTGAGGTTATAATTAGACTGACGAAGTCTGAAGACATCCTTCATATATGAAGGACTGAGGTTATTTATACATTTGTATACCTCTGTTGCTAAGCAACGTAAACGATTCAGATGAAGGGTGTTAATTCCTGCTTTGTTTAAGAGAGTGTCATGATCACTTTTGAAGTCCCGAAACACAAATCTAAGACCACGTAACTGAATTTTTGGACAATAATCGAAATTTGCTAGAACAAAGGTCCTAAAGACCTTGAGCCGAGTACTTTCTGCCAAAAAAGAACCAATTCTTCTGAGAGCACTTAGTTGTTTCCCGGCTTTTTTGGAAAGTTTTGATACATGATTGTCAAAAGATAACCTATCGTCAATGGTTACCCCCAAGAGATCTACATGAGATTCCGACACTATGGAAATATCATCTAAGTCCAAAGATGCATTTACTGGTTTTCGGTTTGGGGCAAGAAAAATGCAATGAAACTTTTCGGGATTCGCCTGCATAAAGTTCTTGTGAAACCAGTCTATGGCTTCTGCACAAGCAATGGCGAGAGTTTTCCTGAGGTTTTCAATGTCAGGGTCACTTGCAGTGAGAGTATTATCATCTGCATAATTTTTTCAGATTTGCACTCTTTGTTGAGCCATATATGTCATTCATAAAGATGTTGAATAAGATCGGCCCAAGAATCGATCCCTGAGGCACACCATTAATAATATGTTCCCAGAGACCAACAGTTGAGCCGATCTTCACTCTTTGTTGCCTGCATGACAGATAACTACCAAGGAGGTCTAAGGCACCTCCAGACAATCCATATGCCCTGAGTTTGGCAAGCAGAAGGTCATGGGGAATACAATCAAAAGCCTTAGAAAGATCCATCCTCACGGCACCAACATGTTTCTTGATATCCAGCTGTTGGCGCCATTCCTCAATCAAGTCAACCAGGACATGTTGGCAGTTATAATATTTTCTAAAAGCTGAAATCATAATCGAGAATAAATCCTCAAAGTACTCACTGAGCTGTTCGGCCATAAACCCCTCATATAATTTGGAAACAACTGGAAGGACACTCACCGGTCTATAGTTTGCTTTGACCAGGATTCTTTCTTTTTATATATAGGGGTAACGTTGGCCTTTTTCAGGTCATCAGGGAAAACATGACTTGAAACTGTTTGGTTTAAAAGTGTGGCTATGTGAATACCTGTGCTGACTGAACACTGTTTAAGCATTTTAGCTGTTAACCCATCATAACCCGGGGCTTTTTTAAGGCTTAACTTCTCGGTCACTTTGGAGGCAGGAAATGTCTTTGTTTTGTAAGTTCAAGTACATACCCATTAATAACGAACGCCAAAATCAGAAAAAGTTGCACCTACAATCTAACCCCATCCCAAATATGACTAAATTTCTTTGAAAACCTGTGACGTTAACATTAGTCATATCACTTCCATCTCAGCCTCCGCATGCCCTACCCTCAGTGGACACCCGACACCAAGCCTGTACTTGTGTGACCCACTGAGGAGTACAAAGATGTAGACCAGCCTTAAGCCTTGGAGGCCTACATTCGTACCAAGGCAAAAGTATCTGGGGGGAATAAACCCCAGCTTACAGCATAAAATGAACCCTGGAATATATATTAATATAAGTTCATTCATTGGTACATTTCACCATCTCACACATACATACATACATACATACATACATACATACATACATACATACATACATACATACATACATCCACACATACGCATGTATGGATACAGAGCTGTGTATATATATTTACAGCACGGTGAACGGCTGTTAGGCATAGGTTTATTTCGAAATTACCCGCTAATACTAACCATTCAGAACCTGTTCTTAAAGCCAGAAATTTATTGAAATTAGAAGATTTATTTAATTTACAAATTTTGAAAGTTTATTACAAATTAAAAAATCAGCAGCTCCCGATTTACTTCGATGATATACAAATCATGCCAACTCCACAATTACATGACCATTATACCAGAAGACAACAAATATTTGTAACACGTACGAGACGTAGTTTTGCGAGGAAATGTTTAAGACATGACATTGTACGACTTTTAAATTCAACTCCTGAAAATATCTTAGAAAAAATACATACACACATCTATTTTGGTTTTTCCGTATTATGTTAAGAAACAATATCTGATGAAATACGATGAAACCTGTTATATTCCGAACTGTTATGTATGTAACTCTAATTAGACATTGACATTTTATTTACTCTTCAGTTAAAACGAAATTATTGTAAATGATCACATTTTTGTTTACTTTTCATTGTACCAATCTAGCAAAGATCTTAATGTGTGTCTCCCTGACCTATTTATGTTTATATCTTCAGTTGAATTTTATGTATCTTTGTGTTTAATGAATGTTATCCAATTGTAACTATTTTGGTCAAATAAATACTCCTGAATCCTGAATACCTACGCTCATAGATACATACATACGAAACTAAGTAGTTTCACAGTTTTTGACACCAAAACTAAAAGCAGCGCATTAAATCCGTACATTTGAGGAACTTTGACTACCGATACCAAAATAATTAACTGTTTTTCATTTTTAACACCCAGCGTTTATGTCAGGCGCTGCTTACCGTTTTTATTCACAATCGGTTATGGAAAACTTCCAGAATCATTGTTGTTGCAACCAGGGAGGTGTCATACACCTCCCTGTTGCAACTTGTTTGGTATCGGTCATTTGCTTGACTAGTAAATAAAATGGCGAACCCGAGGCAGGGTAATTCGCTCCGATTCAGCTATTCTTTTTGAAGTACTGTCAAAACAAAATCTAGCATCAGGTGGCATTTGTAGATAATGTTAGCGGCTCTCGTTCTTTCTTTCTTTCTTTCTTTCTTTCTTTCTTTCTTTCTTTCTTTCTTTCTTTCTTTCTTTCTTTCTTTCTTTCTTTCTTGATTGATTGATTGAGTATGCTTACCTTTCTGGGCACACATACTGAGTATGCTTATAGAGGCAAATCAAATATTTTTTCTTTTTTTTGTCAAAAGTATTGCAGATAGAGGTGTCAATCCAACTTCAATTCTTTGGTCTGTGCCATATATGAGGGGGGCAAGGGGGGGGGGGTCTTGATCACAGTTCACAGGAAAAAAAATTGTTTTCACAGTTCACAGAGAAAATTATTCAGCTTATAGGCATATTCACGATTCACGAGCAATGGCTTAATCACGAATCCCGAAAATTAATTTTATTGTTTCACAGATCACGGAAAATAAAAAGATAGGATCACGAGTCACGAAAATACCCTTGCCCCCTCCCCCCCCCCCCCATAAATATGCATCCAATGAAATGAGATTGAAAGTTGCAAAATTTGAATTTACTCTAAATAGATATACTCCTGAATTTTAATTGTTGAAAATCTTCAGATGTATGCAGACAAAGGTGTCAATAGCAACTTCAATTCATGGGTTTGTGATATAAGTTCGTCAAATGAAACATAAAAGACAGCTGTAAAGTTCTGCTAATTACACACATAGAGTCTCAGAAAAATTCAATCCATGCCTTTTCAAAGATGAAGGAGCAATTTCAATTCAAAGAATTGTGTGTAAGATACATTTGATGATCATTGAATACAATTTTTAAGCATTTAGACTTTCCTAATTTCCAAGGCACACAGACATACACTCTCAAGCAAATCTTTGACTCTCAAGCAAATCTTATTTTCACCAGCAGACGCTGTGCCGATCGGGTTCTGTCACCGCGTTCTTGTACAGCGTCATCTAGTGATCGTTCATGGAGATACATGCACAGCTACTCCGCTCTCACACTGTGACAACACACAGAAGTATGGCGATGCATGTGGGACTTGGGCACATCTGTGGTAAATAGATTGGGTGTTTAAGAATTAAGCGAACGCTAAATTGCATCTTGAAGAAGTCAATGTATACAAAATGACATGGTGACATGTTGAAGGCAGTTACATGGTAATGATTTTTTTTTTTTTTTGCCATGGACATTAATCCTAACTGAATGCAAGGTAAGAACTAAGAAAGAAGAAATGGAACAGATGGGTACACAGGGTCAGTGGACGATGGAGGACTTTGAACCACAGGTGACAGGGGCAACCAGCAGAATGGCTGTCATCACATTCTGGTCGATACGAACCCATTCATCCTGTCTGACTGACCGCCAAAGTCACAGTCCACCAAAAATACTGATTAGGGTTAGAAGGCGGTGAGTCTAATCGCCGAAGGACACCAGATGACACCGAAGGACACCTTCAGACGCCTAATTTTGTGTAAGCTGGGGACAAGCAAGCGCTTGCTTGCTTGCTTGTCCCCAGGTTACAATTAGTGGTCCAACTCGGAGGAATTTTGTCATTAGCGGATTCAATTTTTTTTCCTCTTTATCTTTAGGCCAACAAGTTGGTCAGACCAATCTGATTTACCTATCAGACTGCGCCAGAAACTCCGTACGCCAGTGACGGTTCTGACTCGTATCGCATTCTAAATAAAGGCACCTCCGTGGGGGGGGGGGGGGGGGGGGGGCGGGGGGGTACGATGATGCTTAATGTATATTAAGTTACGTTCAGATACGCTGCATGTATGCACAAGAAATTTTGTTTTTGTACTGAAAGGTTGTTGAATCGCTCAAGCCAAAAATGCACGTGGTTCATAAATTTACATTCAGTATTTGTCTGCTGATGATCAGCAGAAAGAAAAATGAAAAAAAACAAAAAAAAAACTAAAATTAGTGAAAAAAATATATAATATATATGAATGAGTAAACAAACAATCTAAATCAATCAATTGGTCAATCAATCAGTTGTGGTAAATGACACAGAAGTTGAACATATCAAGTTACAAGTTCCGTATTTAACCAACAGTGTCTGAAAAAGTGCCCCCTTTGAGCGGAAAATGTAAATTATAATGCACATCACCCGATGTCATTTTTAAGGCTCAACAAAAGCTGTTAATAAGCAATGAAGTTAGTAAGTAAAGATTTTCTCTACCAAAGTAAAGGGACAGAAGCCAATACTGACCTATCGTATCACTACTTGATCGAAAAAATAAACTTTATGAGAAACATTTATCCATATCCATTCCTCAATGGTAGGGTGATGACACATAATACATGTGTCAAGTATATGAATGAACTTTATTAACGAAAAACAATATACCACATGGTATAGTCAGTGTACCCTTCACTATTTCTCAATAATAAGATGTAGCCACATAATACATGTGTTATGTCTGAATGAACTTTATTGACGTAGAACAATATACAACATGATGTAGTCCGTACAGTAGTACAACAGAGAGACAAAATATTTTATTGACATTCATGCCTACAAGGGGGCAAGTGAAAGTGCAAAGAATAGAAGGTATCACAACATATAAGCAAAGATACAGTCCATTTAATGAAAGTTAGGGCACCATGCATATATAATAGTAAGTTAAGACTACACTACTACCTTTCTGACATTTAACAAAACCAAATACACACACACACACACATATGTATATATAAAAGAAAAAAACAAGCGGAAAAACCCCGAAAAAACATAATGCCAAAGAAAGCGAAACAAAATAACTAAGATACCAATATAGTTGATTCTAAAGTGAAAATGAATTAAATATGGGCAGTGTTTCTTTCAATTCTATGCATTGCTACTAGGAAATGGATGCATGCAGTGCTGAGACATTTATTCTATTGGTAAATTTTTGGATCTGGTGTCTCAACAGACCGTCAGCACAATATTTAGCTACCTCTCGGACAAAGTCCCCTTCACATGTCAATAAATATATGCAAATGCCGTCTCTTCACTCAGTGAATTAAAAATGGTGACAACATTGTACACGACTCCTGAGAAAAGGATTCACCATAAGCGGTAGATAGGTTGGGGTCCCTCTAGCAGACATTTACTAAACCAGTCTAGAAGGGTGAGGCTGTAGTACCTTGAACAACTGAACAAAATTATCTGCCGTATAGCCTTTCTTTCTGTTAAGCACTGTTCCACAAATTTAAGTATTGTTCCCAACATCTTTATATCACCATTGAACTAGTGCCGTATCCTGTGGCAGAGATGTAGTGCGTACAGAGAGTCTTTGGATTCGTGCGCGACAACACCAAATCTGAGCAGGCTTTGGCAACATGGCGTTTTGAGGCCCCTGGGGGATAAGTGTGACTGGAAGTTGTGATCTAGAAGGCCCCGAGAAGCGACCTGGTGACTGCACAGTGTGCAGATATTAGTGAAATACTAAGGTGAGACACAACATGCACAACAAATACTACATACTTTGCGATGTTTATTAAGGTTACCTTCACACCTGTCAAGTTTTTCTATTCCGTCAAAAACCCATTTCCAGCCCCCAAAGCATGTTTGCCAGGTCCACGTTCCATCCAGGTGTTAACATTGCAAGTTGGTGAATCTTCATTTATTACACTGTGGACAACGTTTTCTGAACAGTTATGAATTATTGACATAATTTCCATAAAGGCCGGTAAATTTGAGACTTTGGTGTAAATAAAACCGCCAAAAATTACCCGGAATGCATAAAAAAGGCAATGGCTCTGCCATGTGCACATGCCTAGTAGGGGTTGACGAAGAAAATCAGCTTCGTTGGCTAAATACTGAGTACTCTCCTGGCTGGATAATTTACTGTTCTGTTATATCCTATATTCACATGTGTTTATAAATGGTAGGAGCTCGCTAACACTCGCTATAATCTATACCCAAAGATTTGTCACAATCCACTCTCTTGATCCCTGCCTAATAATTGAGTTGTTGGACGTATTTTAGCCTACATAAGCCACTTTATTCCTTGCAGAGCATCTCAATTCTGGATGAGCCATCTTCGTTGAACAGAAGTGACCTTGCATATGGACTGGAATTCTCCTTCGCTGTGATTGGCCCCCAGTGAATAAATTTGTATTTTTGTTTACTTTATTATTTTATTACGGATGTGTACACAATAAAGGGATTAAAGTAAAACAGGTAAGTAAACGAAAATACAAATTTATTCACTGGCGGCCAATCAGAATGAAGGAGAAATTTGAGTCCGTATGCAGGGGTCTCTTCTGTTCAATGAAGAGTGGGTCATTTGGAATCGAGACACTTTTCGAGGATTAAAGTGTCCCAAGTGAGCTAAAATACGTCCGACAACTCATTCATTAGGCAGGGATCCAGAGAGTGGATTGTGAGGAATCTTTGGTAATTTGCTAAATTACATTTAGCTACTATAAACTTTGCTCCCTTTACACTTCAAACTCTACTTTTGATGCTGCTGCTTGTAGCCTTGAAAATAAGTTGATATTTCTTGCTGTTCAAGACTATATTGATGACACTGAAAGGTTTCAATTTGATGTCATTGTATAATTGTAGCACATGACAGGTTCTAATCATAAGCTCCTGATGGAAATTAGCGGCTCAGTAGATTTGCTTTATGAGAGCCCCACTATATGTCTTGTCTTTGTTATCTTCAATTCCTTCATTTATTTTTCTTCAGTGTCGTGTCCGTTGTCCTCGTTTTATTATCCTTAGCTATGTGTGTGTGTGTGTGTGCATGTATATATATCATTATCCTAAGAATCCTACACTACACTGAAGTGTCTTGCTTCGTCTTGTCCTGCGATATTGTCTAATTTCTTAAGAGGGATTAGTATACCGCTTGCCCTTTTTCCTTTTTCCCAATTGAATAATAAAATATGTTTAAACCAAACCCTAATCAGTATTTTTCGGTGGACAGCGACTTTGGCTGTCAGTATGAATGGGTTGGTATGAACCAGAATATGATGACTACCATTCTGCTGGTTGCCCCTGTGCTTTGAACTAACCATGATGCTACGTTATTGCCCATTGCCATGTGGGTCATTCCACATCAGATCATCAAATTTCAGGAAAATTTTCCACCATCATATTTTTTATTTTTTCTTCATTTTTGGTGTGGATGTAAGACTGGGTCATAAGCGTAAAATTTCAAATTTTTACTTCATTGGCATCATTAGTTTATTTTTTTTATGAGGTTTGGAGGGGGAGGGGATCTCACCTTAAAAACGACTGCTTTTTCTGTGCCATAATTTAAAATGTCATATATTGCTAAATATTTAAGATACAACCATGAATTTTTCAGGAATAATGTAACTTTTACTGGTGATGGAGCCGCGTAAATGACAATGACCAGCTTCCCATACATTTTATTTTATCAAGGTATGAAAATGGCAATTTCCTGTTTTTCTTCCATTTGCGAGTGGTATTTCAACCACCAATATCTCCAGAGCAAAGTGAAATATGACCTGCAAATTTTGCACACAAAATCTATACTTAAAGTTCAACTATTGTAAAAAAAAATATCAGGACTCTGAGAATAGCCAAATTGGATCTCATTAAAGTTAGCTATGGACAATAAAAGGCACAACTTCAACACCTCGAAACCATATTGGGTATTGGTGGCACAATCTTCAAATTTGCACATGACACAGACCAACATAAGAACAATATTATGTGAAATATTGGGCATTGTGTTCTAAGTGCTTCTATGAAAACTTGAAGGTACAAAATATGGTATCTTACTGCACTCGTGAATAGCTTTTTGCAATGTTTGATACATGCAATGGGCATTATAGACAGGTATATGAGTATATATACAATTGCTGGCAGATGTGTACTTCTGATTAACCTGCCTGAAGTTTCAAGTTTGTTATTGGCATTTAATCCAGTGCATGAGGACATGCCTTGACAATTACAATGAAGTAACAATAGTGGAAAAATAATTCAGTGTTCACATATAAAATAGTCATCTCTGTGTGGATGGAAACAAATCAATTGCGGTATATTAGTTCCTAATACTGTGGCAGGGGGAACAATAAATATATGTGGGAATGAATATTCTTTATCACTGACATGTGGTGCAACCTGTCAAATGATTGTCGTGTTATTTTGGGCCATCTATTGGTGGGCCTATTTTTTGCGGAAATGCAAGACTGACTCTGGCACAGTACATAAATGTGTATTGAGTTATGGCCATGACATTGAGCAGGTTGTCCAGACGACATCCGCTGGAGAAAAAAAAACCTGTGACATACTGGTTCAATTTTTTACGTAAAGTTTGTCATATACTTGGACACACTACCCTTCTCAGTTGCCAGGCCAGGTCATGCAGTCGTAATCGACAAGTCTGTGTTCGGCGACAGAAAAAAAGGAAAATATACCCATGGTGCAGTTCATGATGGACAATGGGTTTTGTGGTAATGATCAAGAAACAAACAAAGTTTTCATGCATGATGTGGAGAGAGGACATAAAGAAATACTTATTCCACTATTTTCACAAGTTAAAATGCTGCAACTTTGGTTTATGATGAATTCAGCAATAGCATAAACACTACAACTGTGGTTTGTAGTGGATGCAGCTATAGCATAAATTGAAATGCTATATTTTGTCTTTTGTAATGTGGGGTCAGAGTTGAAGGTCATGGTTATATGGCCATGTGAAAAAAAAAAAAAACCCTGAATTTTGTCCAGCTTACCGAAAGCATGTGTTGGCCTGTATGTTACAAAGTTTTCAGTGGATTTCCACAATGTTAAATCTGTAGTGTAGCCCAATGTAAAGTCGAACTATGCAAATTTACCTATGGAGTAGTTGTGATTTTGGCCACCAGATGGCACTGTGATGGTTTACTTATAAATATGACCAGGCATCCACTGTCCATGCATCTGTCTCTCTGCTTGTTGGTCATCAACACTTCACATTTTCGACTTCTCCAAAACCATCAGTCAGATCCACTTCAAAGTTGGTGGGGATGTACCTGAGCTAGGTCTGTACCAAGTTTGTTCAAATAATCATGCTCCATTGATTTGTTAGAAATTTTTAGCACAGCTGACTTGACCGTCAGCTGAGCTTATGCTATGGGTGGTGTTCACCCATCATCCATCCATCTGTTCAGTGCATTGGTGCCCACAAGTTACATTTTCAACTGCAGAAATTTAGTACGTTTTTATTCTGATCTTATTTTGTAAATTTTCCAATTGATGTTGCAGATAGTTGGTGAGCGGCGGGGATAATGTGGCAGGTGTGTGGGGCCGAGTACAGGGGGTGAGCGGCCATGCCTGCACCATGACCATGCGTGTGGTGGCTATAAACTGGAGACGCATTGGACTGGTCATAGCACTGTTGCTGGGGCTGGTTGTCTTCTGTGAGTTCGTCATTTACTATATGGTGCTGATCCAGTGCTACTGGCCTCAACTGAATAATATAGCCTCTAAAGACTTCACTGTATCAGACAAAGAAGAACCATTAAAAGTTATGATGTTGGCAGATACGCACCTGCTGGGGTCACGCGAGGGCCATTGGTTTGACAAACTAAGGAGGTATTTATGCACTGATTGTTCGTGTACTCTTGGTAGCTCTGCTGACCAAGGTTGTCTAGTTCTTGCAGTCACTAGTGTCTGTCTGTCCATCATTCCAGCTGTCCATCTGTCCCTAAATGTTTTGCTTGTGAATGCAATGCACTCATCAGCTTTCAAAAAATAAAAAAAAATAAATAATACCCCATAAAATAATTTAAAACTTAGACATTCCAAATTTACAAGGTATACAAAGTATGTTTGCCTGCAAAGCAGACCAAGTTCCCTGTTACCACACTTGGTCTGCCCCCC
Organism: Hermodice carunculata; assembly: GCA_964020975.1. NCBI lineage: Eukaryota > Metazoa > Annelida > Polychaeta > Eunicida > Amphinomidae > Hermodice > Hermodice carunculata. The sequence goes on along the minus strand of OZ026614.1, from coordinate 1,691,650 downwards.
TTCAACAGGATTTTATTTATAGCAAGGGAACCAAAAGTATACTGTGACCCTCCCCCTAGACTGATGTACCAATCAGGAAGTTCATCATTATCGCCTGGACCAGTAGCAGCCTCTGGTCCCTAATGTGCTGAAGCTTGTTACCATAGTAACCATGCTCACCTAATTAGAAAGTGAGTCACTTTTCCAACATTAAAACAGTGACCTTGTCAAAGAAGGGCAGACCCCAGCAGAGTAGACAAAGCATCTAGCTTGGGTCAGCTTTGGAAGCAAAGATTATGTCCAATACTAATATTGTATAATTTGGTCGACCTTGACCTATTTTTTGTATGTCACTAAGCCCTATAAACTTGAAAGAAGTGATTTGACGATGATGGGGCATACACTGTAGCTTAGACATCAATGAAGAAGAGAATCTATCCTTCAGATCAAAATTTTTCTTGAATGCATGTTACATAAATCTGTACATGGTCATGTACTCTTCAGATCACCATGAAAATCTGTTCTCAAGAACTACTTGGCCAATTGCTTAGCTATTGCATGCATCACCTGGTGCCATGTGGTTTACATTTTGGCCATCATGTGGCACTGTGATTTTTTTAATGAATTTTTGTGCGCTAAGGGTATCTTTGACTTTATCTCCAGAATGGCAAAACAGAATTGTGTTAAAAATGTTAAGTTTTGGTGATGGGATATCAAAATTTGGTATCGTCTAGGTCAGTGATGCTGTTGCGCATACATACAGCAATATAGTGCATATAATGCAATATTTTCAAACAGGTTGTATGGAATGCTTTGATTTTACACAAATTTATCATGTGAGCCTCTGTAAAAGAAAGTAAAGGATTTTTTATTCTGCTTGGGTAAATTTTATTTGAAATTGCAAATTTTTTTTATTGAGTACAAGTGCCTCCGGCTGTGCCCAGGCAATAAAAACTGTCGTCAAAAGAGGTAATGTGTAAAAGGGGAAAGAACATACATTTCCTACATGTTTTAACAAATGTCCAAGTTACCCAAGGCCTGACCAAAATAAATGTGTGGTTCTGGTAACCAGACAGACCCTACTAAAAAGGACCAACCCTAAAATTAATGGAACAAAAAAAAAAAAGGTACCTTTAAGCCACCCTTCCCTAATGTTACAGATCATAGCTGTGATTGGCTGGTTGTGCATCCCAGCAGAGATAGTCCATAATTGTGAAAATACTGTGTTTTCAGCATGCTGTAGCTTCTGTTTAAATAAAGTTAGCTAAGTCAGGTTTGCTGCGTCACAGAGTTGCTTCATTTGTGGTCATATAGGTGCACTGTCTTTCAGCCCAGGTGGGAACTTTATGGTGGGGAAGGACAATGATGTGACCCTGGCAAGAGCACAGTTCATACGCCTGTATAGAGCTGACATCCAGGTGTTGTTTCGTATTCCAATTATCATAAATTAATGAGCTGGGAATTATATGACAAAAATTTATCCATGTTTTTCTGACACTTTTATTTGTTAAATGCGGTTCACAGAATTTTAAAATACCGAAATGCTGATTTTTTAGACTGAAAAATGCTAATATGAAAAATAGAAAGATTTATAACTGTGGTCTGTGGCCCAAAATACTTGTCGACCCAGGCCAATGCTACAAATTCGGTCAGAAAGTGGCCCCAAAATGTCTTAATATTTTTCAGTGGCCCAAATGTGACCTACTTGAAGGCATGATGGGGGTGGGTGGGTCTGGAGGCATTTCCGTCCCCCTTGAATTTGAGCATGCAAAATGGATTATCTGGGGAGTTTCGAGTATCTTGCCTTCACATGGTTGATGAAATCACAATATTTTAGTCATTATTGTACTGATTTTGACTATTTTCCCTCAGAGTGTAAAAAAATATTGCCATGTTATCTACTTTCCATGGTGGACCACAACATGAAAATAGCAGAAATGCATGAATGAAATCGGGAAAAATATTAAGTTGCTTTGCACAGGTTTGTGGCTGAAGTACTTAAATTATCTATGAATTAAGATTGATCTAAATTTTCAATAAATTAATATATAAATAAATTTAAGCACCAAAGGCATAATTTTATAACTCCAGGGACCTGCTATATATATGCAGGTCCCTGATAACACGAAGATACTTAAACTATAAATATATAAAGCAGTCCCTCTCTAGTACTCCCATCTCATGCATCAAGAATGTTCTTACATTTATTTGATATACCTTGGCATAAACAACCACCCGTAAAAAAGAACTGTCTTTCAAATCAACCGTAACCAAGTTGTAAGACAAAGCTAACAGAAAAGCTTGCCAACATGTGCCTTTATTTTGCAGTAAAGTCACCTTAAACACAGCATTTTATTTCAACTTGTCTGGACGGTCAACTTGGTCTGGGGAAAAAGCATAGTACCACGATGGGTGCGGTATCGGTATTCTGGAGTTTGCTGTAATGTCACACCCTATTGAGAACTTGCTAAAAATTCACCAACTTCACCATTCATTTACATGCTAACCTTGGCTACTTTGCTTATCAAATTTTTCGGAACTTAGAACTATTTACGAGTTTAACTTATGGTATTGAAGAAGTTGTAATCTTGTTAAACCAGCTGCAAAATTGTGCAAATGAGACGGGGCTAGGGCCTAGGTGACTCGAGGTACACAGAGCTATAGTCCGACCAGTTTCGATCAAGGTGGATCTCATCAGGGACTTGAGACTAACTGCCATGCGGCCCACTTATATACGTCAGGGTAACTTTGCCGTTACCAAGGGCTTTACATATATTCTTTTTAACGTCAAGAGCGTGACGTCCTGATTATGATTGGTTATTCACATTCATCAGTGAAGTTCAAAAAAGCCTTTGAACATGGAATCTCTCCCAAATATGGAAAGAGAATCCTATAGACTGTAGGATCAGTCATTGTACATAGTGGGGTGATGTGGGACCTAATATGGGTGATTCCACAATGGTTAGAAATGTTATTAAAACAGTTTCTAGGGCATAGTATTTAGTTATTCTCATTGTCTCATACCAGTGTATGACTGTGAAGGAGATTCTTAGGTCCAATATCAAGGGAAAATGTGCAACGACAATAAAAATTTAGCATTATATGGAGCAAGTGTGCTCACTTCCCCATGATATTCCGACCGAAGGGCTCCAAGGAACGTAGTTGGTGCATCCAGTGTTTTTCTCTCTCTAGTCGCAACAGCCTGCTGCATTCTAGATTGGGAGGGGTGCGGATGTACTCAAGAATCTGGACTTGAATGGTTAGTCCATTGTGATCATTTGTGCTAAAATGTCTACCAAGAGGTTGCTCCGTGATTTTGTTACTGATGTAACGGAAGTGCTCACGGAGACGGTCCCTAAGGGGGCGCTTCGTTTGCCCCACATATTGTTTGCTACATTGTGTGCATGTGAGGAGATAAATGAGGTTGGAGCTCTCACAACATCCTCTTTGTGGGGCTGAATAAGCCCTACCTGTCTGGGTGCTCTTGACCACTCCTGAGTTGGAGAGGTGGGTGCAGTATATGCAGTTTGCTCTGTCACAAACATTGCGATGCTTTGAGCCTGAGATGGCTGGAAGAGAATCAGATGTATCGCGGTATCTGGTCCTGGAGTGGACCAGTACATCTTGGATGTTTTCTGTACTTCTAAATCCAAACACTGTCTCTTTGTTCTGTAGAATTTCACAGTAGCGTGAAGGTTCCAGAATCCTCCAATTGTTTTGGATGATCTGTCTCAAGGGGGGCAGTGCTGGATTAAACATGGTGATCAAGAAAAAGTTTTCTTGATTGGAATCGTTTGTAATTGGTTGAGGAGCCAAAAGTGTGACTATATCTAATAGGTCAACTTTCGCTCTTGCTTCTCTCAAGAGAGCGGCAAAATTTTGTCAAAATATCTTGCCAAAAACCTGAACATTGAGCGGGTTTTTGTTGTTGTTGTTTTTTTTTTTTTTTAGCAAGGAGTATGCAGGTTGTCATGCTGCATGGTCACCTAGCTCTTTGTGGCTGCTGTTGTTCACACCTTGTAGTTACATGTGGTTGGCCAGTGTTGAAAGTTCCTGGATGTGTGAACTCGAGAATCTAGTATCGCTAGGTTTCAGGTGTCTGTTCTCTGAGTTAGCAGAGCAAACAGTCGTCAACGTATTTTTGAAAGGTGACTTACAATCTAAACTTTAATCTGCCCTCTCAGTTGTGTCTGAAGCAGTTGTCCTTGTTAGTTATAAATCCAAATGCAACACGAAGGCATATGCACAATGCACGCACATTGAGCACCCAGTTAAACATGGCGCAATGCATTATGGGAAAGGAAAATCACAGCGAATCGTGGCCACATATTTTCAGCACGGTTCCAGGTGTCAGTTCTCCAAGTTACCAGGGCAAATGGTTGTTAAAGTACTTTCAAAACATGACTAGCTGTCGTAGCTATAATCTGCGGGCTCGGTTGTGTCTGAAGCAGTTATCATCATTAGTTACAAATCCAAATACGACACGACATGCTAAAGCGCCATTTTGAACATTGTGCAATTAATGCATTGATGGCGGGACAGTCTCACTAAAGGACACTAGATTTGGATATCAAAGTGAATCGTGGCCACAGCATATATATCATTATTGGTGCTCTGAAATAATTGCAAAATATATTTGTTTGGTTTCATATATTTTAACCCTCTTCCTAGGGCCTGTATTTTTCCGTTTGAAAATGAGTGTTTTTCCGTTTTGGGTAACTACAGATTCCGTTTCACTAATTCTAGGGCTCGATTTTAGCACTGGTCAATAAAAAAGGAAAAACAGTTGATCTTATCGCCTCTGGAAAATGTTGATCCATCGACGAACAGCAAAGTGACTCCATATTGTTTACTATGTACGTTGACAGCCTCCACCTACAGACAGCGCTATTATCATTGTACCTCTGTTGCGCGTTATATCTATATGCCATGCAAATGAATGGATATGGTAGTAATGGGGTCTATAGCGCATGTGTCCAGCCTGTCGTTAAATTTGCTCCACGTGGCATCGATAATGCCGCCGACTCGTCAAATTTGGATCCAAGTCCATGTGTTTTGCTTTATGCGATGACATGTGGTGATTTTAAATTATTAGAGAGGCAAAATTCACAAATTCCGCTTAATTTCCGTGGCATTTGCCGATTTCCGTTCCAAATAATAAATTCCGTTTGAGATCGTAGATTCTGTAAATTCCGTCCGTTTTCCGCGATCGCGGAAAAGTACTGGCCCTATCTTCCCACCCGCACTTGGCAAGATTGTCCCAATGCTCATTCACAAACCATTGGCATTGGGTGCGGAACTCACTATTTTCACAATGGCAGCCATGTCGATTGGATATTTTGAAGAGGTAGCGTCCAAAATATATGTGTGATTAGTGTTAAGGGATGGTTAATTTGTCAAATGAATGTAATGTACAATATATAGTGTGACTTTTCCAGAGTGAGCATTACCTGAAAATGTAATTAAATACATGTACAACGACAAACAGTGACCAGTTGTAGGCCCCAGAAATTCATCGTTGGGGCAAGCTCTGGCGTATGACATTCAATGCCATAAAATCCATCTCGATGACCTTCTCAGCTAAACGACATAAGCCAGATCATCCTCCCCTACTTCTTGGATACACACCGATACCTGAGGCTACTCGACATACTCACCTTGGAGTTACACTCTCAAGTAATTTGTCATGGCACCAGCATATAACACGCATTGTTAATAAAGCCAGCCAACGGCTTGCTCTTTTACGCAGACTCAAATATAAACTCTCCCGCCAGACACTCATAAGGTTGTATAGTACAATGATTCGTCCTATCCTCGAATATACGTGTGTCCTGTTTGACAATTGCACCAAGAACCTGTCACAATATATAGAAGCTGTTCAGTATGAGGCAGCCAGGATCTGCCTAGGCGCAACTAGATGCACTCCACGTGTCTTGCTTCTTGAAGAGCTTGAATGGCAAACTCTGGCAAATCGGATTAAATACTTTAAACTTACTCTTTTCTTTAAAATGTATAATAGGTTGACTCCACAATACCTACATGATCTCGTTCTTTGTGACATTGCATTCACTACTGGGCATCTTTTGAGAAATCGTACTGAATTACGCCAAATTAGGTTCACCACCAATCGCTTTGGTGATTCATTTCTCCCGTCTGCTATCAAATTATGGAATAACCTCACGGTTTGATGTTCGTCTCACCAATTCCCTGCCGCAGTTTAAATCTAAATTAAATCTATTACTGTTAAGTGTTGACAAAAAGCCCACATACTTTAAACATGGAAGTTGTTTCCTAAACATATGCCACACGCAGCTACGTCTTAACTTCTCTGTTTTAAATGCACATTTATATCATGTCAATATCCTTCCAGCCTCAACGTGTGCATGCTCTCATACTACTGAAGATACTAAACATTACCTTTTGTTCTGCCCCAAGTTCACCATGCAAAGGGTCCGTCTACTGAACACTATGTGTCACTTACTCGCTCTGGGTGTAAATCCGACTTTAATAGCTCAGTGCTCTTGTGCCATTTTACTAAATATTCTCTTGAAAGGTAGTGAGGACTTGCCAGACACTGATAATGTATTCATCTTTGAGGCTGTTCAGACATTCTCATCAGAATCTAGACGTTTTATTTACTAATTTAGTATATGATCAAATTATAAGTCTCCATTATCTGGCATCAATTGTATTACTCATGTACAAGCCGTGAATTTAGTCTTCTGTTCTCGTCCAGTGTGTTTTGTATATATTCCTGTGCATCCTCTTATGTACTGGAGAGCCTCCAGATTAGTCTTTGTGTACTATAAATATTAGGCAATCCAGAGAAAAATATGTTTATAATAAATAGTATCTTGTATCAGACGTAGAAGTCGCCCTGAGGTAATGAAATAAGGGTCAGCAATTGGCTGAGTGCCAGGCGCCCCACTGCCTCAAAGACAAAGCTCAATATAGAATATTGCCCCATTAGTGGATACAGGTCCGAAAGTACTGGCGAGTTTTTATATAAGTGGTAACCACTGTGTCAGTAAAAGTACTGGGGAACTCAGCCACTGGGGAAGTGAGCTCACTTGTTTTGTATAATGCTGAAAATGGGATTCAAATGACTTGTATTAACATTGTGTCATGCAGGTCAATGTGACATTGCTTAAACTGTACATGGATATGTTGCAGGGAATGGCAAATGCAGAGGGCCTTCCAGACCACCATGACAATCCACAGCCCAGATACAGTCTTCATCTTGGGTAAGATGGTTGTAGCATGTACATTGTCTGGTTGTTGGGTTAATAATTTGGGTGCTGCACATACCGCCCCCCCCCCCCCCCCCCCCCCCCCCCCGCACACACACAGGGATGAGAATTCCCCTCTTTTCAGAGGCTTTCCTCCTTTTTGGTCTGAAAAGTTTGTTGTAAAAGGTTGTGGATTTGGTACAAAAAGGACAAATATGATGAAGTTATGGAAAGGTGGACATATAGAGGTATTTGTCTTCTTTCTTGTTCTTTGGTGTTTGGTGCTTTCATCTGTTCACACACACACACACACACACACACACACACACACACACACAGAGAGAGAGAGAGAGAGAGAGATTACAATAACTAAGAGTAGAGGATATAATTATACACACCTTATAAATCACATTATGAAATAGTTTTAAATAAAATATACTGATAGAGAGAGAAGGAGAGCATATCTTTATTTTCATTTGGGTATGGTACAACAGGGCTCGACAATTTTTACAAAAACACTTGTCCGCAGGGCAAGTAGATTTCAAAATCCACTTGCCCGTATGCAAAATCCACTTGTCCTGATAAAACTTCTATAAACATCGTTTTTTTCTAACAATGCTAAGGCCTAGACGAACCATTTACCTTAAAATGTATTTGCCGCTTATTGTCGCTTGCAAATTCGCAAAAAATGTCAAAGTTTACAATGATTCTAGCTGCAACTGTTCGACAGTGAAACTGGCGAAATATTAAAAATACAAATTGAAAAGTAAGCTATTTCCTTGGGGTGACTAACGATGAAAAATACATTGTAATTTCTGGGACTATAGGAGTCTGTATCCCGGGTAAACTTAAATAACGATTAAATAGTTGCATTGGTTTCAGGATCCTTTCTCGCTGCCTCTGATGCCGCGATGGGATGCATATCGTTTGTGTACCTACGCTGAATGCTATCGATACATCGTAGTAAATTTGCGTATTTAGTATTGGCAAGTTCCTCGCAAGAAACGGTGTTCTTAAATCAAATTCAAACAAAAATTATATATTTCAAATCAGAAAGCGAGCGTGCGCACCGTCAACATCTTTCCTGCAACTGTACACAAACAGCTGCTTTGGCCATGTGGTCTGACGCACAACACATCACCCGATTGGTCAATTGAGTCACTTGCAAAAATGAGCCAATCACAGCTCGTGTTACAGTGTTTTCATCATGGCTTCCACCCCGTGAACATGTGTGACTATGCCGTAATTTACGGAGGGAGCACACAAACGGGAAGCTTTGTTTATATTGCAGCATGCGAAAATAAAGACTCCAGTGTTTATTGTAACAATTATTTACAGTCACAGGCAAATACACAAAGGTAGGGGATAGCAGGAATTGGTGAATGTGACCCAAATCAGTCCGTGAGACTGCGTCAGTTCACCGCAGATCCACTCCACGCTGTCACTTGCATGTGACTGGCAGTTGTGTGCTGTTTTTGCCCGGGAAGTCATCTCACAACACCTATTTTTTCCAACACTGTTAGAACCCACCGATCAATAGCATTTGATGTCAAATTGCAGATGAATTCACCATGCAAATTTTATTACTTTTTGATGCTGCTTTTACATCGTTGGGGCAGATCACACTGACCGTGAGTAGTGTGACCCCGCTCAGCAAGCCAATTACTGCCGGTACCTTTGATATTGTAAGTACGTAATGATATGTACGACAGTGAAAATGTCTGCTTGTGTTGACAGAAATAAAGTTCTGATGAATACAACTACTGACCAAGTAATTGTTTAACCTTGGCGTGTTTATCAATTAGCGATTATTATCACCTATCGGCGCCCCACGCACGTACTCGTAAGGTCTGGACTTTTTTAGTGATTAGACCCCCATAGTTCTTCAGCGTGCATGCAGCGCCCCAACTTCAAACACTGTTATCACAACGGATTATCGTCACCTTCTGCCGCCCCCTTGCCAGCCTTGCAAACAACTGCAACTTGTACCTGTGTCATGAAAATTTGAGGAATAGAGTTGCCAGCGAAAAAAAAAGTTGGTTGTCCGACCGGGCAAGTACCTATTAATTTTAACTTGCCCGATATTAAATCTGACTTGTCCCGGGCAATCAAACACGTGAATTGACGAGCCCTGTACAAGAACATTAGCCAGAGGCTACTTATGCCATCCTGAACCATCTCTAATTTCTTTGAACTTTCCTTGGAGCAAAAATGCTAGATAATTGGACAATATAGGAAATTGGACCGTACAAAAGTCTTTAACGACACTTAAGACACCAAAAACTTTGCATGGCCGATTTTGCAATTTTAACGGTTTTTACGAGATGAATGTCCTTTCTATTAGTTGTCAAAATATGTTATCCTAACGCAAATACATTTTGAGCTAGGATTGACTAAAGTGGGATTTATTTTTGGTGTCTTACCTGTCCTTAAAAATACAGAGCTTACTGTTGACATCAAAGATCCGACTGAAACGCTTTAGTATACAATGTACATTAATTAAATCTTGCAGAAATTTGAAACATGTTCATCCATTTTTTAGATCTCTGTCGAGAAATATTCCCAAAAGTTTTACACAATCTGAGTTTCCAATGTGGTTACCTCCTATTTGTAGGCCTAGTGCTGGCATATCTGAATCAGAATGGGTGGTGGCGTTGTCGTCAGCATAGTTGTATAATTTACAATTGATTGAGCAGCTGATGGCAGTCATAAAGATGTTAAATAATATACTTAGTTCATATCTGTCAAATTTCTGAGCTGGGTTCCTGAGACAATGTATTTCTGCCACATGACACTTGGACATAAAAGAGTACACGATTGAAATAGTTACTGCACCCACCATAGGTCATCTGATTTTCAGCTCCGCTGACTTGTCAGTACAGCTGAGTTTTTAGGAGGGCCGATCATCCGTTGTCTGCCCATCCATCATTACCCCTCATCATCTGTACATTGCACATAGTAATCAATAGGAATGAATGCATTATTGCAAAATTTAAAAAATCAGGGATTCAGAATATCTCCACCTAATGAACAAGTTAAAGTTTCTCATAAGCTCCATTTCCACCCAGTTTCAGCACAATGTGAGGGACAATTTTGGAAAAGGAATCAAAACTAGCAAAAACACCAAAAAAAATTATAAAAACTTGGAAAAGATTGCAGTAGCACCCGTTGAACAAATTAAGGTTTGGGGGTTCCAGAAGTGTTCCGATGCAACTTCAGAGCAATTTGCTTGATGGTTTTCACCCTTGGCACATAAAGTGCCAGAGGGTATTGTCGTCCCCTTCATTGTCCGTCCGTCTGTCCGACCGTCCTTGTTGTGGCTGTTACTGTGATATCTCAAAACATATTTACCGTGGCTGTACCAAATTTTTGTCACAGAAGGACCTTATGATGGACCAGGTTCCTACTGAAAACCAGCTTCCTCTGATTATTTATAAACTTTATGTGAAACTTTTAATGTATTAATTTGAAGACCATCTGAGTGGTGTCAATCCTAACAATGTTTCCGCGATATCTCAAAAAATAATGACCACAGCTTTACCAAATTTTTGTCAAAGATGCATCTTATAATGTGTCAGATTCCTATTTTAAAACCAGCTTCATCTCTGTAGTTATGAACTTTTTATGAAGCTTTAAAGTATTTATTTGGAGGCTATCTGAGTGGTGCACAAGTGGACAACATTACCATAATATATCAACAATGATCAAACGCAGCTTCACCATTATTTCTTGGAAAACCATATTCCTATTGAAAACCAGCTTCCTCTGATTATTTTCAAACTTGTTATGAAACTTTTAAAGTATTTATTTGATGGCCATGAGTGACACACAGTACAGTGGTCTCTGTCACCAGGACCTGCCCCAAGAACGCGTCCAAAAGTGCTCTTTCATTTCATATACAACAGTATGGAAATCATAAGTAAAGTATTCTACTGCAAAGTCTCAAATGAAAAAAAAAATGCAGAATTGAGGAAAAAATGATTGTGGGCGCTGAGGGTAGTCTGTTCGCTGAATGCTATTTTAGAGAAGATATTTTGACATTTTACCGAAAAATGAACAAAAAAATTCATCCCAAATCCAAAAATCACAGGAGTGTGACCAGTCCAACAAACTTGCTAGAGACCCACCTAAGGTACATCTCCACCAAGTGTGAAGGGAATTTGGCATGCAGTTTTGCAGAAGAAGTCGAAAATTTGAAACATGACAGACAACGAATGACCAAATTGCTGATGGATGAAGATCCACCACATGAGCTCATTGGACTGACTTGACCTCTGAGCTAAAATTATTGCATCATGATCTCTCACAAATTTGATTAGGTATAACTCAAACTTTGGGATAATGTTTATTACCCAGAGGCCTGCATTTGTGCCTACATATAAACTGGGTCAAGGATTTTGTGTATTGTGTGGCAGACAATATTTACCAGGTACTGCCCAATACCATATTCATTTCAATTGTAGCACACACCCTAAAAGAAACACTCCCCCTATTTTTTTAATCTTGGGGGGTTTATTAAAAATTCACTATTTTTTTATATTTTTAAAAATTAGCCGCCTCTGATGAAAGAAGAGGGTTCATTGTTGTTATTTATGCTGTATGGATTCTATAATAAATATATTTGTTTGTAGTATTGTAAATTAAGAAATGAATTAATTTATCATTATCACAAAACTCCATAAAATACCATGTCTGCTCCGTCTTAAGTGGGTACTAATGGACACACAGGTTGTAGACTGGACACAAGTAGTCAGTCTTAATAGTCAGGCAGCCAGCTCAGTATACCTTGACTTGGCTGATTTATTTTTTTTCTCACTTGATTCCGTGAACTAATATAGCACATAAGCAAAAACTGACGGGTAAATTAAATTTACCCTTGAGCATTTTAAAAAATTCAAGATGGCAACCAATATGGCTGCAAGATGTAGCTCTTGCAAGATGTTGTCCTTCACCCTCAATGGGTGGCCCCTGTCATCTAGTTCATCTGTGGCTACTGCTTTTACCAGGAAGGCTGGCACCCACCTATTGGGATTTTTTCTGTCTTTTTCTATCATACAGCATTCACCACAATAAATACAATGCTCTCTGAAACTGAACATAGGAGCATCATATTGCCTCATATGCTTAATAGGGGGTTGGTCTACTGGCAGTGATTTAGAACCAGATGGTGCACATGCCAGATATGTTGAAATACAGTGCTTGTGATAAAAAACCTGCAAATGTTCATTCAGGTCCAGTTGTTCCTGTAAGTATTCTTGCATATTGTCGCCATAATGGACACTGGCTTGTATAATATTGCCCAACCTAGCACCATCAGAAAGCTTCTGTTTGGCTGGACATTGCCAAGCACAGTTTGAAGATACACTCTTGTGCCATTAGTAAACTACTGCTGGTGCTACAGGCTACTGCTATGTCTACAGGCAACTAATACACTTACAGGCTACTTCTACTGCTTCTTGAATCTACATCTGAAATGGAAGTAAATGAAAATAAGTCTACACAAGAAAAATCATGGTAAGTACCCCATATTCCTTGGAAAGAAATACCCTTGACCTTGCAGCATGAACTTGACCTTGACCTTTGAGGACCTAAAAATGTCCAAGTTGAGTTAGGCATCATCCCAAACTTATATTATGAGCTAACTGTTACCAAATTTGGTCAAAAGGTTACCAAAAATAGTGAATCCTTGTGAGCAGCTACATCTGGTAGCCATATTGGCCGCCATCTTGAATTTTTGAAAATGCTCAAGGGTAAAGCCAATTTACCTGCCATTTAATGTTTGTATGACATCTTAAGTTGCAAAATCAAGTGTGAAAAAAGATCTGTCAAGTCAAGGTTCCTCCAAAAATTCAGCTGCAGCTTCCTGACTTTAATCTACCAGTAGTCTTGATCTCTGAATGGACCTTGATTATTTGTTATTACCAACTTTTCATCCATCATTGTGTGGAAAATGTTCTTGTCACACACAGCACAATATATAAACGAACATCTTGTACTTTTATTCATGAATGGTGTGTTGTTATTTGCCATCTTACAGGCTAACAGCATTTTCTGAGCTAGAAATACCTTTGACCTTACCATATGACCTTGACCTTGACCTTTGACAGTCTCACAAGTATTTCATTTGAGTCAGGCATCATCACAAACCCATAAAACAACCCAAATGTCACCAAAATGGTAAACAGGCTTACTGAAAAAAGTGTTGCTATGCTGAAATATACGTCTTGCAGCCACATTGGCCGCCATCTTGAATTTTTTTAAATGCTCAAGGGTAAAGCCAATTTACCCGCCAGTTTATGTTTGTATGACATCTTAAGTTGCAGAATCAAGTGTGAAAAAAAATAAATCCATCCAGTCAAGGTTCCTCAAAAAAATCAGCCTTGGCTTCCTGACTATAAGTTGCTTTAAACGTATTTTATTCACAAAAGTGAACACAATTGGGAAGCAGGGCTCTGCCCTATCTGAATCCCTCATGTTGGAAAGGACACGTGGACAGGGCGAACATAACACACAAACGCCGCCGCGACGCCACCCGTGGAGTGCAAGAGCCACTCAAAGAATGGCGTCACGCCGGCAGGAACAAGTAAAAGATAGACATGGACTACACACCACAGATGGTGGGGCATGGAGATTTAATAATATTCAACCTTTGCTACCTACATGTATAGGCTAAAAAAAAAAAAAGTAGAAAACTTAGTCACAGTTTAGTCATTAGGTTGCGTTGGCAATTGAGTTCTAAAACGTTCACTTTTCTCTATGAAGTTGTGTACTGCTGTAAAGATTGTAGTATTTTGGTCAAGGTTACATTCACTACTGCCGGATAGTATAGTGTTTAGACTGAATGGTGCAATGCTACTCATGGTAGTATGTAAAACATCTCGAAGAACAACATAACGCGGACAAGTTAAAAAGTAGTGCCAAACACTTTCAGATGCAGCACCGCATGAACATGCTGGTGATTCAGCTATGCCTATTTTATGCAGATGTTCGTTCGCCTGACTGCAACCCATGCGCAGCCTGGAGTGTATTATGGAAGTAAACCCATTGCCAACATTTAAGAGTTCAGGGTATTTAAGAGAGGGTATGCACGGCTTTGAAAGTTTCTGCTTGAATTGTGCCAAAGTTGGCAAATTACGAATTTCAGATGGTAAAAGGTTCCATAATTTTATTGTTGACGGGAAAAATGAGTTTTCAAATAAACAAGTTCTACAATTAAATGATGGTACTGAATGCATATCAGGGCGTTGTCTCAAGTTGTAACGTGTGTTCTCTTCTACAGGGTTTGGCAATATATCAAAGAGGAATTCAGGTGTTAGTCTATTGACAATCTTGTACATCATTGTTAGTTTAGATCTTTCCCGTCTCTTCGAGAGGGTCTCCCGACCTGTCTCTTCATATAATTTAGCAGCAGGGGTGGTTTTCATAGCACCAGTTACAATGCAGGCCGCAGTCAGCTGAAGATCTTTGAGTAATTTTGCTTCTGCCTGTGCACAGCGATCCCAGACCACATTGCCATATTCCATAATGGGTCTTATGAAGGATTTATAGATAGTTTCAAGAGTTTTTCAATCCAGTGTATATTGTAATGATTTCATTATGTTAAGCTGCTTGGAGGTCTTAGTTACTATATGGTTGATGTGTACATTCCATTTCAAATCTCATTTTAGTACAAGACCTAGATGTCTATGGCTAGGTATATTATCCAACTGATGTCCTTGAAAGACAAGGGGTGGGTGATCTGGCGAGTTTCTTTTTAGTGATATCAGCATTGAGTCAGTCTTAAGGGCGTTAAAGGAAATTATCCATTTCTTGGACCACGCGACAAGTGCTGAAAGATCTCTGTTAAGAGTGGTTGCAGCAAATTCAGGATCGTCTACCGTGAGGTAAAGGCACGTATCGTCAGCAAAAAGCTTGACTTTGGAGTTAACTACATCCAATATATAGTTGATATGAATAGGAAATAGGAGGGGGCCTAGCACAGAACCTCCGGGAACCCCTGCAGTTATCGAGCCCCAGGTTGATCAAGACCAATCTACATTTTTGCTTATTATTGAAAATATTGATAAATTTTTGATCAAAATAAACATTTTTGCAGGCTGTCAGGATCACCTCCACATTCAATAGAGTGGTAGTTTGGGCCACACAAATGCAAATTTAAAAACAGCAATACTTATACACATCCACAAAGTACATTATTGTATGTGGTGTGATGAAAGCTATCATGATGTTTAATCTGCCACTGCAAAAAAAAAATAAAATAAATGAATAAAACAAAGATGTTGCTTTTTCATAAGTTTTTTTTTATAAATAGGGTTTGTTCAGCCTTTCCACTCATATTTGTATGAGATCCTTTCACTATCAACAAAGAGATACATTTTGTCTTGCAAAGAAATTTAACCAAGTTTAGTCACATCATGTGTAACAAAACTATGGTCTCAGCATTTATGGACAGTATTTCTGGCAAACTTGTGCAACTACGTGTGGCAAGTTTAAAGCTTTTTTGTCATGTAAATAGTCTGAATATATTCTTATACAATGGGGGAAATGGAGGCACATTGTGTTGAATGTAAAATGATCTGTTATATTGACACAAAATGATTAACACAAATCATGTATAATATATGATATCAAGTCAAATTCACATGTTGAAATATTCTATAGAACATTCTTCATTCAATAATCTTTAATGTAAAAAAGCTCATATTCACCTTGCAACCAAACCCTGTTAAGGGAAATGCATCATGTGTGGGTTCAGTGTGGCTACAAAATAGTTCTGCCACAGCTAGCTGGCTGGAGATCTGAATTTTAGTTAGACAGGATCCACTGAATGTGCAAGTCTGTCTCAAAATGTGCCTAACTGAGGCTGGTGGAATGGAGTGGAGCAGAGGTAGACAACTCCCATGGGATCACTGCCTCAGCACTGGACAAGCATGTTTGCACAGCTGTGTGTGTGTGTGTGTGTGTGTGTGTGTGTGTGTGTGTGTGTGTGTGTTGGGGGAGGGGGGTAGAGTAGGCTTACAGAATTCAACTTGAAAAGATTTGCTTCACAGCAAATCTCTCTGGGTGCCTTCAAAATGAAAACAGTTTGAAATGCTGCACTTTGCCATAGTTTCAGATAATCTAAATTTTGTGTATTAGCCTAACTTGTATAAATTAAAATGCTACAGCTTTGGTTCTTGGTTCAATGAATGTGGCCAAGTTACAAACTTACAAAGTAAAGTTTGAATGAAACTAATTTCTATAATAGTTTTGAAGTAATATTCAACATTTGACTTTTGTGTATTTGCCTAATTTGCATAAATTAAAAGCCTACAACTTTGGTTTATGTTCCCTTGGATGGGGCTATGCCACAAAGTAGGATGGCACCTTTATGATAGTTTTGAAGCTTTTCAATATTTGTATTTTACATATTCATGGTTCGGTAGATGTGGCTTTTCCACAAATGTATAAATTTAAGTTGGAATGACATCTCTATTTATAATAGTTTTGAAGATATTGGACTTTGAAATTTTTCAATGCCCCTTATTAGCGCAATTTGAAATTCTACAGCTAATATACTGTCCATTATATTGGCAGGCGTCACAAACCTATATGTGCACATTGAAATTTAGAGTCTGTCTGCGACAGTTTGGAAGACATACAGCTTTTAAAATTTTACTTCCCCCGAATTTGTATAATTTTAAATATCATGACTATTCCAAATGAGATGCACAATTTCACTGGTTAGGTCAGTTACCATGCCAAGTTTGGTGGTTTTCGCAAAAATTGGGTTGGAGAAAAACTCCTGACCAACTTGGGTTGGTCGGGGGGGGGGGGGGGGGGGGGGGGAAAGGGAGAGAGAGAGAGAGAGAGAGAGAGAGAGAGAGAGAGAGAGAGAGAGAGAGAGAGAGAGAGAGAGAGAGAGAGAGAGAGAGAGAGAGAGAGAGAGAGAGAGAGAGAGAGAGAGAGAGAGAGAGAGAGAGAGAGAGAGAGAGAGAGAGAGAGAGAGAGAGAGAGAGAGAGAGAGAGAGAGTGCTTACTCATACAGGGAAACTTCTCTACAGTGGGCACCCTCGGGACCAGAGAAAAGTGCCCACTGCTCAGAGGTTCAGCCCTTTTGGGCAGTATGGATAAGTACACTGTGAGTTCATTTAATTTCACTGTGTTCTTTGCTTATTTCACTGATGCTTCAAAACCGTGAAAATTAGAACTCAGTGAAATGTATTTTTAAAATGGCATTGATAGGAATTATAACAAAAATATTGAATTTAAAGTTTCAGTGAAAGGTCCAAAGTTCAAAAACCATGAAAATTAATGCTTGTGAAAAGAAATGTATTCATGTACATATACATATACATTATTCATACATGCACATATATATGTTCAGTGTATACATGTTGTAATGCAAGGAGACATGAATACATGCAATACGAAACTTGCTTTGTTCCTTTATAACATAGACAAATTTTTTAAGAGATGCTGTCATGAAACTACGTGTGCAGGTACCTGTGAACTGACACAAGCACCATTCTTTCTCAGTACTGGCAATGAATTAACAGGCTTCATCTCACTGGTTAATACATGTACAAGCATAGATCGTCGAGGCAAACATGTATCGCAGGTACAGGCCTGTCCATTAGTGTACAATGTACCTGTTAGACTGCAATGGATGACTGCATATGCACATGAGTTGTCACAGTTCTGGACCACAAGAATTGTTTATTTTAGCTTTCAACACATTACCCTCCATCAGTGATGACCTTGTGAATACACTGTCCACTTTAGTGGCCGATGAGGTAAAGTTTGTAAGTACAACATACATGAGTGGGAGTATGTACTGTACATGTGTATCTCTAGCTAGGTAGATACATCATCAGTGATAAGCTTGTCAATGTGCTGTCCACTATAGTGGCCAGGTGAAGTTATTATAGAAAGTTTGTGGGTACAACATGCATGAGTGGGAGTATGTACTGTACATGCGTATCTCTAGGTAGGTAGATATATCATGGTCTGGACTCTGAGTTAATTTTGAAAAGGAGGACAGAGGATGGAAAATCAGTGGACATGCTGCTCAGTAAGATAGTGCATACATAGATTTTACTGTTTTGTGACACTTGTGGATATCCTAGTGCCTACATATTACAAGGTCTTGTTATATCTGATCATGTTACTTGTGTTAATTACCCTAACCCCAAAACATCTTACCAGATCTTATAATAGTCTTGTCACCCCCAGGCCTTTCTCTTATGCTAATGAGCCAGGTACCAAATGTCTTTCTAGGTCTGAATATGTTCTTATCTCATTATGCTAATGAGCCAGCAACTGAAAGTCTTGCTTGGTCTGAAAATTGACTGACTGGCTCTGCTCCTTTCACTCATGCTCATAGCAAGACTTGATTTCCTCTTACTGGGTCTTACCCACTTTCTCTTTTTCTGACTGGGAAAAAGATCTTAGACAATCTTAAGAGCCTTAAATCAGATACCATAAGACTAAAGTAATGACGAAAGTTTGCTTTAAGGTGTCTTCTGGGCTCTTAGTGTTGAGGATTGACCATTTAAAACAGTACTACCCGTTTTCTGTGGTTATGGAGATTGTCGCCAAACCAAGATAACAAATTGCTGGTTATTCCATTTCTTTTGAGTTTATAAAGAAGGCCGGTGTGCCAGACTTTATCGAAGGCCTTGCTTATGTCCAGGAACACAAGTCTTATCTCCTTTTGCTGATCGACAGCAAGAGACAATTCATGGTATAAAGAAACTAGTTGGTTAATTGTACCATCACCTGGAATAAAACCTGACTGATTTGGTGAGAGGACTAAATTTTCTCTAAAGAAATTAAATACATGTTTAAAAACAACTCTTTCGAAAACTTTACTTGTGCAGCTTAGAAGGGATATAGGGCGATAGTTAGAACAGAGGTTTTCTTCACCTTTTTTTGTATAATGGAGTCACATTAGCTTCTTTCAAGATAGATGGAAACTGTTTTTGGGTTAATGACATATTAAGTATTACTGTAAGAGGTTTATAGATTACACATGCAGCTTCCGTTAAAAGTTTAGGGCTGATGCCCTCTGGGCCGGAGGCTTTAGAGATATCAAGACATTTAACAATATCAAGTACTTCCTGCTCTGTTAACTGCAGGTGCCCTATTGTTCTATGGGGATAGACAGGAATTGTGGGGTTCTGAGCAGAAGAAGTGTCAATATTCATTTGATGTAAGAAAAATGAATTAGATATACTAGCTTTTGTTGCACTGTCCGATGCATGCTTGCCTTCATGAAGTAAAGATGGTATAGTCTGATGATGGTTCCAACTTAGGAAATGCTTGACTGTCCTCCACCACGCTTTATTTTTCATTTTAGAATTTTTCAAGGAATTATTCAATTTTTTATTGTAATCTTCCTCGGCAAGCCATAAATGTTCCTGGTACTGGTTTCGTGAATGTCTGTATGTAGTCCACATAGCATCATGAATGAGGTTATTTGTACATTTTATAGCTTTCGAATACTGACGCATCATCTTGCGTCTCTCTTTACGTAATGCTGATGTATACCAGGGCAAATCATACAGGCAAATAGTTACTTCTTTGTTGGGGATACTATCTTTTGCTGTCTGTAAGAAAATTTCTGTCCAGGCAGTGCAACACTGATTAGCATCATTAGGTAAAAATAAACTTTCCCAAGAAATTTGGCTTAGCTTAGAAATAAATGAATCAAAATTTGCTTTACCAAAATCCCAAATTAATCTTTTATAAGCTAACTCCTTTTTATGTTTGAAGGATATACTAGCCGACACTACGCAATGATCGCAATTTAAAATTGGAGGCAAGACCTGTGGTTCCTGGACATGAGCAAGCATATTAGAAATAATTTGGTCTAAACAACTTGAAGTATTATTAGTTATACGAGTAGGCTCGTGGACATGAGGGTGCAGAAAATTTGTTGTGCATGACTGTTCAAGTTTCCTCCCTTGGGGGGTTGTCAAATCAGCATTTAAATCACCTATTAGTGTAATATTCTGGATGGCGGTACTTCTGGCTTTATCAAGACTGTTTTATAAATTATCCCAAAAGGACACTTAGGAATCTGGTGGTCTGTAAACAACTCCTGTCAGTAACTTGTTATTATTGATACTAATTTCCGACCACAGTAGTTCTAAGTCGGTTCCTTCTAAATTGTAGCGTCTTGAAGTTAGTAGTTGCTGAGATACAAAAAGACCGACTCCTCCAGCTGGTCCAGTTTGTCGATCTTTATGCATTATAGTATGAAAACCTGGTAAAGTAAGGTCCGTATCATGGTTTCCGGGACACAAAAAGGTTTCAGAAAGGGTTATAATGTTGTGGTAAGGAACAATATCAGCTCTTAAGCTTCTAAGCTTTTCACAGGACAAACTACATGTACGAACATTAATGTGACAAAGGGTTGTGTTGGAAAGCATGGCTTGTGGTCCAGGATTTAAGTGGATGGCACCTGCTAGCAGCAGTAAAAGAGGACTGGTAATGGGAAGATAAATATCAAAATTCCTTTTTTCCCTGGGCAAGAAAAAGTAGAAAATATACATGATCAGCAATTGACGGCTATTGGTACTGTAAAAAGTACTGACACATGTCCAAGACAGCATTAAGTAAAAGAAGGGAAAAGTTAGATTGATCCAGAAATGCAGACTATGATAAATAGATTAAGGGTGGTCAGGGCTGGCTGTGCACTGACATGGTATACAAACACAAGCATGATGATACATAATTCGTAAAATTGAGCCAAACCACAGGCGAAACTTTGAACAAAATGCTCTATGCATATAAAGTATGTAGTCCAGCCATAAAGTATGCGTACAGCTGTGATATATCAACAAAATGTACATGTAGGTAACTGATTTGTAAAATATACCCCCGTGTAAGGAAAGTACTCTAGTTGACAAGCAACAATCATAAGCAAGTGAGTACTCTAAGTTTTGCATGAGAATTAATAAACATATACTAATATAGACTTACACTGGTCCTGCACCAAGGTATACAATAATAAAATTTAAATAGAATAGTTGAAAGATGTTCTGAAGAGCAAGTTTAACAGTATCTAATGTCCATTTTACGTATGTTGTAGCTTTATCTGCGAGTAATAGTACAATTATCTCCTTTAGAGACACATATAGCAAGATAATAACCGAGTTGTTGAAAATTGATACGTAACTTACCAGGCTATCCAAAGCATTTTCAGTATTTTTAGATGTAACACAATTCCAAAATGTAAGCATACAACAACAGTAAATTGTACATGGGTCTAACAAAAACGTGAAGATAGTGTTACGTAATAATACTAGTAGCCTTAAAACATAGGACAGCAGGCATGCACAAATAGGAAACAACATAATGTACACACTGTAACAAGCATATACAGTAATAATAACATTTGACTCAAATGCCCCAACACAGAAACATATAAAAGAAGCAAGGTCAGTAACAAGAAACATAACATAAGATAATGAATAAACATATCCAGTACTGAAATTGACGGATATACAAGATGTTAACATCCGAGTACTGGTGTAGACATTACGTACACAGGTAAAGATTGAAAATGCTGCGTATGCGTACGTTACAATATCAATGTTGCATATAAAAAAACTGAGAATTGTAGACACAGCTAGAAATATCTGAAAAAAGTTCATAGTTGGGCGTTTGTGAGGTCTGCTGACATTACCGAGGATGTGTTGTATCGAGAAAAAAAAGTTACAGGTGTACTAATATTTTCAACTATGGAGTTAAATGAACAAACATTACTCGGAGAAATTCCTCAGGTAACCGCATGACAGTCCTGATAGGGTAAAGTCTATTGATGAAGTCCATCAGATAGCATCACAACATTGCATTTCCCGTAAATAGATCCATTACAAGTAGCATATGGGGTTGTGCACAGTGAAAAGTCAAAGTAACTTCAACGTGAAATCACAGTTTAGAAAAACAAGTTGTCAACTACATTCATAGCTTGAACGTATTAATTTGGCTAAATATCCCTAGGACATTCAGAGTACATACATGATAATCCTAGGGTGACAAAATGTTCCCACAATGGCTCATTAAGAACATATGGTCAGTGAAACAAAAAGTAGGCAAAGCAGTAAGAGGAATTGTCACAGAACAAAAGCATTGTCGGTCGGACCAACCAAACTTATCCTTAGGACGGTATTTGTCCAAATCTGATTCTTTGTTGACAACAAATGTTTTTGTAGCAGGGTCATTGGGATTGGGATGTACCTTTACCATAACTTTGCTGTCGGTGGTGTAAGTGTCAATGAGGTGATTGTCCTTCTTCAACTGGCGTGCCAGGAACGCTAATCTGTTCCTAAACCTCCTTAAGTCTTCATTGACAAAGATATCCATACCTTTTAGCTCACTCTTGGCCCTCCAGATTTTGGCCCTTGTACGGTAACTAGCAAATCTGGCAATGATACCTCTGTTGGGACCAGGTCTCCCTACACGGTGTGATCTCTGGATATCGTCAAGAGTAAGATGAACACCAAGTTTGTCTTTGAAGAGATCCAGAAGGATCTGGTCTGTGTTCTCATCATCTGACTCTTTTATACCGAAAAATCGTAAGCTTTGCCTTCTGCCATATTGTTCGAGAGCATCAATGGACAAAAATAAATCGTTGATTTGTTTATCTTTCTCGACATTTGACATCTATAGCTCTCACACTTTGGTTTCTGACTGATCACATTTCATTTGCATAGCGGCCATCTCAACAGTTTTCTGAGATAAAGTGGTCTTGAGATCACGTACCTCATTCTCTAACAGGTCCAGCTGCTAAGTCACTGGTTCCATTTCTTGCTTGACCGCGTCAACAACCACTGGTTTCATAATTAGTTGAAAAGTGTTGGCAACTTCTGGATCTTTCAAAATCTGTAGAAAATCCACAGCACTCATAGAATCTCCTCTAAAGCGTTGAGAAGGCAGAGTTTCTCCGGTGGGTGACATCTGCCAAGGTCTCTTGAAACTGGAACTGTTCGCGTCCATCTCACTGTCGCGATGCAATGAAGGGGTTTCTGTTGTAGTTACAACTGCTCTATGGTCTTTGTTGTCCATATTGCTTTGGTTAGGGAACTTCAAATGAATTGGCGAAACCGAAGCCTAGTGGAATTTCTTCTGAGAATAACCCCTGCACAGTTTTTGCACCTTTATAATACTCAGAACAGCATCTGATGATTACTCCATAAGTTTAAAGACTCGCCAGCAGACCTCTGGCTTCAAAATCCAAGAAAATAGATCACATTTCTTGGACCTCTGAGAAAGGCGTCTTACAGATTCAGCGCATGCATCTTAAGTTGGCACTAACAGACGCAAAGATTGTTGACTGGACACAGTAACAGTTGTTAATGGGTACTTACGGACACACAGACTGTACACTGGACACAAGTGGTTATATACTGCACAGTGGATACAGACTGTAACCACTTGTGCCGAGTCTGTGTCCATTAGTGCCTGGTATACATCATGTACAGTTGGCACAAGTGGACACACGTGATACATACTGGGCACATGCCTGTAATCATAACTCTTGTCAATCATGTCTCATTGCCTGCAATCAGAACTCTTGTCAATCATGTCTCATTGCCTGCAATCAGAACTCTTGTTAATCATGTCTCATTGCCTGCAATCAGAACTCTTGTTAATCATGTCTCGTTGCTTGTAATCATGACTTGTTAATCATGTCTCATTG
Organism: Hermodice carunculata; assembly: GCA_964020975.1. Taxonomy (NCBI): domain Eukaryota; kingdom Metazoa; phylum Annelida; class Polychaeta; order Eunicida; family Amphinomidae; genus Hermodice; species Hermodice carunculata. The sequence continues at coordinate 1,667,752 of OZ026614.1, read as the reverse complement.
CCTGTAATCATGACTCTTGTTAATCATGTCTCATTGCCTATAATCATGACTCTTGTTAATCATGTCTCGTTGCTTGTAATCATGACTCCTGTTAATTTTGTCTCATTGTTTGGAATCATGACTTATTTTTAACATATTTATTTTACCTGAATTGCCAAGTAATACAATAATAGTAAATGAATGGCTCTCCAGACACAGAGAGACACACAATCATATGTACAAAACACACAGGACAAAACAATATCTGAGGACAGATAAATTGGTCAGTATACTAACATGATAGTCATCTCATACCAACTCAAGATATAAACCGTCTTGTATCTTTGACAAAGTTTTGGACAGAATAAAAAATATCTAAGTTGTCGCTTGACGAAAGATTGTCATTACCATGTGTCAGATAAGTAAGCACTATATCACCTGCTAAGTGCACAACTAGGTTTGGATTGACTCCCAGTGCCAAAATATTGCATACAGTTCTCAATAAGGATACTCTCTACTATGAAAAGAGGGGACATTCGAGGAAGAGATGGTATGTACTCTCATTAGGATATGAGCAGTTACATGCAGCAGACGGAAGAATATTTAATCTATGAAGATAAAAATTAAGTAGACAACAATCCAAACAGTTGACTTAATGTGTATGTATACTATTAGGAAATCTTTTGCCGTGTGAATAGCGACCTGGGACAGGATCAACAGACAAAAGAGTACTTTTTAATTTAGATTTGAATTGAACAAGTGAAGCAGATTGCCTTATATTGTCCAGAAGGTCGTACCAAAGTTTAATATTAGAGGGAATGAAAGAATTACCAAGACAATTGAATGTAAACTTTATTTGTCTCAAACTCTGGTGGTTGCAAAGATGGAAGGTTGGCTGAACGGCATCAAATGGGATCATATCAGAAAGATAAGCGGGGATCAGCCTGTTGACCATTTTGTAAAATAGAATCAGTTTATAGTATTGGCGTCTTCTGGCCAAAGTTGGCCAACCTAATTCATTAAGAAGTAAATGATGAGGAGTACGTCTAAGTGTACCCAAACAAATGCATGTCGCTTCATACTGAACAGATTCAGGTGAATTTTGTCAGGTCCATCTTGCAATTATCAAATATGACGCATCCATATTCCAGGATAGGGTGTATCATGGCTTTGCGTAGTCTAGCTAAGGTTTTACGCGGTAATCTATATTCAAGTCTAAAAAATAAAGTAAAGTGTTTCCTGGCTTTGTCAATGATTCTGGTAGTGTGAGCATTCCATTTCAAATTATGAGAAAGGGTAATTCCGAGATGGGTATGTTTTAAACCTTCTGGGATCAGAGTTTCGCCAAGAAGTGAAGGTGGATGATCAGGTTTGTTGTGTTTAGCTGAAAACAAGAGGGCTAGAGACTTAGTTGCATTAAATGTAACTTTCCACTATTTTGCCCCAAACAAAAATTCTTTCAAGGTCAGTATTTATGAGTCTACCAGAAGTGACAGGGTCAAGTATGATCTCTAATATGCTGGTGTCATCAGCGAACAGTTTGATGTCACAAGAGATGCCCACAGTAATATCATTTATAAAACTAACAGTAGAGGCCCCAGGATAGAGCCCTGGGGTACCCCTGCCTCAATAGGAAGCATGAATGACGTTTGGCCTCCAGTCACCTTGTTAATCATGTCTCATTTTCCTATAATCAGAATTCATGATCAGGAAGCTTTTCATGAAAATTTTATAATTATGACAGCCTCAATGGAAAGTGTGGTGAGCATTATTCACAGATGACTGTGTGCAAATACAGGGTAATGAAGCACTCATTGTATCCAGTAATATACACTTGTATGTAGGTGAATAATTGTTGTGGTTGCAGGTGATCTATTTGATGAAGGCAAGTGGTGCAGTGATTCCGAGTTTCGTTACTATGTGGAGAGGTTCAACAAGATGTTCCACCACGGGAGTCATGTTGATCTTCATGTTGTAGCAGGCAACCATGACATAGGCTTCCATTACATGTGAGACATTTTGAATGTAAACTTCTCAAAGCAACCATGACATAGGCTTCCATTACATGTGAGGCATTTTGAATGTAAACTTCTCAAAGCAACCATGAGATAGGCTTCCATTACATGTAAGGCATTTTGAATGTAAACTTCTCAAAGCAACCATGAGATAGGCTTCTATTACATGTAAATTAGACAGTGTCATTACCATATCCAAACCGTAGTCCTAACAAAACAAATCCAAGTCAATTCCGACCAAAGGCAATGTTCCTTGGTATGTATAGCTGAAAAATATAAATTTATAGTTCGTATTTACCCAAAAGAGACCAAAACGTAAGTGCAAAGGTCCATAGGGGGAAAAAACTTTATCTAGTTTTCACATGACAGAATGCAAAAAGTTTTGTGTGAAATTATAGGCCTATTTCAGTAAATTGGCTTGAACATTTGCATCATTCATGCATATACAGGACCATAAGGCATTTTGAATGTAAACTTCTCAAAGCAACCACGACATGGGCTTCCATTACATGTAAGGCATTTTGAATGTAAACTTCTCACAGCAACCATGACATAGGCTTCCATTACATGTAAGGCATGTTGAATGTAAACTTCTCAAAGCAACCATGACATAGGCTTCCATCACATGTGAGGCATTTTGAATATAAACTTCTTAAAGCAGAGCATGTATAAAATGATAATCATACAGTGACTATTTTCTGTCTTTTCGCTGTGATTTTCCCCTTGACGTGGTACATAGATGTGACGTACGTATGTAGTTCACATTGTCTCTTTTGAGGGGGAGGAAGCACCACATGATGAAAAGGCCATATCTGCTGCATCAAACTGATGATGTGTTGATTCAGAAAGGCCTTGTAAAAGAAATGATTTGTAACACAAAGCAAAGGTTTGGATCCTTCTATCGTGCCCTGTGTAGTCCGACCGGTTTTGCCAGTAGTGTGGCTCATCAGGGACTGAAAATTTCAATGGCTGCAGCGTGGTACTGTTAAAAACATAATGTATGTTTGTTACTTGTTAATACAGTACGTTGGCAACAATAGACGTTGCTAGCACCGAGTTAAGTTTAACATTTAAGGTGAGCTTTGGTGTTATCTCAGGCTATTTATAGTAACCCCTCCATTATCCAGTGACATGGTGTGGCAACCTAAATGCAAAATGCATGTAGTTTTTGGGTGCTTTTGCCTCCCAAATGTATTTATGGGAGGAGGCATGCTTGGTAGTGACATAGAACATCCTAGTGACCAGCCTCTGCCCACTTCATAAAGGAATAAAGCTGGGGTAGAGAGGGGGTATTTACTCAAATATGTATTAAGATATACAATAAAGAAAAATTTTGTGAATAATTACAAAAAATATCGGGATATTGATTGATACTGGTAAAAGAAATGGGTACATCTACTGACTACATTGCAGTGTAATATTAACTTGCGTGCACATCTTTGCTTCATTGAATTTAAGTGTGTGAAAGTAGTTCTCATTTGGGAAATCCATATTTGTTCAAAATTTGCAGAAGTATGGTGCACCAAAGTCAATTACTATTAAAACTTAACATTGTATTTCAGGATAGATAATCACAAGCGACGTCGCTTTTCCAGTGCCTTTGGGGCTCCCTCTGTGAGAATGTTGCGGATCCGTGGGAACACATTTGTGCTGATCAACAGTATGGCCCTGGAGGGAGACCACTGTGACATGTGCCAGGAAGCACAGCAACAATTAATGCAAATATCCCACTCTCTCAGGTGTGCTCAGGTGAAGCTCTTTGCCAGCATTCTCACAGTGTCTCATATCAAGCCACGCATCCTTGTCCGACTGCACAATGTGTATGATATCTGCTCCAGACCCCAGCCTGTAAGGTCTTGTTAACATCCAGGGTTACCTTGTATGCCAGGATGGTCTGATTAGATTTTGGTGTCATCATGATCTAATTCGCAGAAATGGGAGCCCAATTACATGTTACCGCGATATATCCAGAATGCTTCCATGTATTTTGTTCACATTTGGCAATATAATTATGTTACATGACAATATGAACTGATTAGATTTTGGTGTCACTGTGTCCTAACTTGAGCAAGTGGCAGCCTAAATATATGTTCGTTTGGGCTCGTTACCATAATATCTCCAGAATGCTTCCATGTACTATGTTCTAATTAAAGTTTGATAGGAATAATTAAGGGTCCCCCCCATGGGGGGAACCCTTTATCTTTTCAGGTTGTCTGTCCCTCCGCATGTCCATCCAGATGTGCACATTCTTGTTTGTGCGATATCTATATAATGCCTCCATGTATTTTGCTCAAATTTGGCAATAAGTCTATCTTACCTGGCAAGATGAACTGATTAGATTTTGGTGTCACCATGACCTAATTTGAGCAAATGTTTGACCCTTCAGTCAACGCTTTGTGTTGAAGGTATGTCTAGTTAAAGACCATTTTAAAAATAGAATAATATCAGATATTCTTTTATTTAACATTCAAGCCATTGTAAGTACACTGTGTATCCATCTGGCATACTGCTCAAGCAGGAAGTCTTTTGTCATTACGCGGCTGCCTGAAAAAAATATTAATTTTACTTCAAAAAACCCCCCAAAAACGGGGACACTAATGTCACTGCAAAAGGCTTATGATGTGCCCATGTTACCTGCTTGAAAACATTCAAACCATATCCTGTTGCTATAAGCTGAAATATGTGAACTTTGTTTTGTGACAAGACACTTTAGCAATAAATGGTATTTAACTTATTTTAGTCAACAAAAATACAAAGTGAAACTTTACAGGTATTGGTTGCAAGGGGGAAAAAGGGCAGAGCCCTATGCAAATCCCTCGTGCGAAGAAAGGACAAGAAACAAGATGGACAAAGCGAAACCAAACACACAGGAAGGTGACGGTCACATGACCAGGGCAGATAGTGGGGTGGCAATCAGTCATCAATGCCATACATGCCACATAAATTCATATTCCTATACAAAAATTAGTTGGTGCCAGTTACTTTAAGCTGACCAGCAGAGGATTCCCATATGAAATCCTGAATAGCAGCAAAAATCTGTTTTTTTGCGAACAAGGAACACTCAGAAGATCCATGCAGTACTGTATAATATTGATAAATGTTCTTATCCTTACAGGGTGATACAGATGTGTATTGCAAACCAAAGAGCAACTTTACCTATGTAAGGCCAGTGCTGCTACAGGTGAGTATAGTCTGGTCTTCAAAACCCCACAGCTACGTAGAGATACCACCCAAACAGTTAACTGTAAGAAGTGATTGTCCTGTCATAGGCAGTTCCACTGTACAGGTCAAACTGTGGTTACATCACTGCGAGACGTCATTCAATTAGATACAGTGGTCTTTGTTTTGAGCAACCACCCCTAGCGCAGACCAAAAAGTATGATGCAGGTGATCGCTCACTGGAGGAACCCAATATGAATGACCTCAACAGCTCAAATCCTGGGCAGCCTTTCCCTTGTGGTAGCGAGGCACACAAATTCCTTTCACCACCAGTTCATCATGATCTATTACATATGCTTTGTAAAGGAATCATTTATTAAATTTAACAATTGCAACCCTTAACATCTTTATTTCAATAAAGAATTTTTGTCTGGGTGCTGAAAGATGTGTGTCCCAACTTGAAAATATTTGCCGGTCATGAGGTTTGTCTTTTTCCCATTACGCTCAATGGGCCCGATGCGTCACCCGAGCCTTCACTTGCAAAGTAATGAGCTTTAACTGTCATAAAATTGTTTTGATGGCATGACACACTGTCTTAACTTTATTCTACACGTTTGGTGGAGCCTAACTCACCGTAATTCACAAGTTATGGATCAAAATAAGACTCACCATTTCCCACAGCCACCACGTGTGTTTTGGACGCCATGTTTACCTCAATCTGCACCGTGGTAAAAATAGATTGACGCACTTCGTCAGTGTCGGTCACTGATTCATGCAGCAGTGCAGGCAAGCACGTGTTTGATAGGGGTTTTGATCTAGCGAAAGTTAATTATCATCGTTCATGATAAATCATCGTTCAATTAGAAACGAGAACACTAAATAATCATATTTCTGTGGCTTTGCGCTTATCTGCCACAGTTCGGTTAGGTTTCGCATGCAAAAAAGCAATGACCACGTGGGTTGTCGATCTCCGGGAAAGACAAAGATTGTTCCGGACATTTCCAGAAAGCATCGGCAGCCTTCGTCATGCATTTGGATTTTAATCATTTCAAGATGGATGATGTGAAGGATCATGAGTGCGAGCAATCAAGTTCCTATGACAAGTAAATTTCTGTCGATCATTATGAAGTTTAGTTCAGAAAACTATCCAAAGTGTCCCAGCATACAGAGGAAAAAATTGTGTGGTTGAAATCCTCATTAGATCTGCTTTGGAGAGGCCCGAAACATGCGGAGTGTGCCATATTCACAGCCATTGTAAAAATGTAGGTAAACAGAAAGATCCTACGCTCGAGAGAATGTGAAATAAGGAGGAATAGATGCAGAGGTGTCAAATTAAAAACTTGTTTTTGGAAAGTTACTGTAGAAAGAAATCCTTTCTTGTTTGCACTTACTTAATTTGACAAGAATCATGTCAAATTTTATAACAATGGGTGAGTTCCGTGCATGTATTTTGTTGGTCGACTTCAGGCATAATGACCGGATATGGATCAAATTTGTGCTATGTGGTCACAAAATCTGTTCATTTTGCATGGTCCCTGGTCGCGTTTAACAGGGGGTCATTCATAAGAGGTAAATTATTAAAGAAAAACAACTTTGGCGACCAAATGTTGTTGTTCAAACCAGGTGGTCGCTCATAGGAGGGGAAGTTCAATACAGGGACCACTGTATACCATATTTATAAAATACATAGATCATATCAGATGCTTATATGTTATGTAATATCAATGACCTTGACCTATTTTTGTTAGGTCACCAGGCCTGTAAAGTTGTAGCTCTTTTGAATAAAACTATGTTTAAACTAAGTGACATCTACAGCAGGGACACAAGGCCTGTCCATTCCAGCTGTTGCCTGTTGCTAATTGAGTTGTGATGTTGTAATAGCCAGTGCCACAAGCTATGTGTCTGTCTTTACTTTGTACTTCCTCAATGCATCTTTGGGATGGATTTTACTTTGTCACTAGCGCCCATGGCTTCCTTTCAAACATTGTATCCACTAAAAATGAGGTTACAAGGTTGTGGTGTCTTTCCAGCATTTCCCGATGTTCCGACGTTCAGACCACAACTGTACAGGTCCAGATGCAGCCTCAAGCGCAGAAAAGGATATTCCATTTAAACCCAAGTGGGACTGCTTGTCTAAAGATGCCTCCCAAACTGTAAGTTGTTTTGTTATTTTGCAATGCACCATTCAAAATTGTCAACATTTGCACAAGCATTACCCAGGATACTTGTATGTACCCCCCCGCTCCCTCTCTCAAGTTTAGTACTGCACGTGTATATGGAAGTGATGGGATTTTAACAGAGGGATTGAGCAAATATTTTTACATTTTGGGAAAATAACTAAATAACACACACACACACACCACACACACACACACACACACACATTCACGTATACACATGTATACGTTGAACACCCTGCCCTAGAGCATGCTGCATATGCTTGTAAAAATGAAAATATTAAATGGTTCCATAGATTCCATCATGACAACACTATCTTAAAGCTAGATGACAATTTTTTGAACAAATAGGAGTGAAATATAAAGAAGTACACAATCTGCAGTTGGTTTGAAAGATGAGCTGATTGGGAGTTCTTCTAAGCTATTTTTAGGACCATAAAAATGTATTACACTTACATGCAGAATATTTTAAAGCTAAAATTGCATCACTTTGAACCCCGTGGCTTGACCTTTTTTGCCTCTGGAGGACAGCTAGATTTGCTAAAGGGAAAAAAAGTCTGTCCACATGACAACAAAATTGTAGTGGACTATTTCCCAGTGGTTTCATTATCTCTCACTGGGGGCAGCACATAGAGCCAGGAGCTGCATCTGTCCTCACAATATTTGTCCAGGCTGTTCAGCGAAAACTGATAGACAGCCATCTGGAATTTCCATGGCAAGATAGGCCTTGTCTAGCAGGGATGCCTTTGGACAATACATTGTGGCAAATTGCTTTATCAGTAATTTGAAACATTTGTTGCGCACCCTCAGACCTTTAGCCTGTTTTGGAAACTGCAATACTCAGATACAAATGTTTATGGATGGTTGGCCTCACCTAGTGGGGGAGCCATTTGATTACTTTTCTGTCCTTCAGTTCATCATGATTTGTTATATGTATTAAACATTTTTGCAAACAGTAAATGATTTAAGACTTGTGGGCAAGTTTTAGCTAGTATTAGTGGTGTTGACTTCCGTGATGGATTGAATTGTAAACTGAAAATCACTGTGAAAAAGTAGCATGCAGCTTTGAAAAGAATTGTCTCCAAGATAGCAAATGAAATAGTTATGAAACGCAAAAGCCATGAACTTGAAGATTAATACAGTTATTCATAATGTCTGGAATGCTTTGTTTGTTTGACAGTTATTCACCAGAATCAAGCCCCGCCTCATTGTCAGTGGCCACACCCATAATTTCTGCTTTCGCATTCACCCAGACGGCACACCTGAGTGGTCACTGTCTTCATTCAGCTGGAGGAATAACAAACATCCCAGCTTTCTACTGGTGAGTGGTACCTTCTGTGCTTTGTATCCAGCCGCTCAATATTGAAAGATGGAGCTTTTATCTTTAGCAAAACAAAAAGACTGTGACAATCATGTGGTCAGCTGACTTTTGATGTGCAGACTGAAGTGGGACCTGGGGAATAATATCAAGTTCAACTTTGTTTCAAACCACCATTATGTTTTCAATGTCAATCTTCCCTCATGCAGTTCAGGAGTCATCAGTTTGAGCTTAGCTGAGCTTGTCAGTCAACTAAGCTTATCTTGTGGTTCTTTGTCTGTAGTCAACATCGGCGTCATCCATGTCTGTCTGTCAACAATTCACATTTTTTACTTCTCAAAAAGTGTCAGCTAGATTCACTTCAGACTTAATGGAGAGGTACCTTGAGTGAATATATACCAAGTCTGTTCAAATGGTCACGGTGTATTGATTTATTGGATTTTATGCGTTTCTTGCTCGTAGAGAGTCAAAATATTTTCTTCTCTGAAACAGCCAAGCCAATGCTTTGAAATTGCATAGAGACACTATTAGTTGGTGTTGTGATTTTTTCTATTTTTTGGTAAAAATTTAAAAAGCGTTCTCCAATAGCTTGTGTCCAATTGCTCTGAGATTCCATAGGGACACCTCTAGATCTTAATTTGTGCAACAGGTGTGCTACAGTTCTGTTTTTTTTGTTTTTTGTTTTTTGTTTTTTTTAGCTCAACTAGCGTGTCAGTCAGCAGAGCTTATGAAATCCATTTGCATTTAGCATCAGTCTGTCCTTCCATTCCTCTGTCTTTTAGACTTTCTACAGTTTTGATTTTTTTCTCAAAAATAGCTGCATGGAATGTTTCGATTTTGCACATGGATGATGTCCAGGTGGTAATCTTTGGATTTTACAAAGGAGGTGATGATGCATTGCCTGCAAAGCAGACCAAGTTCCATATTATTACCCAGCGTAGTAAACAAAATGTGCTGCCTGGATCTGCTTTGGAGACAAGATGATGCAATGATTTTTCAATTTTTCATAAATTTATTTATTTTTTTAAATTGAAAATTTCTTCTGCAAAAACTGCAGTTCCAATTGCTTTGATATTTGCATACAGGGTCACCTGGAATCATGTAGTTCACATTTTTACCTCCAGGTGGCATTGTGATTTTTTGCTGAGCTGACTTGTTAGTCAGCTGAGCTTATAGGATGGTCCTTCTAGTGATTCAATCACTTAACTTATTAATTAGATAATATTCCAGATCCATAGATATCACAAAAATAATACAGGCCTACTTTCTATTTTTGCTATAAACTCAGCAGGCGAACTAGTCAGAAGAACCAAAATAGTGATAGGCTCACCAATTCTCTTTTATCTTTTGCAAAAGTAATAAAATTTAGATTTTGAGTGGTTGGGCCTGTACATATTGGAAACACTGTGGTCTGTATTTAATTTAGAATATTTGAAGGTTGAGAGGACCGGTTTAAAACCACCAGTTGCTTTTTACCTCAGCTGACTTGTCAGTCAGCTGAGGTTTTTTGAGGGTCCGTCGTCCGTCGTCCGTCCGTCCGTTGTCCGTCCGTCCGTTGTCCGTCCGTCCGTCGTCCACAATTCACATTTTCGACTTCTTCTCAAAAACCTTCAGCCAGATTCACTTCAAACTTGGTGGAGATATGCCTTGGGTGGGTCTCTACCAAGTTTGTTCAAATGGTCACGGTCCAGTGATTTTTGGATTTTTAATGAATTTTTTTCGTCTTTTTTGGGTAAGTCTTAAAAAATCTTCTTCTCTGAAACCACTCACCCAATTGCTTTGATATCACACAGGAACACTCCCTGGGACTCCTTGTTCTTAATTTGTTCACCAGGTGGCGCTGCAATTTTTTCCTAATTTTTTATGAATTTTTGTGTGTTATAGCTATTTTCGACTTCTTGTCCAGAACCATCACTCAGATTAAGCTGAAACATGGTGGATATGTTCCTTGTAGAAGGGTCAAACAAAGTTGTTCACTATGTGGGAATGCTGCGGATTCCTGATTTTTAACGATTTTTTCAATTCTGGTACTTATCGGTCAATGCAGCTTTCCTATTGATTACTATGGAAGTCAATGAGCATTCTAATGCTAATTCACATTTTTGACTTCTTCTCCAAAACGGTCATCCAGATTAACTTCAAACTTGGTGGCAATATACCTTGGGTGGGTTTCTACCAATTTTGTTCACGTGGTCATGCTCCAGTGATTTTTGGATTTTTAATGAATTTTTGTTGTTGGTTTTTTTGGACAAATCTTAAAAAATCTTCTTCTCCGAAACTGCTTACCCAAATGCTTTGATATCACACAGGAAGACATCTAGGGACTCCTTGTTGTTAATTTGTTCACCAGGTGGCGCTGCAGTTTTTTTCTAATTTTTTTTTGTGAATTTTTGTGTGTTATTGATATTTTCGACTTCTTCTCCAGAACCGTCACTTAGATTAAGCTTACACATGGTGGATATGTTCCTAATGGAAGGGCCAAACAAAGTTGTTCACTATGTGGGAATGCTGCAGATTCCTGATTTTAGCTCAGCTGACTTGTCAGTTCATAGAGCTGTGGGGTCACAGTGCAACATACATGAATTTATACTCTTCATTATAACTTGAGAACTACTTGAACTTTGATGTTGCACTTGTAAGTGTTCTTCTATAAAGGTCAGACTTACTCAGAACATGGTGTCCTTGATCCTTTCCCAAGTTCATAGAGCTGCAAGTGTGATGAATGTCCAGATCAGCTGAGGCTCAGGCTGTTCACACAGCCCTCTTGTTGTGGGTGACTGCCAGTCTCAAGTCAGGAGTGAAATTTGTTCCTTCACATTGGTGTTGGAAGATGAATGTTGATTCTTTGGTAACTTTGGAATCTCTTTGCTGTCATTATTGGGTTTGGTATTTATGAATATGGGTCATGTTTTTCTACATAAGTGTATCATAGTAGAGAGGTCCATCCACAGTTCACATTTTCAACTTCTTCTCCAAAACCGTCTGCCAGATTTGCTTCAAACTTGTTGGGGATATACCTTGAGTGGGTCTCTACCAAGTTTGTTCAGATGATCACGCACCAGTAATTTTTAGATTTTTTATGATTTTTTTCTTCTTTTTTGGGGTAAAAAAAATCTTTTCTGAAACCGCTGACCCAATTGCTTTGATGTCACACAGGAACACTCATAGGGACTTAGTTCTTAATTTGTTCACCAGGTAGCACTGTCATTTTTAAAAATGTGATTTTTCTGTGTTATTGCTATTTTCAACTTCTCCAGAACTGTTACTCAGATTAAGCTGAAACTTGGGAGATATGTTCCTGATTTTTAACGATTTTTTCAATTCGGGCACTTATCCGTAAATTGGAATTACCTATTGATTACTATGTAAGTCAATGGGCTTTCTAATGCTAATTCACATTTTTGACTTGTTCCGCGTAACTGTCAGTCAGATTGACTTCAAACTTGGTGGCAATGTACCTTGGGTGGTCTCTAGCAGATTTGTTCAAATGGTCATGCTCCATTGATTTTTGGATTTTTTATGATTTTTTTAGTCCCCCGCCCACTTGGTGGGGGACTATAGGTTTGCACCTCGTCCGTCCGTCCTTCCGTCCGTCCGTCCGAAGCTTCTCCGGGCCATATTTCCAACACCATAATACCCGCAGCTACCAAATTTAATGTGTTTGTACTTCCTAGGATAGAGGTGTATGGTGTGCCAAAAGTAAGTCACTAGGTCAAATATCTGGGTCACAGAATACATATGTATGAAAAATCTTGTCCGGGCCATAACTTTTTTGTCCTTTTACTTAGAGTCATGAAATGTTACACAAATGTGAAGCTTAGTCTAAGAAAGTGTCATAAAGCAAAACTAGGTCACTAGGTCAAATATTTGGGTCACCACGATATGTAAATATACAGAAACAAATTTTGTCCGGCACATATCTTCCCTATATTAATGCTACCTCTTCAATTTTTTTTATGGTGGGTAGACCTTAGGTAGTAGGTGTGCATAGGCATTGTTTTGTGTGGCTAATTACTTGCATTAATTAATTATTTAACAAAATTCGTTAAGCAAGACAAATTTTGTCCGGGCCATATCTTCTAAACTATTAATGCTAGCCCTTTGAATTTTTTATGGTGTGTAGACCTTAGGTAGTAGGTGTGCATACGCATTGTTTTCTGTGGCTAATTACTTCCATTAATTAATTAATTAACGAAGTTCATTAAGCAAGCTCAAGATACAATACAAATTTTGTCCGGGCCATATCTGCTAAATTATTGATGCCAGCCCTTTGATTTTTTTTATGGTGGGTAGACCTTAGAGGGGATATGGTTATGGGCACCGTCCGTGTGTCCGTCCATCCGTCAAATATTTGGGTCACAGTAATACATAAATGTACAGTATTTTCATGTCCTTACTGTAATTCTTAAAAAATTTTGACTTCTTGTTATAAAAGTTTACTGATAATGTATTGTGACCTAAAAGTGTGTCACGACGCAAAACTAGGTCACTAGGTCAAATATCTAGGTCACAGTGTAAACTCCATGTAAAACCTTGTTCATGCCATATTTCCCTTACTATAATACCTACAGCTACCAAATTTATTATTTTAATACTACCTGGGGAGTTGTTGTGTCACATGGCAAAAGTAGGTCACTAGGTCAAATATCTAGGTCACTGTGAAATCCATTCAAAATCTTGTCCGGGCCATAACTTTTTTGTCCTTTTACTTAGATTAATGAAATTTTACACAAATGTGAAGCTTAATCTAAGAATGTGCCATACTTTTAATTTTTTTTTTTTATCTAGGTCACACTCCTATATAGTAGTCCATTCAACCTCGTGGGCGACGAGCGGGGGACTATGTATTGCTCTGCAATACTCATTAACTTGTTTTTTTTTTTGTTACCAGTGGCACATTAGGTGCAGGAGGGTATTGTTGTCCTCTTTGTTGTCCATCTGTCTATCCATCTGTAAAAACTACACCACAAAGGTTATAAAAGACAACTGGCCAAAATTCTGTTGAAATGTTTCCAGGGATAGGACCAAATACCTGAAAAATACAATACTTACTCAAGAACATTAGTCAAACAATGTCAAGATGGAGCTTGAAATGACAAGTTGTAGTCCTCAAAGTGTTAAGTGTGTTAAGAGGGCAAGTACCCGGGGTAAAGTATACTTAACCCACCTAGAGAATTTTTTCTATTCTATCTTGAGTCGGAAAACCATGATCATACTCACTTTTTGCAGGATTTCTTTCATTTCAACCATCATCCAGTATAGTAGCAGAGGTGGCGTCCAGCTTACACCTCAGTACACTTTACCTCATAACACCTCTAGGACTTTATGGTGCTAAAAATTGTAGTACTATTTACCTGTTTATACCAGTGTTGGTATGGTGGAATAGTGTATGAAGCTTTTAAGTTTCAAAGGAGACGTCCGTCCATCTTGTCGATGTTACCGCGATATCTCAAAAATATTCACCATAGCTCTAGCATTCTTTTGCCACAGAAGGACCTTATAATGGACCAGGTTTCTTTTGAAAACCAGCTTCCTCTGATTAATTTGAAACTTTTAATGTATGGGGTCAACCCTGACGACCTTACCACGATATCTCAAAAAACATTGACTGCAGGTTTACCAAATTTTTGTCAGGGATGTATCTTATGATGGACCTGGACCCTCTTTTAAAAACAGCTTCCTCTGATTATTTTTAAACTTTTTCTGAAATTTTTAATGTATTTATTTGAAAGCTGTCTGAGTGGCGTCAACCCTGACAACGTTACCACAATGTCTCATAAAATTCTGACCACAGCTTTACCAAATTTTTGTCAGATTAGTATCTCATGATAGACCAGAACCTTTTGTAAAACCAGTATCCTCTAATTATTTCTGAACTTTTTATGAAATTTTTAATGGATTAATTTGAAGGTTGTCTGAGTGGCGAAAAAGTATTTATCTGGAGGCTGAGTGGTGCACAAGGGGACAACGTTACCATAATATCTCAACAATGATCAGACGCAGCTTCACCAAATTTTTTTCAGAGCTGCACATGATAGTGGACCACATTCCTATCAAAAACCAGCTTCCTCTTATTATTTTGAAACTTGTTATGAAACTTTTGAAGTATTTATTTGATGGCTGTACAAGTGACACACAGTACAGTGGTCTCTGTCACCAGGACCTGCCCCAAAAACACATCCAAAAGTGCTCTTTCATTTCATAAACAACAATATGGAAATTGTATGTAAAGTATTCTAATGTGATGTCTCAAATTAAAAAAGAAAATGCAGAGTTGAGGAAAAGAAGATTGTGGGCGCTGAGGGTAGTCTGTTCTGTGAACAATATTTTTCTTTTTTGGGACAAATCTTAAAAAATCTTCTATGAAACTGCTTGATTGATTTGCTTCGATATCACACAGGAACACTCCTAGGGGTTCCCAGTTCTTATTTTGTTCACCAGGTGGCGCTGTCATTTAAAAAAAAATTGTTTATGATTTTTTTGCTTGTGTTTGCTATTTTGACTTCTGCAGAACCATCACTCAGATCAAGCTGAAACTTTGTGCATATGTTCCTTGTGGAAGGGACAAACAAAGTTGTTCACCAAGAGGTACTGCTGTGGAGTCCTGAATTGCATCTGAATGCACCTTTCCTATTGATGACTGTGTAAGTCTATGGGAATTCTAATGATAATTTACATTTTCTTCATAGAAACCATCCTTCAGGTTGTCTTCAAACTTGGTGGCAATGTACCGTGGGTGGGTCTCTACCAGATTTGTTCAAATGGACACGCTCCATTGGTTTTTTGGATTTTTAGCTCAGCTGACTTGTCAGTCAGCTGAGCTTATCTTATGGTCGTCCGTCCGTCGTCCGTCAACAATTTACATTTTCGACTTCTTCTCCGAAACCGTCAGCCAGATCCACTTCAAACTTGGTGGGGATGTGCCTTGGGTAGATGTCTACCAAGTTTGTTCAAATGGTCACAGTCCATTGATTTTTGGATTTTTAATGAATTTTTTTGTTCTTTTTTGGGCAAATCTTAAAAAATCTTCTTCTCTGAAACCGCTCACCCAATTACTTTGATATCACACAGAAACACTCCCTGGGACACCTAGTTCTTAATTTGTTCACCAGGTGGCGCTGCAATTTTTTTCTATTTTTGTATGAATTTTTGTGTGTTGTAGCTATTTTCGACTTCTCCTCCAGAACCGTCACTCAGATTAAGCTGAAACATGGTGGATATGTTCCTTGTAGAAGGGTCAAACAAAGTTGTTCACTATGTGGGAATGCTGCAGATTCCTGATTTTTAACGATTTTTTCAATTCGGGTACTTATCGGTTAATGCAGCTTTCCTATGGATTACTATGGAAGTCAATGAGCATTCTAATGCTAATTCACATTTTCGACTTCTTCTCCAAAACCGTCATCCAGATTAACTTCAAACTTGATGGGGATGTACCTTGGGTGGGTGTCTACCAGGTTTGTTCAAATGGTCATGCTCCAGCGATTTTAAGATTTTTAATGAATTTTTTAGTTCTTTTTTAGGACAAATTTTAAAAATCTTTTTCTCCAAAAGCGCTTACTCAATCGCTCTGATATCACGCGGGAAGACACCTAGGGACTCCGTGTTCTTAATTTGTTGACCAGGTGGGGCTGCAATTTTTTACTAATTTTTTATGAATTTTTGTGTGTTCTGGCTATTTTCGACTTCTTCTCCAGAACCGTTACTCAGATTAAGCTGAAACGTGGTGGATATGTTCCTTGTAGAAGGGTCAAACAAAGTTGTTCACTATGTGGGAATGCTGCAGATTCCTGATTTTTAACGATTTTTTTCAATTCTGGTACTTATCGGTCAATGCAGCTTTCCTTTTGATTTCTTCGGAAGTCAATGAGCATTCTAATGCTAATTCACATTTTTAACTTCTTCTCCAAAACTGTCATGCAGATTTACTTCAAACTTGGTGGGGATGTACCTTGGAAGGGTGTCTACCAAGTTTGTTCCAATGGTCATATCCCAATGAATTTTGTTTTTTTTATGATTTTTTTTTTTCAAAAATCTTTACAAAAGTTTTAATAGGAAAGTTTTAACATGGGAATTTCTTGTAATGATTATGACTTAAATGATTTTGGCCAGATTTACTTCAAACTTGGTGGGGATGTGCCTTGGGTCGATCTCTACCAAGTTTGGTCAATTGGTCACGCTCTATTGATTTTTGGAAATTTTAGGAATTTTTTTGGTTTTTTGGCGTCAACCCTTAAAAACTCTTCACCTCTGAAACTGCTCACCCAATTGTTTGGATATCGTTCATAGACACTCCCAGGGACACATAGTTCCCAATTTGTTCACCAGATGGCACTGCAATTTTTTGTATTTTTTTTTTTTATGAATTTTTTATATGGTTTTGTTATTTTTCACTTGTTCTCAGAACTGTCACTCAGATTAAAGTGAAATGTGATGGATATGTTCTTGTCGAAGGGTCAAACAAAGTTGTTTACTGGGTGGCACTGCTTTAGATTCTTGATTTTTAAGTATTTTCAACTCGGGTACTTATCGATCAATGCAGCTTTCCTATTGATTACTATGTAAGTCAGTGGGCATTCTAGTGCTAATTCACAGGACAACTGACACAAAATTTACTGTTCACTTGATAACTTGATATCTGTTTTGAGTAAGTACTGTGATGCTGCACATGTTAATGTTTTTGCATGAAGGTCATGCTCAGACAGTACATGAATGACTTTGATCTCGTTTCTGGGGTCACAGTGCAACCTACATGAATTTTACTCTTCATTATAACTTGAGAACTACTTGAACCTTGATGTTGCGTATGTTAGTGTTCTTTTATAATGGTCAGACTTACTCAGAACATGGGTGACCTTGATCCTTTCCCAAGTTCATAGATCTGCAAGTGTGATGAATGTCAAGATCAGCTGAGCATGGGCTGTTCACACAGCCCTCTTGTTTATGAATTTATTTGTTCTTTTTTGGGGCAAATCTTGAAAAGTCACAAGGGTATATGTACATGTCAGTTGAACACAGGACTGACACAGTCCTCTTGTCTTCTACTTATGCACCCCCCCCCCACCCCCAGCTTTGCTCATGTCAGTTGGTCGAGAGATTGTGGTTTCCCCCACCATAACTTAAGAAGTTTTTGAGGAAGGACTTTGATGATAGTGCCCAGGTATATACTCATATATAAGGGCCAAGTGAAGTATGAAGGTACTTGACCTTGACCGTATTTCCAAGGTCACGGAGGTACTATTGTAAGCTTTGGTTTCTCCACGATAACTAGAAAAGTATTTATGATAGGACCTATATATTTCACAGGATTATAGTCCTTATCCAGGGCAGGATAAAGTTTGTAGATGGGTGACCTTGACCTAAATTCAAAGGTCACAAGGCCACTTTAGTGAACTTGCTTTCTGCATCGTAATTCAGAATTTAAGTTATGACTTCAATATTGCACATTGTAATATTCCTAAATTAGGGCTTGGTCAGCTTAGAAGAGGGATGACCTTTACCAAATTCTCAAGGTGACTACCTAGAATCCTGCTAGTGAACTTGGATTCTGCATGATAATTAAAGAATTTTTGACCTTGGGCTTTCATATTGCACAGGAATTTAGCCTTCTATAAGAGCTAGGTCAAATTCTGACCATCCCCAAGGTCACAGAACCTTATCACTGAATTTGGTTTCTGCCTAATAACTGCAGAATTTTTTGACAAACTTTTATTTTGTAGATGTTTATAGTCTTTCCTGAGGGCTAGATCAGCTTCTCAGAAGGGTGACCTTGACATAATTTCCAAGGTGACAAGGCCATTTTAGTGGATTTGGTTTCTGCATCCTAAGTCAGAATTTAACCAAATATATCAATATTGCACATGGTAGTGGTCCTGTATAAGGGCTTCAGTTAGAACTTAGATAACCTTGACTTAGTTCTCATGGTCACCACACATTTTGGTAGACTGAGGTATCTGCACCATAACTCAAGATTTTTTAGAGGTAGGCCTATATGACTTGCCAAGTATGTACTTTTTCATAAGGGCTAGGTGAAGTTTGAAGATGGTAGACTTTGACCTTATTGCCAAGGTCACAGAGGTACTACAATAATTTTTGCTTTTTGCATAACAGCTAGAAAAGTTTTTATGATAGGACCTGTATATTCCACAGGATGATGGTCCTTATTAAAGGCTCAGTCAAGTTTGAAGATGGGTGACCTTGGCCCAATTTTGAAGGTCACAAGGCCACTTTTGTAAATTTGATTTCTGCATCCTAATTCTGTAAGGACTACATCAGGTTTGCAACTTGATGACTTTCCCAAGGTCATGAGTGCCCCATTTAATACTATCAACAGGGTAATGAGGAGGCATCTGTTTTACAAACATGTTTTGTTGTCAAGGAATTTTTGTGTCTTAAGGCTGTGTATTACTTCTTTAGAATGGCTGAATAGAATTGCATGAAATTTTATCAGAATAAAATCTGACTCAAGTGTCCGTAAGTGTTGCAACTGCACGTATATATAGCAACACAGTGCATTATTGCAATACATGTATTAACAAATAGATTTTATCGAATGCTTTAGTTTTACACAGACATTTCCCTGATGGGCCTTTGTCATCTTTGTGAAGTAGATGATGATGCAATATTTTTAGCTGAGCTGATAATTCAGCATATCTTAAAAAATCTTCTCTGAAACCACCGGGCCAATTGCTTTGAAATTGCATGGGAACACTTCTGGGGACCCCTAGACCTTAATTTGTTCCAGAGGTGGTGCTGCAATTTTATTCTATTTTTTAGCTCAGCTGAAAATTCAGCTGAGCTTTTAGGAGGGTGAGGCATCTGTTGTCTGTCCGTCGTCGTCCGTTCACAAATCACATTTTCGACTTCTTCTCAAAAACGGTCTGGTGATTTTTGGGTTTTTTATGAATTTTTTTGTTCATTTTTTTGGCAAATCTAAAAAAATCTTCTTCTCCGAAACCGCTCACCCAATTGCTTTGATATCCCACAGGGACACTCCCGGGGACTCTTAGTGCTTAATTTGTTCACCAGAGGGCACTGCGATTTTTTCTATTTTTTTATGATTTTTGTGTGTTTTTGCTATTTTCGACTTCTTCTCCAGAACCGTCACTCAGATTAAGCGGAAACTTGGTGGATATGTTCCTTGTAGAAGGGTCACACAAGGTTGTTCACTAGGTGGCACTGCTGCAGATTCCTGATTTTTAAGATTTTTTTAATTCAGGTACTTGTCGGTCAATGCAGCTTTCCTATGGATTACTATACTATGCAAGTCAATGGACATTCTAATGCTAATTCACATTTTTTGACTTCTTCTCCAAAACCATCATCCAGATTGACTTCAAACTTGGTGGCAATGTACCTTGGGTGGGTTTCTACTAGATTTGTTCAAATGGTCATTGTCCAGTGATTTTTGGATTTTTAATGAATTTTCTTGTTCATTTTGGGGGGCAATCTTAAAAAATCTTCTTCTCTGAAACAGCATGGCCAATTACTTTGAAATTATATAGGGACACTTCTGGGCACCCCCAGACCTTAATTTGTTCAACAGGTGGCACTGCAATTTTTTCTGTTCTTTTATGAATTTTTGTACCGTTTGCTATTTTCGACTTCTTCGCCAAAACTATCTCTCAGATTGTGCTGAAGCTTGGTGGATACGTTCTTTGTGGAAGGGTCACAAAAGGTTGTTCACCAAGTGGCGTTGCTGTGGATCCCTGATTTTTAACACATTTTTCAATTCAGGTACTTGTTGGTCAGTGCATACATTCCTATTTTTAGCTCAGCTGACTTGTCAGTCAGCTGAGCTTATCTTATGGTCCTCCGTCCGTCGTCCGTCGTCCGTCCGTCCGTCCGTCAACAATTTACATTTTCGACTTCTTCTCAAAAACCGTAGGCCAGATCCACTTCAAACTTGGTGGGGATGTGCCTTGGGTAGGTGTCTTCCAAGTTTGTTCAATTGGTCACGGTCCATTGATTTTTGGATTTTTAATGAATTTTTACCTCAGCTGACTTGTCAGTCAGCTGAGGTTTTTTGAGGGTCCGTCGTCCGTCCGTCCGTCCGTCGTCCGTCCGTCCGTCGTCCACAATTCACATTTTCGACTTCTTCTCAAAAACCGTCAGCCAGATTCACTTCAAACTTGGTGGAGATATGCTTTGGGTGGGTCTCTACCAAGTTTGTTCAAATGGTCACGGTCCAGTGATTTTTGGATTTTTAATTCATTTTTTTCGTCTTTTTTGGGTAAATCTTAAAAAATCTTCTTCTCCAAAACCACTCACCCAATTGCTTTGATATCACACAGGAACACTCCCTGGGACTCCTAGTTCTTAATTTGTTCACCAGGTGGCGCTGCAAATTTTTCGTAATTTTTTATGAATTTTTGTGTGTTGTAGCTATTTTCGACTTCTTGTCCAGAACCATCACTCAGATTAAGCTGAAACATGGTGGATATATTCCTTGTAGAAGGGTCAAACAAATTTGTTCACTATGTGGGAATGCTGCAGATTCCTGATTTTTAACGATTTTTTCAATTCGGGTACTTATCGGTCAATGCAGCTTTCCTATTGATTACTATGGAAGTCAATGGGCATTCTAATGCTAATTCACATTTTTGACTTCTTCTCCAACACGGTCATCCAGATTAACTTCAAACTTGGTGGCAATGTACCTTGGATGGGTTTCTACCAATTTTGTTCACGTGGTCATGCTCCAGTGATTTTTGGATTTTTAATGAATTTTTGTTGTTGGTTTTTTTGGACAAATCTTAAAAAATCTTCTTCTCCGAAACTGCTTACCCAAATGCTTTGATATCACACAGGAAGACATCTAGGGACTCCTTGTTGTTAATTTGTTCACCAGGTGGCGCTGCAGTTTTTTTTCTATTTTTTTTTGTGAATTTTTGTGTGTTATAGATATTTTCGACTTCTTCTCCAGAACCGTCACTCAGATTAAGCTTACACATGGTGGATATGTTCCTAATGGAAGGGCCAAACAAAGTTGTTCACTATGTGGGAATGCTGCAGATTCCTGATTTTAGCTCAGCTGACTTGTCAGTTCATAGAGCTGTGGGGTCACAGTGCAACATACATGAATTTATACTCTTCATTATAACTTGAGAACTACTTGAACTTTGATGTTGCACATGTAAGTGTTCTTCTATAAAGGTCAGACTTACTCAGAACATGGTGTCCTTGATCCTTTCCCAAGTTCATAGAGCTGCAAGTGTGATGAATGTCCAGATCAGCTGAGGCTCGGGCTGTTCACACAGCCCTCTTGTTTTGTTCTTTTTTGGGCAAATCTTAAAAAATCTTCTTCTCCGAAACCGCTCACCCAATTACTTTGATATCACACAGAAACATTCCCTGGGACACGTAGTTCTTAATTTGTTCACCCGGTGGCGCTGCAATTTTTTCCTATTTTTTTATGATTTTTTGTGTGTTCTAGCTATTTTCGACTTCTTCTCCAGAACGGTCACTCAGATTAAGCTGAAACATGGTGGATATGTTCTTTGTAGAAGGGTCAAACAAAGTTGTTCACTATGTGGGAATGCTGCAGATTCCTGATTTTAAACGATTTTTTCAATTCGGGTACTTATCGGTCAATGCAGCTTTCCTATTGATTACTATGGAAGTCAATGAGCATTCTAATGCTAATTCACATTTTCGACTTCTTCTCCAAAACCGTCATCCAGATTAACTTCAAACTTGATGGGGATGTACCTTGGGTGGGTGTCTACCAAGTTTGTTCCAATGGTCATGTTCCAATGAATTTTGGGGGTTTTTTATGATTTTTTTTCCAAAAATCTTTACAAAAGTTTCAATAGGAAAGTTTTAACATGGGAATTTCTTGTAATGGTTATAACTTAAATAATATTGGCCAGATTGACTTCAAACTTAGTGGGGATGTGCCTTGGGTCGATCTCTACCAAGTTTGTTCAAATGGTCACGCTCTATTGATTTTTGGAATTTTTATGATTTTGGGGGGTTTTTTAGGGCAAACCTGAATAACTCCTCACCTCTGAAACTGCTCACCCAATTGTTTTGATATCGTTCATAGACACTTCCAGGGACACATAGTTCCCAATTTGTTCACCAGGTGGCACTGCAATTTTTTCTATTTTTTTTTTTTTTTTTTTTAATCAATTTTTTATATGGTTTTGATATTTTTCACTTGTTCTCAGAACCGTCACTCAGATTAAAGTGAAATGTGACGGATATGTTCTCGTGGAAGGGTCAAACAAAGTATTTACTAGGTAGCACTGCCTTTAGATTCCTGATTTTTAAGTATTTTCAACTCGGGTACTTATCGATCAATGCAGCTTTCCTATTGATTACTATGTAAGTCAGTGGGCATTCTAGTGCTAATTCACAGGACAACTGACACAAAATTTACTGTTCACTTGATAACTTGAGATTTGTTTTGAGTTAGTACTGCGATGCTGCACATGTTAATGTTTTTGTATGAAGGTCATGCTCAGACAGTACATGAATGACTTTTACCTCGTCTCTGGGGTCACAGTGCAACCTACATGAATTTTACTCTTCATTATAACTTGAGAACTACTTGAACCTTGATGTTGCACATGTTAGTGTTCTTTTATAATGGTCAGACTTACTCAGAACATGGGTGACCTTGATCCTTTCCCAAGTTCATAGATCTGCAAGTGTGATGAATGTCAAGATCAGCTGAGCATGGGCTGTTCACACAGCCCTCTTGTTTACAATATACATGCAAGTCGATGGGAATTGCAGTAGTAATTCACATTTTCGACCTTATCTCCAGAACTGTAACCAGATTCACTTCAAACTTTGTTGGGGATGTGTCTTGAGTGGGTCTCTATCAAGTTTATTCAAATGGTCATGGTCCAGTGATTTTTGGATTTTTGATGAATCATTTTGTTCCCTTTTTGGGGAAATCTTAAGGTGGCGAGATACAAATGTGGTGCAAATCAGCATGGACAACTTTACTGCCCTGTAACTTTTAAGCTGTTCACATGAACATAGTAAAAGTATACATTTTTGGATTTTTCTAGCTCTGCACTATATGTAGGGAAAAAATCGGGACAATACTCATTGTAATTGTTGAATAAACAAACCATGAAGAAGAGCATGTCTTTTATCTCAGACCCCAGCAGTATTGGCTAATAACTTTTTAAATGTATACAACCAACTTGTGACAAGTATGTCATTTTATTGGCAATATAAGAAAATTCAAAAGTGTCCTTTTATTTGGCTGTATGTATTTTATTTGCATAAGTGCAGGCATTCAAACATGGTGGCATCACTTAATCAGCTGAATGCATTGAGCTTTGACATTCTATACAAGGTTAAAAACCAACTAGTAGGCGCAGAGAAAAATAAAAGGATACTTTTAAACTCCACACAATTACCTTTCCAAACCCGTTTATTTGAAGGAAATAAAATTTATGAGTTCGAGCAGACGGCCTTTCATCTTTGTTCAGGAACGGCAATCAAAGGTTCACTCATCATCTTTGAACCAGGTCTGAGAACAATAACTCACGCAATTTTACTCAAACACTGGTGGATTTTTGCACAGTAAGAGTTCAGAGTATGTTTGAACAAACATGATAACTGTCACTCATGTTGTTTACTTCTGAAGAGCTTAATCACGTGGTTTATTTGCTATTTGCGATTAGATCACAAAACATGGTTTCCCTGTCAAGCGTACCACTTTGCTATGCTTCATTTTCATTGGCTAATCGTGGTGACGCGAGATGGCAATCATTGTCGTGTGGCCTGTGCTTGACGATGGCGCGCTACATTTCAATAGCATTGATATCCCAGCTTGCTTGCCCCAGTTTTGAAGGCTTTGTTAAAAAAAAAAAAAAAAAAAATCTTAAAAGCATGGCAAGTGTTTTATAGGATGAGGGACTCCATGGGTTTTTGTAAGTGTCTGGCAGCTTAACTCTAGAACCCTGAGAGATAGAATAATGAAATTTATACCAGAGATGCATCATACCAAGGGCATGTGTGCCATGTTTTTGACCTTGACGTATTTTCAAGGTCACAGGGTCCAAGAAAATATCAATTTTTGTGCGTCCCAGTTGGTTCATCCTTTCAACAAGTGCATCAATTTTTGCAAAATATGGGGACATAGATCCTTGGGATCACTGTTCACTTGTTCCAGTGACTTTCGCAGCAGAATACTATTTGGTCTTACTTATATGTTTCAGATGACAGTGAGTAACAGCAACTTTGCCATAAACAAGTGTTACCTGCCCAGTGAACCTTCTGTTGTGTGCACATACATTGTGGGCACAATCCTGATTCTCATCTGGTTCTGCTGCTCGGCCAGAATTTTCAAGTTCACCACTCGGAAAACATCTTGACAACTGCATGGCATCAACTGAGATTTTTTTTCATACAAAGTACAGCTCGCCAGAATGGTTTGATCTTCAAAGTGAAGGCAGGATAGAACTGAGGACATGTTAACATTCCATCTGCTGCAAAGTGCTGTATTCTTGCACTTTATGATTTTCAGCTCTGCTGACTTGTCAGCATGCAGAGCTCATAAAATCCACTTGTGTGCATCTGTCTGTTAAACTCTTTACATATTTGACATCTTCTCAAAAACCTGTCACATGGAATATTTGGATTTTGCACATGGATAAGTCCCAGGTGGTCCTCTACCAGTATGGTGAGAAATAATGATGCAATATTTTTGAACAAAAAAAATATTTTTATGAAATTTTATCAAATTTATTTTCAGATAAAAATGTAAAATTCTTCTCAAGAACTACTTGGCTACTTGTTTTGATACTGCATAAAGAGTCAGCTGGTATCACATATTTCCCATTTTGGCCACCAGGTGGTACTGTGATTTTTTCAACCTATTTTTAGCTCAGCTGACTGACTAGTCAGGGTGAACTTTTAAGAGGCCAAGTCGTCCTTTCACAATTACATTTTTGACTTCTTCTCCAAAACCATCAGCCAGATTCACTTCAAACTTAGTGGCAATGTACCTTGGGTGGGTCTCTACTAAGTTTATTCTAATGGACACGGTCCAGTGATTTTTGTATTTTAATGAAGTTTTGGTGTTTTTTGGGGGGTAAATTTTTTTTTTAAATCTTAAAAAGGATATGTTCCTTGTGAAAGGGTCAAACAAAGTTGTTCACCAGGTGGCACTGCTATGGATTCCTGATTTTTAACAAAGTTTTCAATTTGGGTAATTGTCCGTAAATGCACCTTTCCTGTTGATTACTAATGCTATTTCACATGCTTGACTTCTCCAAAACTGTTATCTAGATTGACTTCAAACTTGGTGGCAATGTACCTTGGGTGCTTCCTTACCATGTGTGTTCAAATGGTCACATTCCCGTGATTTTTTGATTTTTTGATTTTTTTTTGGGAGGGGGGGCAAATCTTGAAAAAATCTTCTCTGAAACCACCCACCCATTTGCTTCGATATTACACAGGAATACTCCAACGGGCTCCTGGGTTCTTAATTTGTTCACCAGGTGATGCTGCATTTTTTTCTATTTTTTATGATTTTTAGTGTGTTTTTGCTATTTTCAAGGCAGTGGTTTGGATTTGTGATTTTTAACGATTTGTTTGATTCGGGTACTTATTGCAGACATGCCAGTGCCTCCTGGGCAAAAATACAGAAAAGGGTTTAGATTTAACATATCAATACTGTTTTAATCAATTTGTAGCATAGATCTGCATCATTTTTTCTACAGAAAGCCCAACAAAAATATGGATTTCCATATAAATACAGAAAACTGGCATCTCTGTTATTGGTAAATGCACGTTTTCCTATTGATTACTTTGCAAGTCAATGGGCATTCTAATGCAAATCCACATTTTTGACTTCTTCTCTGAAATTGTCATCCAGATTGACTTCAAACATTGTGGCAATGTACCATGGGTGGGTCTTTACCAAGTGTCTTCAAACAGTGAGTTTTGGATTTTTTGCGATTTTTTTTTGTTAATTTATTTCAGCAAATCTTTAAAAAATCTTCTCTAAAACTGCTCACTCAGTTCCTTTGATATCACACAGGAACACTCCTCAGGACTCGGAGTTCATAATTTGTTTACCAGGTGGCACTTCAGTTTTAAGCTCAGCTTACTTGCTAGTCAGACTGAGGTTTTAGGGGGGCTCAGTGGTCCGACTTAGAAATACCATTAAATGTCATATGCACTCAGCTAAAGCTCATCACAGGTCTATTCAGTTGCCACCTTGATTTTGTGAGACAAGCTGAGTTTGGGCTGTATGAACAGCCCTCTAGTTTAATGAGTGTCCAGAGGTTATTTTGAAAATCTCCAGACCAGCTTAATAGAATTGCATTTTTTTTTTCAAAATAATTTGAATAAAATGATCATGCAGAGTTAGTCAAAATGATGAGCAGGGTTCATACAGACCTTCAAAATAAAATTCAAGGACTTTCAATGACTTTTTCCAGCACTTGCCACAAGGTTTCAAGGACCCCATCTCCCAAAGCACTTGGTGATAATTGTGCATAATAACTGAAAATTTATTTGACTCTAACACACGTCTCCAGCCACAAGCAATATGGCAGTTTTTTCTTCTGTGTGCATTGGCTAGTTCTGGCCTCTAAACGATTTCAAGGAATAATTCAAAAGCAATTGGACCTTCAAAAATTACAAGTCAGCACAGGATATTATGAATGGCAATATATTCAATGTCTCATGAACTTGCACATATTTATAGTGCATGTATGGTAATATTGTCAGACAGGTTCTATGGAATGTGCCCCATGTGGGCCTTTGTCAGCTTTGTTAAGGAGATGATGATCCATTAATTTTTATTTTTATTTGATTTTTTTAATCAAAATTTCCTTACTCAGGTATGTGTACTTTGTCAGTTGCTTTGATATTGCAAACACGGTCACTTGATCTAATATAGTTCGCATTGTGGCCACCAGGTGGTGGTGTAATTGTTTTAAATGAATTTATGGGTTAAGGCTATTTTCAGCTTCTTATCCAAAAAGGCTCAACAGAATTGCATGAATTTTTATCAGAATATAAGCCGACTAAATATGATGCAAGTTTATGAAGTTGATGTGATTATGTGAAGGTTTGACAAAATATGGGATACCAAACTTTGGGGCCATGTGCCAGTAAGTACAGGTTCTCAGTGCACAGCAGCAGTACAGAGCATATATTGTGATATTGTCAAAACTGTTGCATGAAATACTTCTCTTTTATGCATAGATGTTGCCCCAGTGGACTGTGACAGAGATGATAGTGCAAGAATTACTGTATATTCTCTGACAGGAGATGCATATGTAGTGATTAGTGGAATACAAACTTTTTGCTGAGTTGGCTACTGTGAGTTGCTTTATTTTCATGCTTATAAATTTTCATGGTTTTTGTCTTTTTGACATTTCACTGTAGTTTTAATTTAGCTGTTTTGGACATAATTCCTATTCAAACAATGTTACAATACTATTTAACTGTGTTTTTATTTTCACAGTTTTGTGCCATCAGCACAATAAGCAAAAATTAGAGTACATGTACTGTCAAATTAAAGTAATTTACAGCATCTGGGTGCATGTAATGGTGGATCCTGGGTCCATGGTTACTATGAAACTTTGATTGGAAATTTATCGTGCATTCTCTTTTGGTATTGTTAATTTTGAATTTGAGTGACCATAACAGGTCACAATAACATTGGCTTTTTAGCTCTGCTGACCAAAGGTCGCAGAGCTTATGCAAGCGCTCATGTCTGTCCATCCTTCTGTCCATCTGTTTATACCAGTGTTGGTATGGTGGAATAGTGTATGAAACTTTTAAGTTTCAGAGGAGATGTTCGTCAGTAAACTTTGGCTCATCAGCGCGATACCATCCACAGTTTTCAAGTTAACCCAATATAACTTTCAGGACTTATAGGGTGTATCAAAATCTAGGCCGCTTTCGATATTGGTGGAGCCACCTACATTATTATTTAATATAGGGGTCAAAATATTAAAATCTTGTGAACACTCTAGCATCTTTAATTTTTGGAGGATCATCACCAAATTGGGTAGGATTGTGGAGGAGGTCAAAGTCTAAGTTGGTAATGATACTAGTGGTGCCACCTATAATTTGATGGAAATTATGAGCCAACATGTGTTTTAAGATATAAAATTCCATGTCTTGAAAAGTAATTGGATTAGACTCACCAAACTTATAGGATATATAGGCAATGTCCAAAGCTAGAATTGTATAAAATATCGGTGACCCTGACATATTTTTGTGAGGTCACCATGCCTATAAAGTGGAAAGAGATGATTTTATAATGGCAGGGTGTAGCTTAGACTTCAATGGCAATGTTAGCACAGCACCAGGCAGGCCTATGAGCCTGTTGTATTACATAATCTGGGTGACACTGTCCTTGGATCTTCTGTCCCAAGGTCACTGAGGACATGACTCGCTCATTGTTGTCTTGGCACATGCAACAATATTCATCACAGGAGTTGCACAAATAAGCTAAGATTACATGTGGAGTGAAGTGCCATCTGGTCGACAATTTGTGCATTAATCTTTATATGTTCAGAAGCAACTTGAGGACTCACAACTTTGAAATGAACAGGTGCAATATAGCCACGATGCCAGCAGAGCATTAGGCCCATGGGCTTCTTGTTTCTTGATATTTGTTGGTCACTTTTTGGTAAGCGCTAATATAGTATGTATAATAATAAAGTAAAGCATGCCCTTGCAGAACCAGCAGATTCCAATCAAGAGAGCATAGGATCATGATGATCCTATTATTTGCCTTTTTGTTTTGAAAATTGAGAAAATCACCAGATTTTAAATTTGTGTTAATGCCAAAGACACAGATAAAAGAATAAACTTTACTGCAACAATTGAACTCAGTTCCAGAATTTTGCATTATTTTTCAAGTCAAATTTTAGCTTGCCTGATGTCTCATTTAGCTGAGGCTGAAAGTCCTCCATCCATCAGTCAACAATTTTGCCTTTTCCACTTCTCCAAAACCATTGGTGGGATACTCTTCAAGCTTGGTGGGTCTTAAACAATTTTATTCAAGTTGTCATACTCCAGTGATTTATGGAGTTTTGAATGATTTTATAGCTCAGCTAATGGTTCATTTTGTTACACTTTACGCCTTCCTTGGCCAGTGTTCCCCCAAGTTGTGCCAGCAGCTAGGCCAGGGTCACTAGGCCACATGGCATTCTTTTTGGTGCAGTGGCTTCTTTAAGTATAGTTTGGTCGTGACAACATTCAGCATCAAGACAAGTTATGAGTGTAACAAATGTTATACAAGATTGTCCTTCTTGTCCCATTATGTGTGAACAATGCACACGCCTAAAGCAGGCCTTTGATTGGCTGAGGCTTGCAAGTATAGCAAATTTCAAGTTGAACTGTTCTTCAGTTGGATCAATTACTCGCGTCTTCTGCAGACTTGGGTCACATTCAAGTTCCATTCCTATTTGTTGTCCCTCCACTACCACAGTGCTGCCACCTTCAACAACAAAGTTTCTGGCTCTGGTTCTGTGCGTATCTTTGCTTTACTTGATAGTAACAATGTCAATGTCTGGCTGTCATTCTGTGAACAAGGGCCAATCAAGCAGAAAGGCAGCATAGGAGACCAACCAACTTGGGTTCACGTGGCCAACCATGATGTCCTCAGATACTATCCAGATTTGGCTGGCAATCCAAAGTGGCCAGTCTGGTTGCCCCTGTAAGAGGCGGAGTAGTACTACATGACATTGTGTCCAGTCAAATAAAATTGGCCAGTTTTCTGGCCATTATCAAAGACAGACAAGTCTCAGTTATTATTCTGCAAACAAGCAGACCAGGTCTTCCTCTGTACTTGTAGTCTTATATTTTAGTCTTGATAAGATCTAGCATGAAAAATTTCCTTTTTTTTCTCACCTTGTACAAGACAAACAGTCAGAGAGCACTCGTCTGTGTCTACCCGTTCCTCTGGTCAACTGCAAGTTGCACATAGGTGCTGCCAAGCACTGTCCCCATCTGCAGAGCTCCTATTAGTCCGCTTGTTGTACTGTAGGGTTATCCAGTTAAATAGGTTTAAACTAAACACTGTTAAACAGATGAAATACCTCCATTTTTTTTTTTACCCTTAAAAGTGCTCCTGCAATATGATGTAGTCTGAAAGCAAATCCTGTACACAAGCATCAGATGTCTTAAGTTTCTCAATGTTTTGGCAATTGTTGCTTAATAAATGCATGTTTGGAAACAGTTTCTTTTTTGTTTGTATTATCACCTACCATGATGAAGCTGCTGTAAACACATCTACACTACCAAGTTTGTTCACAGGGACACACTCCAGTGATATTCAGAGTTTATGAATTTTTCTGTTCATTTTTGGATAGAACCTTGAAACATCTGCAAACTGCTCAGCCAGCTGCTTCACCTTGCACAGGGACACTTCTGGAAGCCCCTACACCTTAATTTGTTCAACAGGTGGTGTTCCATTTTTCAAAATTAGTGTGCAGTGCTCTATTTCCCTCTAATCTTTAGATAATATACTGGCTCAGATGTGCCCTAAGGGGGACAAAGAGTGTAATGCAAAATGATTATGGTATTTTCTACTCCAAATGTTTATGTTGCTGGTGAGAAACCTGATAATGTAGTCATCCTTTTGCAGTTGCATGTTTCTGGGGCAGTCGCAATGACACAAAAAGCAATGGATAACATATTTTTAATATGACACAGTTCAAAAACACACACTGAACCTTGCCACTCAGATTACAAGCGTGTGGACCATAAACTAGAAGCCTGACCAACGCACTCAATTTGATGAAAAAGAGCATCAAAGAGAGTTCTACTTATATATTTGTTGTTTAAATATGTTTGACGTACTATTATTTTGTGTCAAATCTAGATATAAGAACATAGCAAGCCATAAGGTATTTGTCAAACGTGCAATTTTTGCATGTCTGGTTGCCTTTCATAATCGGTGATAATGTCAGAATCATTGAGATTAAACTCATGAGCCCAGCAGTGATTTTTGCAAAACCTGTGTAATTTATACCGATGAAATTTATGTCATGTCTCAGAAATTATTACAAGTAGATTGCTACATACCTGCCAATGACTGTGTTTCATTTGCAACTATAGTTTTAGCTTGCACCCAACTTGCGTGCCGACAAGTCAAAACAAAATCAAATGAACGTACCCTGGTCCATTGTACCTGAAACTTGCGGTAATTTTATTTTGTTCAGCCCACCTTGTTGGTTTTTATGTACACAAATTGCAAACATTGCCAAAAACTCCTCGCCATGATTCACTTTGATATCCAACTCAAATGCCTTCTGTGCCGCAGTGCGACTGACAGTTTGTGTGAGAATTGATATCTCCGGCAGGATGACTTACCCACAATGCATTGCAATGGCTTTTGACCTTGGCGCTTACCGTGCACAGCTTGCGAGGGTATTGTGTCGCATTTAGATTTGTAACGAATGATAATCACTGCCTCAGACACAACCGAGCGGGCAGATTAGATTAAAGATAAGATAGTAAGTCATGATTTAAAAATACTTCAGAGACCGTTCGCCCTGGTAACTTGGAGAATGCACTCATGGAACTTAGTGAAATACTACGATAACACGTCCCCACTGACACAACCAGGTCACCATGGGCATGATGGGGTAATGCAATGCAGGGTTCAAGCCCAAGTTGACGCTCAAGACAAGTTGAAATAAAATGTTTGAACTGATTTTACTTTAAAAATAAGGACACATGTTGGTCAAAATTTCTGGGAATCACTGTCCACCGTAAACTTTAATAAAGACTAATAGTTGCAACGGTTTCAGGATACTTTTTCTTGTTGCTGCTGATGGGATGCACATTGTCATCAATGGCATCGTATGTGTGGTAGTAATAGTAGAAGTATGCTGTCGGTACATCGTAATCAATTTGCGTATAGGTAGTGGGAAGTGCCTCGCAATTAACAGTGTTCTTAATTCAATTTCAAACTAAAATTTAACAATTCAAATCAGAAATGGGTCTCCCTGTAATGCACATGGCATGTTGGGACCATCATCATCTTTCCTGCCACTGTAACCAGCAGCTGCTTGGCCATGTTGACACGTCATCTGATTGGTCAATTGAGTCACATACAAAAATGAGCCAATCACGGCTCGTGATACAGTGTGTTTATCATGGCTTCTGTCATGTGAACATGGATGTGTGAAGCTACAGAGGGAACACACAAACGGGAAGCTTTGTTTATATTGCAGCATGCGAAAATAAAGATTGCAGTGTTTATTGCAACAATAACTTGGAGTCACAGGCAAATATGCAAAGGTAGGGGATGGAGGGAAGTGCCGAATGTGTCACAAATCAGTCTGTGAGAGCAGGGAGGTAGATCCACGATGATGCTCAGTTCACTGTACATAACTAAACACTGTCACTTGCATGTGACTGGCAGTTGTTTGCTGTGTTTGCCCAGGAAGCCAACTCACTGCATCAATACATGAGCTTTCCAACACTGTTAAAACCCATCATCAAATGGCATTTGATGCCAATTTGCAGAAGAATTTGCCATATAAGTTTGAATATTTTTGATGCTGCTTTGTTATCATTGATGTTGGGGCAGATCAGACCAATGGTGATTTGAATCAGAATCAGAGTCAGAATTCTTTTATTTCACCGTAATAATGCACATATACATAAGCATATAATACAAGATTCAATACATGTATGTAGTAGGTGAGACGACTCTCTGAGAGCGACATGTATTTGTCTTAATAGGAGTCCCCCTAGCCACATCAATTTTTTTATCATTATGTACATATATCTCAATATTGAAATCGTCATTGTATTGATTGGCTAAAATAAATGAGTTTTGAGTTTGAGTTTGAGTTTTTGAGTTTTTGAGTTTAAGGCGAGGAACGCCGCTATCATGGGAGCCACCTTGCTAATAGTTAAGACTTGACAAAATTTCTTGAGAATTAATTAATACAGGTGCATTGACTTTAACAATATGTTCCAGGTAAGTTTCGGTGAACTTTATATATGTGGAATGGATCCTAAAATTTCATGATGTACATTAAATATGAATTAAATAATGTTATGCAAGTGTACTGCAGATATAGCAGTTTGGCTTACAGCAAACAGCAGAGTATTTATTATGTCTGGGTGCCAACCCAGACTTTTTTTATTGCAAAGTTCTTTTTTAATTATGTCTGGGTGCCAACCCAGACATAATGTTTTGCAAAGTTCTTTCTTTATTATGTCTGGGTGCCACCCCAGACATATTGTTCTTTCTTTCTTTCTTTCCTTCCTTCCTTCCTTCCTTCCTTCCTTCCTTCCTTCCTTCCTTCCCTTTCTTTCTTCTTTCTGCCAAATTTGTCCAGAGCTTTTCTCTGACACCATGCAAGCTACACTGTTTCAATTTGGCATGGTAATACACCTAATAGGGAAGTTGTTTCTCTGATTTGGAATAGTCCTGATGTTCAAAATAATGCTAATTAGGGGCAATTAAAATTTTATAAGCTCCATATCTTCAAAACTATTATAGATACGTTCAAAATTCAAAGTTCAGCATATAGGTTTGTGACATCTGCCAATCAAATGGATTAAGGCACTTTGAAAATTTAAATCTTAAATATCTAAAAAAATATTGCCTGTAGGTTTACCAAATTTATGTCAGAGATGGTCCCTATAATGGACCAGATACCTATTGAAAACCAGCTACCTCAGATTTTTTTTGAATTTTTTACGAATTTTTTTTAGTATTTTCCGAATCTGGGCAAGATACAACAGTATAAGTGATATAAGCTTGTATCTCGAAAACTGTGCATTTTTGGGCCACAGTTACTATTGAATGTGAATAGGAAATGGCATATGGGCTTTTACCTGGTGCTGTCTTTTTTTTACCTTGAGTGACCTTGAAAGGTCAATTCAAGGTCACACATCATGACAATCTTTGTATATGGAAAACTGTGCACTTTAGGGCCATAGTTACTATTGAACATGAGTAGGAAATGACATATATATATAAGCTTTCGTCTGGTGTTGCTTTTTTTTGGGGGGGGGGATCTAGAGTGACCTTGAAAGGTCAAAGCTAGACATGTCTACCTATATGATTCTGCAACGCTTTTCACCACCTTGGCCATACTCTTAGCATACCATTACACATTTGGAGCTTATGTCACAACTGCATATATTGCATGGCAGTTTCTCCAGGTACCCAGACTGATTTGCTAACAAGCAAATCAATTTTTCTAGTTTACATAGTGCATTTTTGTATAAAAAGAAAAACCAGATTTACCATGAGTGTGTACTTTATCTTTTACAATGTTGGGAATGCAGTGACCCCACTCCAATAAGTGGCATAAAGCCAATACCAGTAGTTTTGATCTGGTAATCGTATGTATGCGAGAGTGAAAATACCTGCTTGTTTTGACTGAAATCATGTAGGTAGCAAAGTTCTGTTGAATAAACGTGCAAATTAAGAGCCAAGTAAACCTGGAATGCTTACTTAGGGATTATCAGCACTTATTACTGTCCCCAAGCACATGCCAGTATCCATGTGAAAACACGACTGCAGTACAACTAATCACCAGCATGTCGCAAAGGCTCTGACTGGGGTCGTTTTCTCCATTTTTTCCAACAGGAATATTGTGAGGGAAGTTTGACTTGTCCGACAGGGCAAGTACTTTTACTTGTCCCTGACAATCAGACATACGAATTTTCGTGCCCTGGCAGAAGTGCCGAGTTCCTATCTTACAAAAATGATGCTACTGTCACCAAAGTCAAGGAATGAACATCAGGACAAAAGTTCATCATCCAATACCATTATATTTCCATGATTGAAGCATAGGAACTAATAATAGCAAAAGATGAAACATGGCTTGGTGGCTCTTCTCCCACCCCCCACCCCCACCCCCCCCCCCCAAAAAAAAAAATCTGGAAATAATTTATGCAGATAATGGGATAAAGGGGATTTTTAGCTCAGCTGAACTTATAGGATGGTCCATTGTCTGCAATTCAGGTTTTTAACTTTTTTCAAAACCTTCAGCCAGATTGACATCAAACTTGGTGGCAATGTACCTTGGGAAGGTGTCTAGCAAGTTTATCCAAATGGTCAGGCTTCAATGATTTTTGGGCAAATAAAAAAAATCATCTCCCAAATCACTCACCCAATTGCTTTGATATCACACTGTAACACGACTAGGGACACCTAGTTCTAA
This sequence comes from Hermodice carunculata, assembly GCA_964020975.1. NCBI lineage: Eukaryota > Metazoa > Annelida > Polychaeta > Eunicida > Amphinomidae > Hermodice > Hermodice carunculata. The sequence goes on along the minus strand of OZ026614.1, from coordinate 1,631,967 downwards.
ATTTGTTCACCAAGTGCCGCATCAATTTTTTCTTATTTTTTTTCTCATTTTTTGTGTGTGTATTTTGCTATTTTCAGCTTCTTCTCCAGAACCGCAACTCCAATTAAGCTGTAACTTGGTGGATATGCTCCTTATAAAAGGGTCAAACAACATTGTTCACAAGGTGGCACTCCACAACTGCTCACCCACTTATTTTGATATAACATAAGAACACTCCTAGGACCTCTTGGTTCTTAATTTGTTCACCAGGTGGTGCTGCAATTTCTTCAAATTTTTTATGAATTTTTGTGTTTTCGATATTTGTGACTCCATATCCAGAACTCAGATCCAGTTGAAACTTTGTGGTTATGTTCCTTGTGAGGAGTCGAACAAAGATGTTCACTAGGTAGCACTTCTGTGGATTACTGATTTTTAACCATTTTTCCCCAAGTCGGGTACTTATTGGTAAATGAACCTTTTCTATTGCTTACAATGCAAGTCAATGAGCATATTAATGGTAATTCTAATTTTGGACTTCTCTTAAAAATTGTGTGTCAGATTCACTTCTTACTTGGTGGCAAGGTACCTTGGGTGGGTCTCTACCAAGTTTGTTCAAATGGTCACAATCCAGTGATTTCTTGGATTTTTTATATATATTTTTTTTCGAAAATCTCTTAAAGTTTTAATGGGAAAGTTTAACATGGGAATTTCTTGTAAAAGTGAAACTGAAATAATTTTGACCAGATTTGTGCCGACTTGGTAGGGATGTACCTTTTATTAGTGTCGTCCTATTTTGTGCAAATGGTCATGCTCCAGAGATGTTTGGACCTTGACCTCATTCGCAAGGTCACAGGACAATGGACACAAAATTTATTGTTCATTTGATAACTTGAGATCTGTTTCGAGTTAGGACCTTGATGTTGCATCTAAATATTTCTCCATGAAGGCCATGCTTAGACAGTCAGTACACGAGTGACCTTTACCTCGTTTCTGGGGTCTCAGTGCAACATACATGAATTTTTCTCTTCACTATAACTTGAGAACTACTTGAACTGGGACCTTGATGTTGCATATGTTATGTTGTTCTATAAAGATCAGACTTACTCAGTACATGGGTGACCTTGATCTATCCCAAGTTCACAGAGCTGCAAGTGGGATGAATTTCTAGGTCAGCTGAGCATGGGCTGTTCAAACAGCCCTCGTTTTTTTTAACATATTGTGAAGATGTACTTTTGTTATTTTTGGACTTCTAATCACACACATACTTCAACAGTATATGTGTGACCTTGACCTCATTCCCAAGGTTACAGGGCCACTAACTTAAAACATTGATAATTTGAGAACATATTAACCAATGACCATGTTCGTGTTCTTCTATGAAGGTCAGACTGACACAGTACAGTTGTCCCCTCTAATAAGCCCCCCCCCCCCCTCTTTACAAAGGCCACTTCTCCATGCCATAAAAGTGGTCTTTTTATTGTATTGTCCCTCTCAAGAGAGGCCACCCCCTCTAATCTGGCCACTTTTTGGTTGCATTTCCAGTGGCCTAATTGGAGGGGGGGGGGGGCACTGTATACTGAAAGGTGTTCATTTGCTGGTGATACTGTGGATCCCTGATATTTAACAATTTGGGCACTTGGTTAATGCATTTTTTTTTCTTTCTTATTGATTATTATGTTCATTGATGGGGACTGAGATTCACAGTAAGACTCCTCCAAAACTGACAGATTCACATCAAACTTGTTGGAGATGTACCATTGGTGTGTCTATACCAGATTTCCTCCAGTGATCACACTTCAGTGATTTGTATTTTGAATTTTTTTTCCCCTCCCTTTTGGTCAGAATCTTTTTTAAAAAAAACCTTGTTACAACCAGCATTTTTTTAGCTGCTTACATTAAATTTTGGGTGCTACTGTAAATGTCGATGTCATGATGGTGTCCACACCAAAATCATCTGTTGTGATGAAAAAAGTTCAAAGGTGAATGTAGCCAAATTTGTTGTCACTCTATAGTATTGTGCTAAAAATGAACGAATATTATGTACCTTTCCAAGAGTTGTAGTAAAGGACGGTCACAAAAATATGGATTAATGATTTCTGTCACGAAAAATGTCAATTTTGTAATAATGAGACCCCAAGCTCTTTTCAGTTTATCAATGAAAGTTGACATTGGGAAATTTGCCTCAAGAGCGCCTCATCTCCAGAATTGCAATTGGAAAGATTATATTGTTCAAATTCTTTTCGTTCAGGTTTTTTTTCTTATAAATTTTTATTGGGTTCCTCTGAAACACAAAATATAATGCAAATTATATTCATTTTGAGACAGTTCATACAATGCATGCAATCAACAGTAGGCTCTGAATTGTTGATATTCATGATATAAAATATAAATTGTCTTGCTCAATGCAGCATAACAATACATGAAATAATTAACACATTAATGAATCTGTGACAGACGGCAGTTAACAGATCTGGAGAGGTTCCCAGTTGGACTGAAATGGCTGCAGTGTACTGTCAATCATACTTATGTGTTGAAATACAGAAATATTCCTCTTTAACTCTTTCAGTGCCAGGCATGACTAAAGCTGATCTACCAAAGTCAAACCAGTCTGAATTATCACAAGGATCCCTGATTTGTATTTCTCCGTAGACTTTTCATTCAAGTACCAGTATGCCTATACTTCCAGAGAAAATATCCCAGGTCAACAACTTTTCTCTGTGCCATTGTGCCCAATGCCGATGAGAAAAGCTGTTGACTCAGTCCAAAATTTGGCACTTTAAGGGTTAATGTTTGGGAAAACGAGATGCGAGAATACATGTTTTCCATACAGAATGCAATAATTCAAGGCAATTTTCTCAGAATTTTCGTGAAAACTAACCTCCTTCTCCTGCATTGAAATAAAGAGCAGTTCCAAACTTTATGGGAAATTGTCTCAAAATGTGAACCTCACACTACACAGGTATTTTATGTTGCCAATGTTTGTTAAAAATTATACCAGATAAAATTTCAAATTAAATTGCCTGTTACTTGGTTTCAAAATGTGTTTGAAATGATAATGTAAAAACTTTGCTCCAAAACATAATTGCACTTGGAAGTTCCACAGATGTTTCAGTCCACTTTCTGACACAAGTAGGTTCAATTGCTACCTTATCTACTAATACCTAAGAAAAATCTTTACACTGTAATTCCTCAATCTGTTAAAATTTACCATTAATACAACATTTAAACGAAATTTCTTGAGGGATATATTACCTCCACTTGTCAATAATTGCTTCCTGTTATATGGGATAGCAGAACATATATGTAAGTATTCCAAGACATGTGGCTGAAAGTTATATTCAATATACATCAGTTTAAGAGTAAGAAATTCTCTACTTTCATTGGCAATATCATTGCTAACTTAAATGCCTTTATCATATCGCTGTCTATAAAATATGGGTTTTTTAACTTATGTGCTCAGCATTTCTTCACGTACTGAGACAGCAAACTGGGGCTGGAAAATAAACTTGAATTTATTTCTAGCTTTCGTAATTTGACAGTAAAAAAAATGAAATCCTGGTGCAAGCTGAACCAGCAAAACAATAGCTTTGAAATAAACCATGAATTTTCACACCTGAAAAGAACTCCTGAATGACAAGTTTCCATTTAGCTTGTTTTTCACTCAACATAGGCTACATTAAATGATTCAGAACTGGTTCACGAAGAAGGTACAACTTATTCTGTCAATCAACAAATTTAAACAGAAAGTGCTACAAAATATTCATTTTTTAGAAAGCTAACAAACCTGCCATTTCTTTTCTGACATTGCCCTGTGTTTATACATCAATCACAGAAATGCATCATCTCATTTTTCAAAGAATTACTTGTACAGATTGGGTGTGTGTGTGCGTGCGTGCGTGTGTGTATGTACACACTCCACACTCGTGACGTGTCCCTTAAGACTGGACAATTAGCACAATCTTTCATGCCCATCTACAGTAAGCTTACAAGATGCTCAAACATCTAAATGACATAAGAAAAGGAAGGTGATTACTGAAGGCCCCAATTTCATGGATTCACCCGTGACATTATGGCAGGAGTGGACACACAAAGCTCTGGCTCTTCAAACAACCAAAAAATTGATAATGATACCATAAACAATACTATTTTTTCAGCAGTCCAAGCAGGAATCAAAGACATGGGTAAAAAGAACAAAAATGTTATAAGAGTAACCCAACCGACAAAAACGAATGGAAACAAGATTGATGGTGCCACCATTGGTGAGATAGTGACCCAAATGGTCACAGCAGTGCAACGGTTGATTGCCAACATTGTGACAGCAGCAGTATCGGCTTCTACATTACAGATTGTAGCCCAGATGACCTCACTTGTAGAAAAAAGATTGTCGGGAGATACGGACACCATCACCTAGTTGAAAAAAAGAGGTACAGATCCTAAAATTTGAGATTTACAGGTTGGAACAATATGCCAGACGGGACAGCATCTGGGTCTCTGGCATTCCTGAACAGCTTGATGAACACATCAATGACCTGGTGGTTAACCTGGTCAAAGACATGGCTATCCAAATCAAACATGATGACATCAGTGTATCCCACCAGCTATCAGCTAGTGGAAACAGAACAAAACAAATTATAGCCTAATTTGTGAGAAGAGATGTTAAGACAAACATCACGAAAAACAAGAAAGCCTGACTTTTATGTAGACGTTCTTGACAAGTGTATGTTTGATGCCCATAAACCTATCTGTATCACAATTAACACGGGCCCAATCAAACAGCCTATTTCCCCTCATGTTGAACCTGACACAGTAAATTGTGATTCTGTCCTGGTGAACCGCGTTCAATTTCGGTGGAATAATGACGTAGCAAATGAATACGAAGGTGCTTTTAATGCTGTTGATATTGATGAGCTCTTGAATAAGCTTGAACATATAAATTATGACACCATACGTCAAACTGAGATTGGCCTGCTTACAAAAGATATGTGTGACATCTAATTAAAATGTGCCAAAGCACAAGGAATGTGCACAGAAGTAAGAGTTGGTAAACCAAAACGTCACAAAGGTAAAGATCAAAATAGACCTTGGTTTGACCAAGCATGTAAATCGCGTAGACAGGAATTTGTTCGTGTTAAAAACAAAATGACAAGGTCAAAATCTGAACACACTTCTATGGAATTGGCTGCAAAGACAACAGAATACAAAAAGTTTATCAAAGAAACATCTGCTAAATATTTTAACCAGCTACACAATGACCTTTGAAACCTTTAACATAACAAACCAAAGGATTACTGGAATATCTTGAACAAGGCTAGCAGTAATAAACAATTGAGTCATAACATTTCCTTGAGTGCATTTGAAAAGCATTTTAAGAAATTAAGCCAAAAGCAGACTAACCCTAACAATGATGAAGATCACACATTGGATTTTGATAAGCTAAATCATTCTGTAAATGAATTTAAAAATCATCCATTTACTGTGGAAGAAGTTAAGAGCATGAGCAAAAAACTTAAATCCAACAAAGCGTGTAGTATTGACTCACTATAAAGGAGTTTCTTCAGTTTTTGTCCTGATAACATGTTAACTGCGGTGGTTAAATTATTCAACATTGTTATAGATACAGGGATTGTGCCAACAGACTGGTGCATAGGAGTCATTAAACCATTATTCAAGAACAAAGGTTGCCCTTATGTCCAGACAATAATAGGGGGATCACTGTCTTAAGCTGTATGGGCAAGCTGTTTACTGCCAACATTAATGGTAGACTTTCGTTTTTAAAGAAGGCTCTGGAATTTTAGAAGAACAGGCTGGTTTCCATGAAGGCTACTCCACCTGTGACCATGTTTTGGTATTGAATTCAATAACTGAATTGTATTCACATACACATACGAGAGTTTATTGTGCATTTGTTGATTATAAAAAAGTTTTGGATCTGATAGACAGATCTTCTCTCGGGTCTAACCTCTTGTCTTGTGGTATAAATGGTAAAACATTTACAACAATTCATAACCTTTATGCTAATGCTAAATTGTGATAGACAGATCTTATCTCTGGTTTAAACTCGTCTTGTGGTATAAATGGTAAAATATTAAAAACAATTCATAACCGTTATGCTAATGCTAAATCGTGTGTAAAAAGTGGTTATGGTCTGTCTCATATGTTTGCGTGCAACATTACGGTTTGCCAAGGGAAAAATTTTTCCCCATTACTGTTTGCAATATATTTAAATGATTTTGAATACTTCATCGGTCGTAAATATAATGGCCTGGATTTGTTGTCAAGTGAGATTCGAAATAATATTAGTGACGAAGATGTGGAAGAATATCTACGTCCTTATACTTGCTGTATGCAGTTGACACCACTGTTATGGCCGAATCTGCTGTGGAGATGCAAAAAGCTCTAAATGCAGTTTATGAATATTGTGATTTATGGCATCTGACAGTAAATACAAGTAAAACTAAGATTGTAATTTTTGTCTGTGGTAAAGTTAAGGTTTATCAAGTTTTCAAATTTGATGACGATGAAGTTGCAGTAGTCGATGATTATATATATTTGGGTACAGTATTCAATATAAAAGTCCTTTTAATAAGGCCATTGCCAAACAAGTCAACCAGGCAAATCGTGCTCTCTATAGTCTGAAAGCAAAAGCCCGTAGGTTAAGCCTACCTGTGGATATTGTGCATGAACTGTTTGACAAAATGATATCACTGATATTATTATATGGTTGTGAAGTCTGGGGCTTTCAAAGAATAAACCACATTGAAATGTTTTATAAGAAATTTCTTAAGAATCTGTTGCATGTAAACAAGTTTACGCCCAATTGCATGGTAATGGTGAGCTTGGCAGATTTAACCTTCAGAGCACAGGCATTGGAAATTTCTGCGAATTCGCGGAATTCCACAAATCTCTCTCACCTAGTGACTTTTCGCAAATTCCAATTGTTATCATGTTTTATTTCTTATGTGTGGTTGGAAAAAAAATCCATAATACAGTGCAAACGTGTGTCCACAGCCTTTAAAATGACTGCTCCCAAAGTTAGCCTTGTGCTATTCTCATGTCTATCTGTATAGTATGTTGTGTCATAAATCAGTATATTTAGCTGCTGAATTGATATCACTATCTTCTGCGGACACAAATGAACTTGCACAGAACACCTGTGATACTACAAAGTTCACATTGTGGTGCTATACAAGTGACATACACATCTTGATAGTCAACATGAATATTTGGCCACAGTCCTACTAGTTATTGTATCAGAGTGAATATTTATTATCTTAGTATATTTATGTTCACCATATGTATTTACTAATGTTATACTTTTGGAATGAATAAGTAAATACCTGCCAAAACAATACCAGACATTGCGATTAAGTAAACTTACCGATATATTATGTGAAATGATACCAGACATTGAGACTGTCAACAGCGCTCATGTGCAATGACCTCTACAGACATTTTATTTTATGGCGTGTATATGAAATGACCTTTACATAGAATTTTATTCTTCATCGTGTAGAGAACATTGTAATGACAACAATTTAATGTAAGTATTTTTGTATTAGATGTTTATTTAATGCCGTGTCATTTTGTATTATATTTCACTCAAACAGTTTATAGTATTATCGGTAAAATTTCTAAATACAGAAAAGACCTGTGTCAAGGGTATTGTAACATAGATGGTTTATTTTATAACAATGGAAACCAGCGGAATTGTAAACTAAGCAAACCAGATATTGCAACCAAATTACTAAATTTTGATTTGATATGCCTTGTTGAAACCCACTGTGGTTATCAAGACTCTTTCTCATTCCCTGGATATCACATTGTACAAAACATAAGACCAAAAGGTGGTATAACTACTTAACATTATGGGGGCCTAGCAATCTTAATACAAGAAGAACTAAAACCTGGAATTAAATTCTTACCTGTATCATGTACTGAAATCATGAGGATTAAACTTTGTAAACAATTCTTTCATCGGGAAGAGGATCTGTATGTAGCAGTACCCTATGTCAGTCCTGCCTCATCAACATATTCTTCAAAACGGGAAAATATTTTTTGAATTTTGGAACAAGATTTGACAGCCCAGAGATCTAAAGGTGCTTGTCTGATTACTGGCGATTTCAATGCTCACACAGCTAATGAACCAGACTATTGTACACATGATGAGGGATTGCATTACCTTGACCTCCCTGTAAATATGAAGGACGACACCCCCTTACCTAGAATTAATAGCGACAAGAAAACCACTGATGATCATGGGAAACAATTGTTACAACTATGCAAGACCGCTGGTATCTGAATATTCAATGGTTGATCCCTGGGGGATACCTCAGGTGTTTGTACTTGTTTTAGCTTTAATGGGAACCCCAGCGTCATTGATTATATGGTGGCTTCCGAAAGATTAGTGGCCTCCATTGAAACTTTTCATCTTCATGATCCTACACCTATGTCAATCCACTGCGTACTTTCTGCCATCTTTCATACACAACCATGTCACTTTGAAAGATACAGCACAACTGAACCCAAAACCAGCGATATGGTTGGAAGCAGGGAGATGGTAAAAATTTAACAGAAGCAATTAAGTCTGCTACTGTACAAGAATCAATCTCTAAATTTCTAAGCTCAACCCCTGATAATAACACTATTGACCTGGAATTGACTAATAAGTGTGTTAAAATGGTAAATGAGATATTTCATGAAAGTGCTGAATTGGCCAAATTGCCTATCAGAGGCAAAAATAAACCCAAGTCTTCAAAAGATAAAAAGAGAAGTAACAAAAATGGATTGATGGAGATTGAACTACTTGTCTGGATAATGTCAAATACATGGAAGGAATGCATAGGATGTATCCAAAAAATCAGCACTTTCTCCACCAATTTTACTTTTACCGCAAGCAGTACAAGAAAATGGTCCACACGAAATGTTTCGAGTTTCAAAGTATCATAATTTATCAACTTGAAACACCAAAAGAAAAAAATCCCAACATTTTTTTGAAATTATTCCAAGAGTTATCAGATTTAGATAAACAACATAAAGATAATCCAATTCCAGCAGAAGAGTGGATTTAACACTTCAAAATATTAATGGCGGAACCACAAAATATTGATGAAGAATGGTCCAAGAAAATGGATACCTATATCAGCAGTCATAAGACTATATTTGAAGATCTGAGCTTCTCCATTTCAGAAACTGAAATTAGTGTTATCAAAGAAATGAACAATGGTAAAGCCTCAGGTACGGACCTGATTCTGGCAGAGATGCTCAAAGCTGGACAGACATATTTAGTTCCCGCTATGAAACTGTTAAATCTTATATTATCCACTGGACTATTCCCAGATGAATGGAGGTATAATACTCTTACCCTCCTACACAAGAAGGGTGATACTTACAGGCCAGATAACTATAGAGGAATTGCTGTCACTAGCAACATCTCCAAACTGTTTTGTAAAATTCTGAACTCAAGGGTGTGTCTTTTTAGAATCCAAAAATTTGATCCCTGCTAATCAGATTGGATTCAAGAACTGCAGACTTAGTGATCACATCGAAAAACATAATTGACTAGCAAATAAGCTAGCAACCCAGAAAATATTCACTTGCTTTGTAAATTTCAAGGCAGCGTTTGACTGTGTTGCGAAAGGCCCTACTATATAAACTTGTCCAAGCAAGCATTGGTGGTCCATTTTTTGACATTATTTCAAATATATATAGAGAAGTATTTTACTGTTTCAGACAAAGAGAAAATTCAAATTTACAAACCTAATTCTGTAAGCCCATGTACCGTTTGAACACTATCAAGTCCGATATTCTAAGAGCAAAGTCCTATTTGGTACCATTCACTGAAAAACTGCATAGTTCTAAATTATAATAGCAAATTAATTTACGAAAGGAACAAATCATATTCATAAAATTTGAAATTTAGAAGCAAGTTTTAGGCATTATTAGCCTTTATAAAATCGGGTCATCAGCGGGGAACCAGCTCAAGACTTGTTTCAGTGCCATTAATCCCCGGACAAGTCATTCTGCTAAGTGGCGGCACCATGTTTGCATTTACAACAAAAACATCCCAAGCTGATGTATTACGGAATTAAGCGAATATGATGCTCCTGTCAATTGGCCTACTTAAAAATGTTGCCCACATTACATAAATATAAATAATGAAACTTCACCTAACATTCATGTTTAGGCCTACCAAAACAAATTGTGTCAAATTAGAAGATGGAATGAGTGAATATTTGTCTTCACATAAAGGTGTAAAACAAGGATGTGTTTTAGGCCCGGTCCTATTTAATATTTTTACTCCTGATCTGCCTGAAGAATTTGATGCCACCTGTGATCCTGTTAGCGAATGGGACACCAAAATAACCGTCTTATGTATGCAGATGATCTAGTATCACTATCAAAATCTGCTAGTGGGCTTCAAAGATCACTGTATAAACTTGAATCATACCGTAAAAAATGGAATCTGGAGGTTAACAACCAAAAAACTAAAATAATAATTTTTTAACAAAGGTGGACATAACATTAAAAGAAACTTCTTCATTTTCAACTCCCAGCAAGTTGAACTTACCCAAGAATATTGTTATCTTGGATTCATTTTTACTGCATCAGGGAGCATGCAAAACTATTTAAAATTTAACAGATGAGGCCCAGAGAGCCTATTTCAAATTAAGACAATTCAATATTATAGACAATGTCATTACTGGCATGAAGTTGTTTGACTCTCGTGTGTTACCCATTATTTGTAGGGTAGCGAAGCGTATGCCCCTTTTCTCCTTCATAATCTCAACGAAAATAACTTTCTCTCCCTGTGTGAGGGAACCAATTTCGAGAAACTCAACAATGGGCTGTGCAAATTTATGCTAGATGTTAATAAAAAATCATCAAACTTGGTTGTGAAGGGAGAGCTGGGCCATTTCCCTCTTAAAAATATACTCACCCATAGCTTCAGTAACTGGCTAAGAATCTTTGAAGAAAATTCCCAACACCTAGTGAGAAAAAGCTACCTTGATAGTTATAAAAATCTACTAACAAATCCCAAAAGCTGGATTTCACTTATCAAGAAGTACCTATTTATGTTTGACATGCCAGAAATATGGAAAGCATAAAAGGAAATTATGTGATATACTTAAGAACATAATGTGTACCAAGTATGAAAACCTCTGGCTGGAACGCAAAAATTTGGGTACCACTTCAGGGAAAAAATTGCGTACATATCATCAATTCAAAAAAGGTTTTTAACATGGAAAATTATAGTCGGAGTACACCAAACTGTAACAAAAGAAAACATTTTACAAGACTAAGAATAAGTGCCCACCGACTTCAATCTGAAGTGGGTAGATACACCCAACCAAAAACACCATGGAATGTAAGAATCTGTCAACATTGCACTAAATTTAATTGAAGATAAAAACCAAATCTTAACCTCTTGCCCGAAATATGTAATGGCACGAAAAGATTTCTTTGCATCAGTCAATTTTACCACTCTTGATACTCAACCTCCAGATGAACTATTTTAAATATTATGGGCTACAACAACGGAGACACTGAATTCGTATACCACGTTATCACTTTCATTAATGAAATATTCATGTCTCAAACCTGCTAATAAATAGATTTGTTAACATATTAAGGATATTACACTTACTAAGTCTTATATTTTTTTTCTATGTCTACTAAACAAAGTCAACTTCATAGGGCGCCACCTCCAGGTGACAGCCAACACTATAAGTGCGGATCAATTATCTCGGACTTACAAATCAGTGACGCTGATTTGTTCCCTATTTGAATATTAAAATTAATATACATATAAATGTTTTCTTTTAAATGTTTTTTTTTCTCTGTCAACATGTGTTGTAATGTCTAGTCTTGTTCATTGATCATGATCTACTGTATGTATGTTATTTTGATTAATAAAGTATTGTATTGTATCGTGTGATAATGATTAATAATTTATGGTGTCACTATAGCTAGGTTCCATCATGGGGTCCGGTGCAATGAATCCAGTTAGAGAGTTGCACCCAAATATGACAGGAGTGGGAATGAGGTGAAAAAAATCATTCTAGGCCCTTAATCCCTGCTCGATTTTTTTTTCCGGGCCAAAAAACAAAAAACAAAAAAACAAAAAAAACAAAAAAATAGAAAATTTATGTACTATTGCTGTTACAACTTTGATATATTCATTGTAGGATTTGGTGCCAAGCCACAATCGGAGCAGGACAAAGGCACATATGGGCTACATCCCATGTTTAAATCCACTGCTGCACAGAAAGAAGTGCCACCAAAGCCTGCAGCATCACTACAAGATAGATTTGCAAATGCAGAGGCAATGACTCTGGCATTCATGTCGGATCATTCCTTGCTATTCAGCCTAGTAGCAGCATTGATACAATATGCACAGGCTCAGATCATGGAGAGTGCAGCTTTATCTGCTCTAAGCTTGGATAACACCACTGCATATAAACTGGAGCATGATTTAGCTTTTACAGTGCAAGAGTCTTGTGCCGCCTTGAGGGAAAACTTGTTCTCACTAAATATGTATGAATCGACAAGTGAAAATAACCAACGTGTCCTGTGCATTTTAGCCAGTTTCTACTCCTCAAAGAACAATCTAGTGATTGTAGAACACTTCAAATCAGTTAACTTAGCTCAAGTTGACAGTGCTTCACTGTACAAAGCACTTGCACAGTTGTTTGATTAGCACAAACTTCCATGGGAAAAGCTGATTTCAATATTGATGGACTCTTGTGCTGTTATGCGTGGAAAGAAATCTGGTCAAGAAACCTGTATCAGTAACACCAAAGCACCAAATCTTGTTGACATCGACGGTAATTCATACCACCATGCACATAATGCCTCTACAGAACTCAGTGCACCATTTGATGGCTTTGTGGACAGAATATTCAATGACGTCTATAACGACTTTAAGTTGTCAACACACTTGCGAGATTGGCTCCAAGATATTTGCTTGGCACTTGGAATTAAATACACCATGCCAGTTCCTTTCATCAGTCACAGATGGCTATCAGACAGTACATGACACAAGTGTGGATACAGTCAGACTTTTGGATGCACTGATAGTGATTTATTTGGGCTTTAGGTCACAATTAGATGGTGTGCCACAAGACAGCAGAGACAGCATTGATGCTACTCATGGGAGGCAGTGGGCCAAAAACCAGGACTTCAGATGGAAAAGAAAGAAAGAACAGGATCATTCAGTGTCTCTTCATGAAGTATACACAAACCATCTTGATCTTGGGATTTTGCGTGTCAGTGCTACCACTGCTGACACAAAACACTGTCATGTTTCGAAATGATACACAAGTTAAATGATAAAAAGATTGGTCTTGTGCGTGAATTTTTGAGTTACTTTGTCAAACCTGAGTCAATACCATCATCAGGAAGGTAACTCCAGGATGTGGAGACTGGCTCGACACAAACAGCTTCCTACCCAGAAACAAGATGTTCACTTGGACCGCATCACCTCATTCTGAATTGGTGATCTTGGCAAAGATGAGTCACTGATTAACAGCTTTCTGGAGAAAGTAAAGACTGTGTATGGGTCATGGGGGAAATACCTGCTTGCCAAATTGCCACTGAACAATAATCTGCTAAAGCGTGCTTCAGCTGTTGATCCAGCGTGCAGAGGGCACAGTATCAGTCTGGATCGTATGTTGAAACTGCCTGAGTTGTTGTCAAATGTGTTGCTGCCTTATGAAGTCAGTGAATACGAACTGGAGGTAAGAAAATATCACTTTGCTTCAGACATTGCCATGCCAGACACTGAGCAGACACGCTTGGACACTTGGTGGTCTCTGGTGTTGCAGAAAGGTTCTTACCCAGCATTGGGAAAAATTGTCAAGGCCCTGTTGTGTTGTTTCCATGGGCCCCCAAGTAGAAAGTGCATTCAATGTCATGGGTGACTTATAGACAAAAGATCAGGGAGATTAAACGTAGAGAGGTACGTAACATTGCCCTACAGTCAGTAGTATACCATGTGAGATCTGAAGGGAAGTCATCAATTGACATGTACAAAAGACAAGACAAACTACATGATCCCATAGATGCATTCACATGTGCAAACATGCGCACTGCCGTTATCTGAAACAACAAGCAGAAAGCTGAACATAGAGAGAAGAGGGAGGTAAGGGAGAAAAACCCAAGTGTCATTGAACAAACTGTAATGAGCAAACACAAAGCGAAGGAAATGATGGAGAATACATGAAAGAAGGCACGACTGAACTTTCAGTGCAAACTTAAAATGAAAAAAAACAAAACACAACAGTGCTCCAGCGTGAAATGAAAAAGCTACATAAGTGACCATATAATTTGCTGTGCAATATAAATGATAACCACATCACTCAAGTACAAATAAATTTTCAATACATTTATGCTATAAGACTCCCAAGTGCAATAACGATCACACCAGTGTAAATTTATTAACAATACTGAAAAAACTTCCAAGTGCAATATACTGTTATACATATGTACATGAAAACTTACAATTTGGTGACTCTCCGTTCAGTCAAAGTGGAGGTATATTGAAACATGAACAAACTTACAGACACCCGTCAGTGATCATTGACACTAGGAGTTATTTATATTAGCACCACTAGTCTGATACAGTAGTGCATGTGATCATTATCATAGTAAATTTTATTACTTTTTTAATCTTACCTAAAGTTCATTTTATTATAAGTTATACTACAGACTAGGGATTTATGGTGCAATCGTCATACAGCTAATCCAAGCTCAGGAATCATTTACCATTTTATTTCCACTATGAATTAACTTATTTATATTTATGTATGGTTCAGTAGTGCATGTGATCTGATCGTAGAATTTATTACTTTTTTAATGTTACTTTTAGTTCATTTTATTATAAGATGTACTACAGACTATGGACTTATGGGGCAATCATCATACAAGTCATCTGAGCTCAAGTTTTACCATTTTATTTCCATTTTATATTATTTTAAGTCAATTCTCATCAATGCCAAAAATGGAATCCTGAGTCACTGAAACTAAGTTTTAATAAAAGATCTGACAAGTGGATATAATTGTATCTGTTCACAGAATTTTATTAATTTGACAAGATTTTTTTCTGAAGACCAGAAACACAACATGTTCATACAGCTGGTATAATGGCCATGATAATATGTCTGAAAGGTGCCTTCTGGTACCTTCAAAAGTGTCAAAATCCAGGAGCTTCCGGGGGTCTGCCCCCTGGACCCCGTTGGGGGCCTGGATGGCCCCCAAACCCCCGGCCTATTATCTTCAAATGTTTTGGTTACCAGTTCCAATGCCTGAGAGCACTGTAGAGAAACAAATGATAAATTTTTGGTTACAACTATGTGATGCTAAACAGTCAAAAGCTGTCAAACATTATGTTGAGGTTACTGAAAACATTATATAATCAGGAGGTTTTTCAATGTAAATGGGCAAAGAAACTTCGAAGTATATTAGACAACTGTGGTTATTCAAACATGAGGGACAATTATAAATCTGTTAACAAAAAATGGTTAAAGGACGTCTCCAGCTGAAAATTGATGATATTAGCATGCAAAACTGGCATAATGAAGTCCAAACTAACAGATCATGTGTCAATTACAGAATTTTTAAAAACGAAAACATATCTGAGTGTTATCTGACGTGATTAAATATTATCTAATAGAGTAAACTTATGTCAATTCAGATGTGCAAATCATATGCTCCTTTTCTCAAGATAGGTACTTGAAAGACAGCAATTGATGTTTCTTGTGATCTGTGTGGATCATCTTAAGTTGGTGATGAAATTTATTATTTACTTATCTGTCCAGCCCTCAATGAAGAAAGATCTAAATCGATTAAGTAATATCACAGAGTATGACCTACCTGTCTAAAGTTGAATTATTTAATTAAACACCAAAAACACAAGAAAACTTATCAATCTGGCAAAATTTGTACAAATAATAAGAAATTTAGATAGACATGTCCTTATTAAGTAAAACTATTTTGCAAAGTACATGCAGATAAAATTTTATTTGTGCATGTAGTTGGAATTACATTTGTTACTATAAGTGTATTCTCAGGTATTGTCATTTCCATCTTTATTTTGTATTTCATTGGTGCTATGGATCTGTCAGTTTTTCTTGGCATCTTTGTAATTATATTACTTTGTACTCTCATACCCTGTTAGGGATCATAGAGTTCAATAAAATCATTGTCATTGTCATGAATACTGGCCTTCATTTTGTGCCGTTGTCCTCAGCCTTGTACTTCTTTCTTGACAGACCCTTCAAGGATCCCAGATGGCAGCACTTGAGGGTCATCATTTGCATAATTTTACTTATTTGCATAACAACAAATCCTTTTGAACCTTTGAAGCAAAAATCTAACTTTATGCAAATGAATACCATCAAGTGCTGCCACCAGGGGTCCTACATTGCACCATTGCCAACACTGGGACACTGCAGAGATTGCACAAAGAAGACCTTGATTCACAAGTATTCCACTTCTCTAAATTCAGAACTCGAAACAGTCTACTCAGAATTGTTTCCAGAGAATGCACGTGAATAAGTTTGTTAACGAAGGATTCACCATGCATAGATTTTATATCACAGATAAGGTGTTAACTTCTATAAAATGTCGACAAACAGTTTTTAGTCTTGACATTGCTTTCATTTCAGTTGTCCATAAGTTGTTATACAGTTCTCCACTAATCCTGGGAGGCGCCCATGGTACCTGCCTGTTGGTTGGCTCTCAGCATGTGCATGTAATCCAGGGCTTTGGTCAGGAAGGGCCGAACTGTGTTGATCTCCATGAGAGTGAGATATGTGAGCTGAAATTAGATGCCAGATACAAAAGCCATTACATGTTAGACAATTCATCTCTGTCTCAGACCTTGCCATTTAAGGGCAGCGAACACTCGTGCTCCCTTCCACACACCTGAAACACTTCAGGAGTCATGTGGATGAGTTACATACACAGCAGATTTTACACAGAGTTCCAGTGACCCGCTTCCCTCATAGCTCTCCTGGAGTGAGTAGGGATTTGTTCATAGACAGGTTTGCAGTAGTGATCATTGAAGGGAATCCTTATGATGCACTCCTCACACCCAAGACAGCTTGCATGCCATCTTCATTTTTGACCACTTAAATTCACTGGTGGTCAAGTGTTTTCTTACCTCACTGGTTTTTCAACAGTACAGGCATATAATTCAGAAAATTTAAAACAAGAGAAAGAACCGTAAGTTTACCCCCCCCCCCCCCCCCAACTTTAAAGTGTCAGGACACCAGCAAATTCTCTGAGTCCAGGGAAGGACTTAATCTTTTGATTTTTACACACTTTCTTTAAAATAACTGAGGGAGCAATATGAGTAGTAGTTAAAGAGGTGTGACATATCAATACACTATGCCCCAGATCAACAGTTTTCCTTTGTGTGCGTTGGGCACAGTTGCTTTCCCATATATGGTCACAATTGAAAGAAAAGAAGTACAAGAAGAAGACTGTGACAGTCCTGTGCTTCACTGACCTTGTGTGCACAAACTGAAGGAGTCTTCTGTGAACTTCAGAATATCAAAATCACTTTTGTTTAACACCATCATCGAGGTTTGTGAGTCTTCACTTAAACAGTTGGTCAGTCATTTTTTGCTCAGAGCCTATATCTGTTTGCATCCATATGTCCATTGTGAAAATGATGATGCAATACTTTTTTTTCATAACTTCAGCCCCCCCCCCCCCAAAGAAATATGAAGAGGCTTGCACTCACTAGACTTGCACAAGTCCCTATTTTCCCATCCCGCGGTCCCACCCAGAAAAGCGATACATTTCCCCCTCCACAAAGTTAACTTTATGTTATGCCAACTACACAGTATAGTGTTTTTAAGTAGGCCCTACTGTCATTTTTTAAAACGGTTCGACACTGCTGCCATGCTGGTTTCAACAGTAGCAGCTGTGGAGTCCTTGTCAATTCTAATCACATTATCATTGTAATAAGCCTAAGTGGCAAGTGGTCCTTGATGAATGTGTGATTATTTTATTCACCGACCACTCAACCAAGACAAAGCTGAGTATCTCCCTACAGCTGCAGACACCAGGGACTTGTTAAACTTGCACAAGCCCACTCTGGACTACCATCAATTTGGTAGGAGTAGCGTCACAACATCCATCGTTTCACGGGAGGTGACAGGTCAAATAAGAGGTCAGATCAAGTACAAGACACCATGATTGTTTGAGTCGTCTCATTCTGTTGTGCTAATTTAATATCACCAGATTCACCAGGTGGTACATTGTATTATATTTTGAATTCTGTATTAATTAGAGTAGTGAGAAGCTGTCAAACATGGATAGGCTAGCAGAGGCAATTGCCTACGCTGCAGGGAGGATCAGCTACCCAAGTCCTCGGCCAGTTCAAGTGCAACTTGTCCGATATTACGTGTTGGGGAATGATGCTTCCCTTGTGCAGTTTTTTCCTCGCCTCTGAACAATTTTCTTTTTTTTTCTCTCAAATTTTCAACACATTGCGTTTTTCAACCTCCTATGTCAAATCCTTGCAGAGTTATTGCATCTGGGTCAATTTTACATGACATGCCCATGTGACCTTGATAAATATGTCAAGGTCACCTATCTGCAATCCCAAGCAAGGTTTTATAAAGGAACATCTTCCCAAATAATTTCAACTTCCCAAGTCAAATCTTTCTCGAGTTATCGCGTCCGCAACAGTGTGTCTAAGAAGAAGCGGAATAAACGGACTTAAAAACAATATGCCCTCACCCCCCCCCCCCCCCCCCGTTGCACGGGGAGACATAATTATGTGTTTTGAAGTGATCATTTAGTTGATTGCATATAACTTTCTCAAAGATTTTTTAAAAGCTTGGCTAGAGGGAAATAGGTCTGTAATTGTCAAAAAGGTCCAAATCACCCTTTTTGTGTAGGGTTATGACTAGATATTTTCAAATTGCCTGGAAAAATCCCCGTGGCAACAGACTGGTTGAGTATAATAGTTATAGTATCCCTTATTGCCTTTTTATGCTTTGCAATAGTTTAACAGAAATATCAACATGACCACAACTGGTTTTAATTACAGTGTCTGTTGTAACTGGTGTGAATGAAAAATTGTGCATATAGGGTAGTCTTGGAACTCATTGTTACTTAGGAAATTACTTTTGCTGCAAGTTCGGGACCTATCTCAGAGAAAAAATTGTTTAACTTGTAAGCACTTGTTTGTTTATCAGAGATAGTGTCACTATCTACCTTAATGTAGGGCTGTAACGATATACCGCAATAACGGTACATCGCGGTACAGTCAATCTGCGATACATATATCGAAATTAGGTCCCCTGTATCGTAAAATACAATACATTCTATCATATGCGTAATTTCACCTCTAAAGAGAAAAATACACAAGTAAAGGCCATAATTCACTAAAATTTACTGTAATTTAGTGAGGATAAACTCGTCAATAGCGTAAGCCACCACTGGTGGCAGCACTGTTACAAGGAGAATCGTGACAGCAGTCCATACCTTTACATTGATTAAGCCCTCACCTTAATTAATTAGGTACAAAAAGTTGTTTTGGGATCATAAAGCTCCTAGTTATACATTTTCCCCACAACAATACACTGGACAAGTCCACATACATTGTCATAAATTTTCCTGTGGATCCAAGTAACAGTTTTAACAGAAGCCAAAAGTGAAAAGGCTCACTTAAGGTAGAGCCCCACCAAGTTTCAAGTGTCTCTGGCAACCAATGTGAAGAAGTCAAAAACATAAATGGATGGATGGACAGAGGAATCATTATGAATGACAAACACAGACCCATTTATAAGCTCAGCTGACTTGTCAGTCAACTTCAAATGAGGTTAATGTCCATACTTTCCACTGTAGATGGTCCAAAATGCTTGTTCATTCTCTTGTGCCATCCACATTAGCATGAATCTACAATTCAAATTTTACAATGACCCTGAAATGAAATTCAGGTTAAACACCTGAAAACATATTGCTGCATGTACTACGAAGATCTAGATCTCTTAAGAATTTTCTACATCCATATTAATATTCATCTCGACACAACTGAATGTTAAATAAACTTTCTTCTGAAAAATCATACGCACTTTGGCATGTGATAAGTCACTCTTCACAAAAACGTCGATACTGGTGCGCAGCTTTGCCATACGTAGATCCCAAATGTCTTTTACCAGGGTGCGAATTTCATCTGCATGTGGAATATCATCTGTACCACTGCAACACATTAATATGGACAATACAGAAAAGCTATATGACTTGGCCTTCATTTGACCCTTTCCCTGTAGAATAAAGGCTGAGTCAACAGCTTTCCTTTGCATGCGTTGGGCACTCAGTGGGCACTACAATTCTCATTCAAACTGTTCTTCATTGCTGTGGAAATAAATTAAAAACATCAATCACGTTTGGTGGCCACATTAATTTTCTGAAGTGATGTTAGGCAATAGAGACGTCTATTTTGAACCATGACAAGGGCTCAAACACTATGCATTAATAATAGGACAAAACATATTGACACCAAACTGGTTTCAGAATTAGGAAATATTTTTAGTCATTACGTTACCAATCTTTAAAATTGACTATCCAAATGGTTATATATATACTATATCTGCACGTTTTTTTTTTCCTAAATTAAGTTTTTCAGAAATTTGACGAGTCTAGCATGTTACCTTTGAGTAATATTGCACAGAAGGTACCCTGTATGCCATTTCATAGTTCAGTTTATGTAGATACTACTTCATCCCATCACGCAAGAGCTAAAAAATAATTTGAGATATGTGGACACCAAACTTTTTAAAGATGTCCGCTAAATATTACATCTTTTCCTTGAAAATAATATGTACATTCACTTACCTCACATAGACATGAGAACGTGCAGTACATGTGATATGAAGTACATTTTTCTTAATATGTACAAAGTTAACATTGATTAAGTTAACAAATGAAATGGACTAGAACCTAACAGAAATGGTATGACCGAGTATTATTTATCACACATAGTCCTTGCTCATGTTATCAATTATTGGCATGTAACTGAAAACTCTGAACAGCACCCTCTCCACCTCTACAATTTTAACTTTTCCCAGACTAAGGGCACAAGGCCAGCAGAAGAATCTGGCCAGGGGTCAAGCAACCATCATGTTTTACAATACGCACCTTTCACAATACCAGAAATAAAGACCTCCATCAATGTTCATACACTAAAATCAGTTAAATGTGATATGAAAGCAAGTTTTGCTCACTTGTTTCACCAGTGATTTTTGGTTCTCTTTCCAGAGAATCCTGTTAGTTTTGTATTGTCAAAGAGATAATATAGATATATATGGGTCATTGTCAGCTATTGGTCGACTTTCAGAAAACCACACTTCTGCTGGTGGTGTCAGGACAAAACTTTGGTGAGGACTGAAGAAGTTTGGTATATCCAGGTACAAATCTTCCCAAGGCCTAGCTACCATAGCAGAACCACAGGAATTCTACAATTTCTCTGTGACCCTGAAAACTGGGTCAAGGTCATCCATCTTCAAACTCAACCTAGCCCTTACAGAGAACCATAAAGCTGTGCCATATGAAATTTCTAGCTCCAAGGTATAAGTTATCATGCAGAAAGCATGAAACCAAATTCAGTTAAGTGGCTCCGTGACCTTTAAAATGAGGTCACGGTCATCCATCTTCAAACTTCGCCTAGCCCCAAATATGGACTATAATCCTGTGCAATATAAAAGTCCTAGCTTAAAAACCTCTTCAGTTTTTGTGTGGAAACCAAAGATAGCTCAGGTACCACTATGACCTTGGAAATTAGGTCAAAGTCACCCATCTTCAAACTTTGCCTAGCTTTTGACTAGAATGATACATCTGTACAGTATCAAAGTCTAGCTCAAAAACTTCTTGAGTTATTGTGCGGAAACCACAGTCTACTGACCGACAGACAGACCAACATGTGCAACGCTATATGCCCCACCTTCTTCAAAGGGGGGGCATAATAATGCACAAACCTTCATGCAAGGGGAGCTGCATAAGCAATCACCAAAGAAACAGCTGATAATATGAGGTAAAACAAAGTTGTGCATGTTTCGGACATCACTATGGACAGTTAACATCATTATCATGATTACTTATGGCTACACATTTTGCCAATTTTCGACAATTTCAACAATTTCTGTATTACACTCGCTTGTCAAATAGCTCTGGGTAACAGGATGTGCTTTTATTGTGCTAGATAGGTAATTGTTTATGAATCAATGTTCCATTATCATTTTTCAACCCAGTTTAAGCTGCACATTCATCAAACCTTGCATTACTGTGTGAGCTGTCACCATGAAAAAAATATTTAAGAGCAGTGGTTCCATTCCTGTAGGAATAGTGTGAAACATATTTGTAGAATTTCATCAACAGATTTGATATACAGTGGTACCTCTCTTGAGAAACCCCTCTACTGAAAGACCACATATCTTTTTAAGACCGCTCTCTCAGAACACTGCGCTATCTTTTCCATGTTGTTGTACCTCTAATGAAAGACCACCTGTTTTGAGAGACCGCATTTTGACCCACCATAGGGGCGGTCGCTCAAAATAGGTACCACTGTATTACCACAATCAGAGTGACTGAGTCACGACCACAACTGCTCGACCTGTTTCGGACATCACCACAGACTGTTAACAAAACCATTTAAGGGTGTGGTACTTAAGCTTCACTGTTCTTTTGAGGAAGTTGAATGGCTAGATATTATAAGCTACCATTGGAGCTAAGGTATTTTGGAAAATGACACAAATATTTCATTTGTTATACAGTTTATACACTCATTTTTCACATTTCTATAAAACTTAGGACTAAAGCAAGGATGCTATAATTTGATGACCTGGCCTCTCAAAGTCTGGCAGTGTTAAATGTACAACAAAACCTTATGATTGAGTTACAACAAAAACTCATTTCGGAGGGACACGTTCAAAATTATATTGTACCTGCAATTGCCAGAATAATTGAGATGAGCTTGAACCCCTCCCCCCCCTTCCAGTTTGCAAGCTAGAGCTGCCTCCCATGGAGCCTTTAAAAAGCTTCTCACATTTATAAGGAAGCTAAGGATGGGCTGTAGGTTCAGCCTCAGAAAGCAGATCTATGAAATCTAAGGGGTCTCCACAATGTTAAAGCCTGTAAGGCTCATACTAAAGCCTAAAATCCAATAGAATGATGGCTTCCAAAAAGCTGAAAAAAGCACTATGCTTTGAATGGACCTTACATTTCTGAAGAGCCATGTCATAATGCAGCCTAACTACCTCTGAAGCAAGACAAAATAGTTGATGACTGATGTGCACCCTGTACTTCAGTGGAGTTAATAGGCGTACATAGCTTCTTTTGCAGCAGTAAAAAACACCATACTCCAGTGAAAATGACATTTTAATTTAGCTTCTGTGTAGCCTAATTACCTGTCAGTGGGGATACCTGTATAATTAAGTGGCCATAACAGGTAAATGCCAGGGTGCTTCTTCATCCTTGGGCCTATATTTTGCTCAACTGTCTAAAACAGAAAACACTTTTTTGTCAGATGACCCACCAATAATAACATTTCCTGACAAAGGTCAATATTTGCTCAGTGGCCATTTTGCACATTTTGGCGCCATATTTCTCACATTTGTAATAAAATATTCTGCAAGCAATGTTACTTTTATGATGAAAATTTGCCATAAATAAGAGTAGGTTTGGGAAGGCACAAGCTGCATGCCACCACCAAACGTAATATCCACCCACCAACCCTGGCTAATTGCCTGGAATTTGAAGAGTGTATCCTTTCTTTCTGTCTCGGCAGACTTGTGTTCATAAACTCTCATAACAAAGTGGACATCTAGTAAGGTATTGACTACATTGTGACTGTCAACATTTGAAACTCCTTGGCTGGATTATGTGCATTGGTCACTCATACCTTCTCATCACATGATATGCTACAAGATAGCATCACATCATGCTGAAAAATGCATATAAGGAGACTTGAGCTTAGTTGACTGCAGGCACACTTAACCAAGGACCAGCAAAAACTTCCTTTTATTTTGGGTTTCATTGAAGCTCTGTGTAATGATGGCCAAGAAAGAAAACAAAACAGATCTCTGTTTAAATAGATAAAGGTGTCACTAAATGAATATTACAGTAATATGCGTCTATGCATGGTTACAAAAATTACACACGAAAAAAAAAAAAACAAACAAACAAACAAGAGGGCTGTGTAAACAGCCGGTGCCTCAGCTGATCTTGACATTCATCACACTTGCAGCTCTATGAACTTGGGAAAGGATCAAGGACACCATCTTCTGAGTAAGTCTCAACTTTATAGAAGAACAATTACATGTGCAACATCAAAGTTCTAGTAGTTCTCAAGTTAAAATGAAGAGTAAGATTCATGTATGTTGCACTGTGACCCCACAAACGAGGTCAAGGTCATTCATGTATTGTCTCAGCATGACCTTCATACAGAATAATTAACGTGTAGCAAACTCAAAACAGATCTCAAGTTATCAAGTAAACAGTAAATTTCGTGTCAGTTACCCTGTGTATTTGCATTAGAATGCCCATTGACTGACAAGAACTTTTAAGATTTGTCCAAAAAAAAGAACAAAAAAATATATTAAAAATAAAAAATCACTGGAGCACGAAAACATTTGAACAAAATTGGTAGAGACCCACCCAACGTACATTGCCACCAAGTTTGAAGTTAATCTGGATGACGGTTTTGGAGAAGAAGTCGAAAATGTGAATTAGCATTAGAATGCCCATTGACCTCCATAGTAATCAATAGGAAAGCTGCATTGACCGACAAGTACCAGAATTGAAATAATCGTTAAAAATCAGGAATCCGCACCATTCCCATATAGTGTACAACTTTGTTTGACCCTTCTACAAGGAACACATCCACCATGTTTCAGCTTAATCTGAGTAACGGTTCTGGAGAAGAAGTCGAAAATAGCTACAACACACAAAAATTCATAAAAAACTAGGGAAAAATTGCAGTGCCACCAGGTGAACAAATTAAGAACTAGGAGTCCCAGGGAGTGTTCCTGTGCGATATCAAAGCAATTGGGTGAGCGGTTTCGGAGATTTTTTAAGATTTACCCCAAAAAAAAAAAAAAAAAAAAAAATTCATTAAAGATCCAAAAATCACTGGACTGTGACCATTTGAACAAACTTGGTAGAGACCCACCCAAGGCACATCTTCACCAAGTTTGAAGTGAATCTGGCTGACGGTTTTTGAGAAGAAGTCGAAAAGGTGAATTGTGGACGACGGACCCGCAAAAAACTTCAGCTGACTGACAAGTCAGCTGAGGTAAAAATTGGGCTAATACACGACATTCAGATTATGTTGAACAATGGCAAAGTGTAGTATTTCAAACAGGTCTCATTTTGAAGGCACCCAAACAGATTTGCAGTGAAGCAAATCTTCTTTTCTCAGTTTATAACTGCATGTAGCCCTTCCTGCAGATACACTAGTGTTAACACACAATATGTATGCTACATGTACTCGGCATATTTAGATGAACGAATATGCGGAATTGATATGTGTCACAGGCTTGAATTTTACCACGACATAGCCTACATTAAATATATGTATGTATTTAAAATGTCAGAAATTGGTATATTTGCCCCGTATATGAATTCTTCACAATTTCCTTTGAATAAGTATGCAGCATTTGAAAGTAGGAAATCTGACTCCATGCTCCTTATTCATTTTCAACTTTCACTGCCATGGAAGGCTTTTTCAGAACTGGACATATTATGTCTATATACAAACTGTGCTTTCACTCTTCTGTGTACATTTTGCTTCTAACAAATCAAGTATTGTGATTTGTTCTTATTTTTAAACTTTGCAAGTTGTCAACAACTATGATAACATTTATTCAGTTTCATCTAATGGTTGTTTTAACTGATATACATGTAACTTCCAGATGAATGTAATGTAAACAAATTAAGTAATGTCCGAAACAAAATTAACAAGAACAAGTCAGGAAAAAATCCTCTAAAATAATAAGGAATGGGATTGAAGGTTTACTGCAGATATGGTTTAAACAAGTCATGTATCTTGCAAAGTACAAAACTTTTGAGCCAGCCATCATTCAAACCATGTCAGTGATAGCTGTAGATGTACATGTAGCTACTGCTTTTTGGCAGGCATGTTCTTGTTTCCCAGAAAAGAAGGCTGTTTGGGCTGTTGAAAACAAAATTCTTTACAAAAAAATAAAATTTGCATTTAATCTGTCAGACACAATTTATCTGCTACATTACACCTACCCTGCTATAATCACATAGGTACTGAATATGATTTCACATAATTCCTAGTATGGTGGCAAACAAAATAAGAGCTCTGTTTGATCCTTTCACCCTTATTTCAGAGCTCATAGCCATATTATTACAACAGAACTACACTCAGTATAATATTTGACACAAATTTGTTGCAGTAGAAATGTTACATTGTTATACCATTCTTTGAAAAAATATGGGTATCCCTTTTTTTATTTTGAAAGGGGTAAAAATAAGATGATCAACATTTTTTCCAGTGAAAGTTCCATTCTTTGCATTCAGCTTGTTCATACATAAGAGAGTCTCCTGCTCTGAAATTATAATTTTAATTCAATTCAGTACCTAGGAAAATTGAATAGGGAAAATTTTTTAAGAAAATCAGTGTGAAATTTTGGCATTTTTGCACCATTAGAGTCGACCAATAGCCGAGACGGACACATATCTTAAATGTAATTTTTTTCTGATTTCTATCTATATGGCACTAAGCATTTTACGAGCATCCCTCCAAATGTACACGTATATAAATTTCTATCAGAAATCATGATACAGCCTTTGATTGGGAATCCATGTTGCCTGTATCTGTACTTGATTTATCAGTTTATTGTTTCACTGATTTATGTATTTATTGTCATAAACCCAGGGTTCATACAGCATAGCAAAGCCAAAATTCCATACTTTTTCCAAGTACTTTCCAAACCATTTTTTCCAAAATTCCAAACTCAATTATCTGTGGTTTTATGGGTATATATATATATATATATATATATATATATATATATATATATATATATATACATATATACATACAGTGAAACCTGTCTTGAAAGACCACCTCTAGGAATGACCACATTGTGGTCTCTCATGACAGGTGGTCTCTCACAGGAAGTGTATATAACAAGAAAGTACTGAGCAAAGTTGTAAAGTGGTCTTTCAAGGCAGGTGGTCTCTCATTAGAGTGGTCTCTCAAGACAGGGACCACTGTATATATATATATATATATATATATATATATATACACAGTGGTTCCCCTCTTATAAGGCCACCCCAAATGTTTCCTTATTACGAGAGGTGGTCTCTCTTCAGGGGGAAAATATAATGAAAATGCCATACTTGCTGCGCAGCAAAGTAGCCTTTGCAGAGGGAGTGGCATCTCTTTGGGGGTGGCTTACGAGAGGGGGACCAATGTATACAATTTATATATTGAACAAAAAAACAACAACTTTTTGTTTGATACTAGCAAGCGCTGCTTCCCCAATATTTTTCAAGTGCACATTACTTGCACACACCTTGCATCTTGCGCTGTGTTTGTCCTGTTTTACAGGCAAAACCCAGTCCTTCTATTTGGGGTTTCCAAGCCAAAGTTCATTATATGTACAGCCTACCATTGTTGTTGTGGCTTGGTGCACAATTTATGCATGCGGCAAACATTTACGGTCATTTATCCATGATTCAGGGCTCGACAATTTTTTAAAAAATCACTTGTCCGCTGGGCAAGTAGATTTCAAAATCCACTTGTCCTGATAAAACTTCTATGAACGTCGTTTTTTTCTAACAATGCTAAGGCCTAGGCTAGACAAACCCTTTACCCTAAAATGTATTTGCCCCTTATTGTCGCTTGCAAAATCGCAAAAAAAAATGTCAAATCTTATGATTCTAGCTGCAACTGTTTGACAGTGAAACTGGCAAAATATCAGAAATACAAATTGAAAGTAAGCTATTTGCTTGGGGTGACTAACGATGAAAAATACATTGTAATTTCTGGGACTATAGGAGACCGTATAAACTTAAATAACGATTAAATAGTTGCATTTGCTTCAGTTCAGAATCCTTTCTCTCTGCCTCGGATGGCGTGATGCACTGATGGGATGCATATCGTTTGCGTACCTACCATGAATGCTATCGGTACATCGTAGTAAATTTGCGTATACAGTATTGGCAAGTTCCTCGCAAAAAACGGTATTCTTAAATCAAATTCAAACGAAAATTTTAATATTTCAAATCAGATATCTGTACACAAACAGCTGCTTTGGCCATGTGGTCTGACACACAACACATCACCTGATTGGTCAATTGAGTCACATGCAAAATGAGCCAATCACGGCTCGTGCTACGGTGTTTTCATCATGGCTTCCCCCCAGTGAACAAGTGTGAATTTACGGAGGGAACACACAAACGGGAAGCTTTGTTTTTGTTGCAGCATACAAAAATAAAGATTCCGGTGTTTATTGCAACAATTATTTGGAGTCACAGGCAAATACGCAAAGGTATGGGATAGCGTGAATTGCCGAATGTGTCCCAAATCAGTCCGTGAGACTGCATCAGTTCACTGCAGATCTAATCCAGTGTCCACGCTGTCACTTGCGTGTGACTGGCAGTTGTGTGCTGTTTTTGCCCGGGAAGTCATCTCACGGCACGTATTTTTTTCTAGCATTGTTTGAACCCACCGATAAATAGCATTTGATGTTAATTTGCAGATGAATTTGCCCTGCAAAATATTATTTTTTGACGGATTTTACTAGTAAAAAATTCAAACTAGCCCGCAGGGATAGCACTTTTTATTTCCAACAGCCCGAGCCCAATTCTGACAAGCCCGAGCTTTCGGACATGCGAATTGTCGAGCCCTGAATTCATGATGGACCATCACTCGTAATCAAAATTACGCATGCTTGTTTTTCAAATCTTGCAAGGAATCCTGTTGCATTGAGAGTTGAAAAAGGTGCCTCCCATGATGCTGTGCAATGCAGAAAACCCCATAGATGCTATATTTAGCAATGAAAATAAACTACAATCGTAGGTATTGCAACAAACATTAAAATAAAGTCACACAAATAGATTTTTTCATTCTGTTTGTTTTTGTTTAACCTGGAAAATTGATTTTCCATACTTTTCAAGACTTCTTTATGAAATTCCATACTTTTCAAGGCCTGGAACATAGGGCATTCAAATTCCATACTTTTCAAGCCTTTTCAAGCTCTGTGCGAACCCTGTAAACCACAAATATAACTTTTCCAGCACTCTTATTTTGTTTTCATATTATTAATGTACACAAAAGCATATGCACCTTATTTTCAGCATTTTCTTTGCAATGAGTTTTTACACATTCATTTAGAATTTTCCATCACATAGTATTTGTGTAATTTTGAAAATTTAAAACCAAAATTTTGAAACTGTCTCAAATCTCCCCTATATTTAAAGACCAGATTAGTCATGCTAGATTTTTAAAATTTCTATTTTTGAATTTCACACATTGTCTCTTTACTGTATAAATATTACTCAGTTTATTGTTTTAACATAAAATGACTACAGTAGTGTATTTCTACCACATGTACTCTAAACTACATGAAGATGCATTTTCTTCACGCTTATGAAGTTCCTATTTTATTAATACATATTTAGACAAAATTTTTCACCATGTAGTGTCAATGAGTAGAAAGTGCTAAGTAAAACATACTGTTTTTATTTGTTGACCAACTTCTTTAAATGTAGAAGAAATAAAAGGTTCTCTGCTGGTTTGCGTACTTGACCCTTGTTTTTCCAAATGTTGGTATCAACTCACCACTTGAGCAAAAGCTGGGTCACCTCCATATAAAAGGGGCTGGGCATTTCTGTGAAGTAGTCACTTTCAGCTTCTTCACTCTTCTTGTTTTCTAATTTCTCTACAAAAAAACAAAAAAAAAATGAATAAGAAATTGAGATGAGCATTTAGGTCAAGGTCACCCAGAATGTACCTTAAACAGAATGCTTCTTTGGAAAAATATCAAGGTATATCTGTAATTGGCTCTTTCCATACTAAAATAAAGTGCCTGAACAGATTGGTCGCTCTGACCTTCAAGACGTGTCATGGTCTCCCAAATTTTATGATGTGTCGCACCTGTATATGGGATGTTTGTCTGGTATCAACTTACGGACAAGTGAAAATTTTATGTCACTTGTCCCACAAGTTCTTTCAAAACAAATTTTCTGACTACACTTGGTCTACCCCTTCAAGATTTTATCTATTTATCAACACAGGGAACATGTGGCCAGAGAGGAGACCAAATGGAGTTTCAGACTGGTCTTTTTACCAATTGAATCTTACAATCGGGCCTCGATAGATTATACAGGATGAAAAAAATATATAAGCATCTTTTGTGGTCTGGAAACAGATAAAGTACACATACAATCTGCATTCCACAGGGGGTTGTAGGGAGCGTCTGTGCCATTATTGTCTTATGAAAACATACTATACATTAACAAGAGTAACAGTCCTGTGCTCAGCTGACCCATGGCCTTAAAAAATTGTATCATTATAATGAGTTTTTATTGTATACTTGTAGAACTTGCATGCGCCTACACATGGTCCCAAAGTTTGATATCACATGATCTTGTCAGAATTTTACAGTCCAATGGTTTTCACATTAATTAGTCAGTTTATATTATGACTATAGTGCATGGTATTCTGTTAAACCGTTCTGGCCCAGGAGTGGGGAAAAAAACAAAAGGCTTTACGCAATAAGGTACACTGTAAAAAAATTAAGTGTCATCTGGCAGCCCAATTGTGAACAATAAAACCCCAATTGATCATCCAAGATATAAAAGTAACAGTTTAAGTGGTTTATGACAAGAAATTTTGTTTTCTGGCTTGGCTGCCCCAACATCTGCAACATTTTACCATTAAGTGTGGATATCCACACAACCACCACCCACTCACCTACATCCATCCATTCTGGGGGTACAATTCGACATTTCTGTCTCTGCTTCAAGTTGACAGCCAACCAAAGTGGCACCCCAACAGGCAAACTTGGATTGAACGGACCAATGTCACCCTGCCAAGAATAAAGCAAATTATAATGGCCCCTCTCGAGAGACCACTCAAATCAGACCACCTGCCCGGAAAGCCAAAATTTTCAGCGAACTTTGCTTGGCACTTTACTTGTTATCCACAACTCCCATGAGACAAATTGATCATCTCCAGGGGTAGTCTAAGACAAGTTTTGCTGTACTGATACTCCCAATCTCAAGTACAGACTTTAATTTTTTCTTGCTGGAAGCATCAGGTTTTTTGCCCATTTGAACAATAGTATTTTGGTGTTCAGTGCTAATGCTACATAAACGCAGCCAGAGGAATAAGCGTATCATGCGCAGGTGGCATCATTACTGCAAAGATCACCAACCACTGATACAACACAACCTTCACATACACCAATAATATCATAGGGATAGTTTTATATATTACAAAGCTCCTCCACAACTCAGTTTTCATTCTTAATATAAAAAAAAATAAATAAAAGTGTTCACATTTTCTTTTCATTGCACATTGTTTCACACTTTTTGTTGCCTCCTAATGTTTTGAACTGAAAAATCAGCTCTGCCATGTTTTATATTTTCACATTGCTGTGGCCCCCAGCAGTGTCCTTTCCTTCCTCAATGAACTTGAATCTTTCACGCAATGAACATTCTCATGTAATCATTTTCATTAAAATACAGTAAACAATCTCTCTTGTGCACCTAATAAATTGTCTGATCAATTCCTACATTCATAAAACCATTAAATGTTTTCCTGCAAACTTTCTTACCACATGGTTTCCCTGGAATCACTTGAAACAAGAGGCCCCGCTCTTAATGCTCTGCTGGCACTTTGGGCATATTGTACCTGTTCATTTCAAAGTTGGGAGTCCTAAAGTGGCTTCTGAACATATGAAGCTCATGTTCGTTTAGAATATAAAATGTCCACCAGATGGCACTTTGCTCCATATGTAATCATAGCTTATTGGTGCTTTCCCTCTGGTGAAAATTGTTGCATCTGTCACAACAATGATCGAGTCCTTAACTTTATGTCCTCAGTGACCTTGGTACAGAAGATCAAGGTCACCCAGATGTTGATCCCTATATTGCATAATATTGTAGGTGGCACCGCCAATTTCATAATGAAACTAGATTTTTATACACAACGTAAGTCGTCAAAGTTATATTGAAAACTGTGGACGGTATTGCGATCACAATATTTTCACATTTTGACCTGTATGTTACAAAATACTATATAGGTGACCCCACCAATATTGATGTTGCAAAGATTTGTATACACTCTATAACTGCTAAATGTTATATGGGCCTAACTCAAAGATCTATGGTGCAGAGCATTCACAAGATTTAACCCTTCCATGCCAACGACCGTTTCACTTTGAGCTTCAACACTTATTGAAAAATTTTTAGGTTCAAAATATGCACCCCACATCCAGCTTTCCATATGGACTGTTTTAACAAATCTGGTTATAACTTTTGGTGTTATTGACGAAAAACAATCAGGTGCAATATTGATCTGGAGGCTCAATACCCCATGTGGGAATATACAAGAACAATGGTTTAATTGGCCTGTTAAAAACTGAACACACGTCAAGACCCAGTGGTCTTGCTTGATGTCCTGCAAGGGTGTTGGTAGTTTGCAAAGAAATACACTAGGAAGATTTCATTTTCAAAAAAAAAAAAAAAAAAAAAAAAACCTGCCCAGAGATACATTTTATATGAAAAATGTTGGAAGGAAACTTTTTAATACACACTCAGTGCTATCCATACTTGTTTTCTGAAATGCTCAGTCAATGGTGGAATATATCCATTTTGGCAGACCTTTTGTTGTTCTACGTATTCACTCATGCATTTCACCCACAAGCATAACAGTGAAACCTGTTTTGAAAGACCACCCCTAGGATACACCCAAAAGCAGTGCTGTCACTGCCTAATTACAAAACGTATCCAATCTAACTTTTTTAAAAAAGTATGAATTTTCAGAAAAAAAGTATATATCTGAAACAACTAATCAGTATTGCAGCAAAATTATACTGTAACAAGAGGGCTGGGTGAACAGCCCATGCTCAGCTGGTCTAGAGATTCCTCACACTTGTGACTCTGTAAACTTGGGATAGGATCAAGGTCACCCATGTACTGAGCAAGTCAGACTTTTATCAAGAAATACTAACATGCACAACATCATGGTCCCAGTTCAAGTAGTTCTCAAGTTATAGCACTGAAGAGTAAACTTCATGTACATGTATGTTGCACTGTGACCTAAGAAATGAGGTCACTTATGTAGTGTCTAATCATGACCTTCATAGAAACATTAACATGTAACATGAAGGTCCTAGCTAACTCACAATAGATCTTAAGTTATCAAGTGAACGGTAAATTTCATATTGGTTGTCCAGTGACCTTGGGAACGAAGTCAAGGTCACTCATGCACTGTGAGTTGCCCTTACAGAGGGTATCCCATAACCCTGTAAAACATGACAATAGAACAAATAGTTCTCATATGAAGAGTTAAATGCACCCAAGTGACCCTGACAATGAGTTCAAGGTCACCCATGTTCTGTGTAACTGCCGCTGTCATACTCTCAAGTCTTCCTTTGCAATTTTGAAGTGGTTTTGGATAAAATTGTTTAGAGGGGTTTGGCCAAAGTAATGGAGCATGACTACTGAACAAACTTAGCAGACACACCCAGGGTATACCCCACCAAGTTTGAAGTGAATCTGATGAGTGGTTTTGGAAAAAAAAGTCGAAAATGTAAATTGCCATTGCAATAGATAACCATAGTTCATAGTAACCAATGGCACTGTATGCATTAACAGGTATGTACCCAAGTTCAAAAATTTATTAAATATCAGGGATTCAATGTGAAGTTCTCACACAAAAACGTCACACAAAATTGTCGCTTTGAAAGCTTGACAAGTTAGTAATTCCACAGTCCATATACAATGTATCAATTACAATTCCTGTTCATCCCAAAGGCACAATATTGCCTGGGTAATGAGCCCATAGCCAGCCTCTTTTGACTACATAATTTCAACAAGGAAGATCTTTACTACCACTAACCTATATCAATTGCAGAGGTGATTCTACGATTTTATATTGTTGGTCAGCCTTAAGTTCCGTGGGCCAAAACACTCAATGTGACTGTCACTCTTTCTTTTATCATTGTGAATGACTAAGTGACCTTTATCACAATGAATGACAGGGTTCATACAGGTCTGTGAAAAGTAAATTCAAGGACTTTTGCAAGCACTTAAATCAAGTGTTCAAGGACCAGATCCAGCAATAGAACACAACAAACTGTTTAAATCATCACTTTTCAACCCTTTACTAATAATACTAATGCATCTTATTCCACATTTATTATTTATTCCGACCATATATGAGTCACCCAATTTCTGAAATAGGCAGTAGACTTTCCACAAACTTACAAAGAATCCTATATGTAGATCATATTACCGATGTCCTTTTTAACCACTTTTCCCCCTAGAATTAAGACTGAGTCAAAAGCTTTCCTTGGCATGGGTTGGGCACTAAGTGCACAACCCATGCCAAGTAAGCTGTTGACATGAGGCATGTGATCTTGGTAAGTATCATGTACATTTCTCAGTCAAATTTTTTTTTCATAACTGTTGAAATTAGTTGAAAACACTGAAGCAGATGACATTTGACCACCAGCCAGTTTGAGGGGGAAAGGGTTAAAGATAAATTCAATATGGATTATTTTATGAGTTTACTGTGACTTATGTAGGCCTCCAGCCAATATGGGTTGTATTCCTGAAATTGACTCTATCCAGTCTATAAAATTGCTACAGCTACATATGGGTAAAATTAGACCTGAAGATGTACCTATCTGCATGCACATTTTCCACAAGAATGCCCCAGTTTCTTTTCTACGAAGGTGATGTACTTTGTTACCTGTAGTTTCATACAGTGTATTTGTCCCTGAAAGTACTCTGTACTACAGAGACAAATGGAATTTTCCAGCAACTTCAAAAGAAAATGACAGCAGAATGTGTTCATCTTAATGTGATTCAAGATCATAAATGCAAAATTTTGTGGAAAGTATTCATATTTCTTAGCAACTTGCTTCATTGGGTGATGCTTAAATATAAAATTCAAGGACTTTTCCAGGACTTTTGTCCAAAATTCTGGATTTTCAAGGCCTTGAAAATGAATGTAGCAAATTCAAGTACTTTCAAGCACTTCAAGGGCCTGTGCGAACCCTGGAATAATATCATGTCAAAATAAACCACGATCATATCATGTCTCAATCTGGGACTAAACGGAGGAGTCTTTTTATTATATCATCACTCTTTATCTTAGAATATCATATCCAACTTTTTCATGGTGGTTCATTTTGTCCCTACAAAATCCACACGGATAATATCACATGTTGCGACGGCATGATGAGCCTGCATGAGGACCGCCATTTTGATCACAATACTTCTTGTGCGCGCCAGCACCCTAACTGGCACGTCAATATTTTGTTTTGCAACAAAGTATATATAAAAAAAAAAATGTGTGATTCCCGTAATCCAGCGCCCTAGAATCACCTCTGAATTGTGTATAAAATACTTTGTATGCTATGCATGTTTGTTACGTCATGATTTACATATAACTTGGAGAAGTTCATTGGCCGAAAATTCTGACATGTTAAATCTGACCTCCCTCATGTACTTATTTATTGCTGATTCATTTAGGTCATCCTATTTTCCGGTCAAGATTTCTGTGACACACTCTAGGACAGGCAACACTATTATCAATATTTCAATCGATGATGACACTGTGCCTTACCTGAGATCGCATCATAATCAAATACCTGTGGACTTGGCCTGATGAACCTCAAGATGCACACAGATGGCCCAAACATACGCAGTCAGTTCTAAATATCACAACACACAAGATTTTACACTTGTTCTTGGACACCTCAAATCACTGTAAAAATTAATTATTAATCCGAGGAAAATTAAAAAGAATTTCTAAGAAAATCTTCAAAATAACATTGCCACTGTGTGAACACCGTTTTAGTCCGTCCAAAAAGAACATTTCCACCAAGCTCCAACATAATCTGAGTGATGGTTTTGGAAAAGTCGAAAATAGCAAGAACACATTTTTTACATAAAGATATTTTGAAAAGTCACTGCGCCACCTGTAGAACAAATTAAGGTCTAAGTGTCCCCAGAAGTCCCCTAAGCAATTGGCAAAGCGGATTTGGAGAAGATTTTTAAAGGTTTACACCCCCCCCCCCCCACGAAAAAGTTCATAAAAAAATCCAAAAATCATTGGACTGTCACCATTTGTATAGTTTGGTCGGGAGCCAGGAACATTCCCACCAAATTTGCGGTAAATATGGCCAGTGACTTTGGAGAAAAAGTTGAAAATGTGCATTAAGGACACTTAAAGACATACTGATACATTATACAACACTCTACCTTTGGTCTGAACTCAGGTCATTCATCGGATGGTCGGCAAGCAAACAAGCAAAATTTTAAGGGTGGCCTTAACAGTACATGTACTAGAAATTATTTTCCTGTGCCTCCAGGGCACAAAAACATGTCCAGATTTATCAATTTGCTCTGAACATTGGAACAGACGCCTAAAGCACTGTCCACCACAGAATACGCTTAGTATGGACAATGCCTTTCTAAACCCTGCTTGGTTTAAACATATCTTATTAAGGCAATTGGAAAACAGGCATAGGCTATACAAATTCCTCTTGCGAGAAAACCCTGCTCAACCACATTTCCTTTAAACAATGCAGCAAGTACAGCAATCGATGCCACAGTTCACACAGTTTTGTCGATAATTAGCTCCAGCTCATCAAAGCAGGCTGTGATATGCTTTATCAAAATATCACATCACAACCACTTTAATGAGCTGGCTCCGCAGACTTGATCTTCTTTGCCAGTCCCAGCAGACTTGCGAACTGTCCATGTTGTTCTTCCAAACTTCCAGAATGAACACATAAGAGCCAATGACACAGAAAATTTGAGTGGAATTTTAACAGGGTAGATATCAGCAACATTGGTGGACCTGGGCAGGGGGAAATGATAATGGTTGAAGTACCATCAGCTTATATACATTTATGAAACTAATGCATGTTGGATGACAGCTTGGATTTACTGAAAAAAAAAAGCTTTGGAATAAACTGGCGTGGTGCAGTTGTTGGTACTTCTATGTCAAATGTGGAAGTTGGATGGGAGCCCATATAGGAGCCTTGTTTCAAGCCTTTCTGTGTAGGGGCTTTGTGACAACTAGTGCTGGGTATAGTTTACATCATTACGATATGATATGCATCATGATACAGTTCGACACATATAAAGATACAACGCATAACGGAAAATCTAATGCTTTTTGCCCTATATCTGTTACTTGCCTAACAGAAATCAGAGAAAAAACCTAAAAGGGGACAACAAAGAGTTGGGTTGTTCCAAGAGCTGTTTTACAAGTTAGTTTAAAGGTTACAATTACCAGAGCACAGTTTAGTTACTAAATGGAGTTTTAGAAATGAATGTTTTCTGCTAATTCAGGTTGTAATTTATAATTGGCTAAATTCCACTCATCAGTCAATTATGGCTGGCAGTGAGCAACACTTCAAAGTTGGGCCATTTGGAATAATATTGATCACCAGAGCCAATTAAATGTTTTCTTCTGTTTATGAATTAGCTGTTGTGTGTATTCCTGAAACAAAAGATTTCCTGCCACACTCCACAGCATTATATTTTTATTGATAACTCATACAAATTATGGACAAATCATACAAGTAGACATCTTTGAGTATGTATGACGACGAAAGTTGTCTGCAGCAGTCCTCGCATTTTGTTGACAGGCAATTCTGGAGATGCCATTTAGAACCAGTGGTTATATTTGTTGTATTGTCAACTACTACCTTTATGTCGGCTTTACAGATGCAGCATTTGACCACACCATCAATACCAAATGTGGCTTCCAAACGAGAGATCAGAAACTGGATGGAGACTTGCAACATGGCTAGGTCCCTTATAATGACGTATAACCTGTTTATGATGCTTTTCACATGGCAGTGTCGCTACGCTTTACCTTAGCAGATACCAGTCAACATTTAGGAACCTGGTTAACTCCTAAGTAATGTTTGAAAAGTATCAATTTGGGGGATTTGATACTTCTAGCTAGGGAGGGGGTGACTGGGTTCCAAAATAGTGACTTAAATGTGTTAGCAGCACCAATGCCTGTACTCTCAAACAGAAAGTCCAGCTTTTTTACACAATAGTGGAGGCACCCCCTCTTTATTTCAGTATTCTGACTTTCATTTTTAATGCCATTTTGGGTTTTCAATCATTTATGCTGCAGACTTCTTTTACCTTTTAAAGCTTTTTGCACTGACGCCTCAGTTGTCTGTGACTGTATCTGCACAGTATCTTATTCATTAAACCGAGCCAGATGATCGGTAACATCTTCAGTATCATAGTTAAATCTGTATGCCTTTTTACCTTTGTAGACCTACTTTAAGTTGGTGGTAACTGTTGTGGTGTACATACAGATCTGCCAGTGAGATTATCATGCCGACCCCAGGGCCGCGCTGGTTGGTCCTGAACAGTAACATGGCCCGGGTACATTTTGTTGGGATAACCAATACAAAATTGTGATCGCCCACGGTAAAATGTGGCAAATATTTTTGCCATCTTCAAGTCTATGTAACTTCCATGGTCCCTTGCTCAACCTCAAAATCTAATAATCACTCATTTACGGTTGCCGAATGGCAGTTCAGGAATTGTGTGCAATACCATTACCACTGGCATTGCCGTTACGCTTTACCTTTCTTGCAACGGATTTAAAATTTACCACCCAATTCGAATTTTCTCGAACAATCCGTTAAATATTTGATCCTCCATATTTGTCACAAGCTCTGTCGGAAGTACATCTCAACAAGGAGGAAAGAATTCTACCCTCCTTCGTCTGAACAAAGGAAATTCATGCATACCCCGATTAGGAAGATCTGATCTTGCGAAAAATTAGGAACAATGTTGATCGTTTCTTTCTCTGCTAAAAATTCCACTTCTGATGGATCCATCGCTGTGTGCTGCAGCTGCACGACGGCTGAGTAATGGTATCAATCTGCCCGGTATCTTGGATTAGCACCTTCCTGATTCAGGGGGTCACTTTCAGAGCTATTATGAAGCAAGTGCTTCCGATCCTTTGTTCAGCATCTTCCCAAATGGCAACAATGGGTTTTTCGCGGGAATATTATGGGTCAAAACGCATGCGCAGTGATCTGCGCCAACCATGCGCACAAAGTGTTCGCTGGTTCAAAATGGCAGCCCTTATGGCAAGCAGACGAGCCGGTCCAGTCCTCAGACATTTTTTCAAACAGGTGTGTTAATTTAATTGCCACCACTAAATTAGCAGTGCCCCCGCCTAACACCAGGTAGATGCTTCTGCAGAGTAACACACACAAACAGATGCCGCTTAATTCATCATTGGACCAGGGACATACCTTCAGCTAGCTTCAAGCTTGAACTGTTGAAGCAAACTTCACCAATTTTGCAGAAATGCCAACATTCAAAATACCAATTCAGGGGCATTTAGGACAGAGTATATTTAACAAAGAACATTTAAGAAAATACTCAGCTTCAGTGCGGGACAAACACGGTAAATTGGTCCAAATTTCAGGGAATGACCCTGATGATGAGGGGACAGTTGGCATCTCAGGTTCTTTTGCACAGGACTCGGGAAGTTGGCCCGTGACGACCAGCACAATAGGCTACAGAGTCGCGACGCCTTTCCCAAGCCAATGGCCACTTTACAAATGAGCAGTGTTGTTGTGTTCGCGACTGCCAGCTCGGTGCTTGTAGTCACGGGCCATCCCCCTGTGCAGTTTTGCATGGTAAACCGTAACATTAATCATGATCGTTGCCATTAAAATATACACAAAAGGACGCTATCAGTCTCCAGATCTGTGTGTGAAGACACGTCAAAACTAACAAACATGGTTCATTCAAGAAATGAATATCGTTTGTATTATGCACTGATGCCGATGGCAGCAAGCATTGATTTAAGGCTGACATTGAAAGCGTGACGTGCTATGTCCAACGTCAGCCTCCAAATTAGCGCATAACACCAACACAAATGATATTAATTTCTTATGTACTATACACTTGTAGTACCTATTTTTGAGTATAATTAAGTTACATATAACAGGCTCACAATGTACTTATGGGAACATCCTGATGGAAGTCCAGCTGATTTTGCCTTTGTGTCGGCTTGACATATCTGCCCACTGATGTACATCACTTCAAAGAGGTTCCAAGTTATTTTCTCCCAAGTCAGGAGCTGCTCCTGATTTATCAGTAGTTCAGGAGATTGTGCAGATGATGGGGGGGGGGGGGAGGCTCAGGAGGGGGCACGCCCCCTCCTGATGCAAGAAATTCTTGTAAATAAACAGTTGGAATGGAGCCTTCTGGTGGTTTAAAAATTCTAAAATCAGCTGTAAGAAAAGGACTAGAAAATTGCATTTAGAATGCTGTTAACCACAGTCAGTTAGCACTGAATACACAAAAACACTGTCACTACATAAACGATTTATATTAATATGTATATTTTTTTTAAGGTCCAGTCTGAATCATCAATGACCAATTCTTCTGAATGAATGACATTGTGATGATCATTCAATGTGAACTGTCTCATACTCTTGGATAATAATCCAGGTGCATAATGAGATAATTGAATAAGCAACTGTTGATATCTATAATGCTATTTAGTGTCGGCAAATAGCCTCCCATAGGCTAATGTTTTATTGTATTACAGCGGACGTAAAATAAAGCTTTACTTACTTACTTAGAAATTAATATACACTGTCACCAGGTGGGGAAACAACTCTGCTACTAGCAAAATGTCCACTTTTATATGGAAAATTGAATAATTAATAATTTGGTTGTATTTTTTCAAGATTCGAGAGATCAGGAGACTTTAAAGAAATGAGTTAAATTTCGAGAGATCTTCTGAAAATTCAGGAGTTTTGGAACCCCTGACTTCAACACCCTTCAATTGAAGATGCTTCACAAACTCTTTCCCAAACCTTCCTACTGCTTAGGCATCATACTGTTGGACAGAAGAAACTATGATCAGCCCCTCTTGCATCAGACTGACTGCCTTTCTGTGTCTTCTTCTCGTGCACCAGACTGACTGCAATCCTTTATGATGTGCAGCTGTGCTAGTACATCATATTAAACTGGATGCCCAGTCACTTGCATCCAACTTCCATTGTCATGCTGTACAAAACTGCAGTCATTCACCACCAGTTCACCATAGGCATGAAGTTGGTCCACCCTGATATTACTGCTTAGTGCTATGATTCAAAATGTTGAGCTTGTTATGTTCTTTTTAGGTACTATGGCAGGCACAAGATGTACTACCTTCAGAACACATGACAGGTTATATGTTTGTATCACTGCACAGAAGCTTTGGAAGCACAGGACAGCTTAGATGCAAGGATACTTCTAGGACTACTGTCATCACTGGCTCAGCCATTGCACCACAGATGGAAGTGACGCCAGAGGAACTAGAATTTAGGCAAGTAGAAATTGTGAGGGGAAAATAGCAATTATTGAGATAAGTGTTTGAAACCAGTTGACATAGTGACCATGCCAAGGCTATCAAAGAGAACAGAGTAATGCATGGAAATTATGTAATTACCAACAGGGAGGGAGAAATTAATAATGCCCACATAGTGTATGCGTAAGTATTTTTTTTCTAAAAGGTTTCAAGAAAACTAGACAGAATATTGGAATGATTCATTTCATTTTCAGTGAGTAGGTATTTTCAGGTTTATGTTTACATATCCAATTTTGACTTCTCCTGAAAGGACATATTTTTCATACAGTATTTCATGAGTATTGAAGTTTACATGCATTCAGAATCTATGGACCAAGTGAGGACACTGTCTTGGGATGTCAATGTGTCACAACTGTGCCAAGAGATAGCAACAAAATGGGGAATTTTATGCCAAATCAAGTGCAACATGCCTTTGCCTGTTGGAAAATTAGACCCAAGTGTATGCTTTACCTCATATTGACTATTGCTTTTCAATTTGGGAAAACTGTGAACAGTAGCTGCTGAAAAGATTAAACAACTTGAGAAGTTGGGAGCTTATTTGGTTCTAGGTCCTCATGGACTCTGCAGTTATAAGCAATTACTAGCTCAGGTGAACTGGATGGCCATACGAAAACACTTTGTATTAAAATTTAAAAAAAAAAAAAAAAAGTCAGTAGTATATAAATCATCTCATGCTATTGGTCTCAGTTACATGACTAACATGTTCACATATACAATATATGTTAAGCTCAACACTCAGTAGACTCTAGATAGATATGCTAGAAATGACTGTTTATTATATTTGAACACAAGCATTGAAAGCCCATGCACCCAATGCTCAACTGACATGTAATCAGACGATCCACACAAATAATTTATTTGTTGAAGTACAGTACCTGTGTGACCTTTAGAAAGTTGTTCAAGGTCATCCACATTGTGAATGTCAAACTTTCACATCATAGGCATTTATAGTACATTTATTATTTAATATCAGCCTTATTTGTTCTCAACATGTTGAATTTAGTGTCTTTTACTATTTAAAGCGCATATTGACCTTGAAAAATCAGTCAGGGTCACCCAAAATTTTATAAAAGTTCACAATTGGCCTAACACATATTTGTTGTAAATTTTGTAGCTCCGTCTCAATTTATTATCACAATAATGAATTTAATACACTGTTTTTGATACTAATATGGTGTTAGTTCCGATTAATACCACAAGCCGTGCCACCATAACTCCACATCATATACTTTTGGTCTTCATGATGTTCCTGTAATGTTACATGCATATAATATGTCACAAATTATGATGCAATGACTATTACAAATAAAAAATAATCCTTTCCTGAAATGCATTTCCGGTGACCTTGAGAAAATAGGTCATGGTCATTCAGATAATGCAACATGAAACTTCCATGTGTAACACACATTTGTGTCACATTGGGTATCATCAGCCTTATGCTTTCATAAAATATTGAATAAATGTGTTTTTAACACATTTTAGTCCATATTTTGGTGGGGTTTTTTTTTGCATGATTGATATTCCGAGCAAGTTCTGTAAAGTTGCATGAAAAACTGTTTGAAAAACGTCATTCTCAAAATGGTCCATTTA
Organism: Hermodice carunculata; assembly: GCA_964020975.1. Taxonomy (NCBI): domain Eukaryota; kingdom Metazoa; phylum Annelida; class Polychaeta; order Eunicida; family Amphinomidae; genus Hermodice; species Hermodice carunculata. The sequence continues at coordinate 1,588,748 of OZ026614.1, read as the reverse complement.
TTACATAGTAATACAGATGTTACCACCAATATCAAACTTAACCTGATTTTTAGCTCAGCTGACTTGTCAGTCAGCTGAGCTTATCTTATGGTCCTCCATCCGTCCGTCCGTCAACAATTCACATTTTCGACTTCTTCTCCGAAACCGTCAGCCAGATCCACTTCAAACTTGGTGGGGATGTGCCTTGGGTAGGTGTCTACCAAGTTTGTTCAAATGCTCCAGTGATTTTTGGATTTTTAATGAATTTTTTTGTTCTTTTTGGGGCAAATCTTAAAAAATCTTCTTCTCTGAAACCGCTCACCCAATTACTTTGATATCATACAGAAATACTCCCTGGGACACCTAGTTCTTAATTTGTTCACCAGGTGGGGCTGCAATTTTTAAAAAAAATTTTTATGAATTTTTGTGTGTTATAGCTATTTTCCACTTTTTCTCCAGAATCGTCACTCAGATTAAGCTGAAAAAGGGTGGATATGTTCCTTATGGAAGGGCCAAACAAAGTTGTTCACTATGTGGGAATGCTGCGGATTCCTGATTTTTAATGGTTTTTTCAATTCGGCTCCTTTGGGGTAAATGCACCTTTCCTATCGATTACCATGTAAGTCAATGGGCATTCTAATGCTAATTTACATTTTCGACTTCTTCTCCAAAACCGTCATCCAGATTTACTTCAAACTTGGTGGCAATGTACCTTGGGTGGGTGTCTACCAGGTTTGTTCCAATGGTCATGTTCCAATGAATTTATGATTTTTTTTTCAAAAATCTCAACAAAGGTTATAATAGGAAAGTTTAACATAGGAATTTCTTGTAATGGTCATAACTTAAATAATATTGGCCAGATTTACTTCAAACTTGGTGGGGATGTGCCTTGGGTGGATCTGTACCAAGTTTGTACAAATGGTCACGCTCTATTGATTTTGGGATGTTTTTATGAATTTTTTTGTTTTTTTGGGGGGGGAACCTTTAAAATTCTTCTCCTCTGAAACCGCTGACCCAAATGCTTTGATATTGTACATAGACATTCCCGGGGACACCTAGTTCCCAATTTGTTCACCAGGTGGTGCTGCAATTTTTTTTATGAATTTTTTGTATGGTTTTGCTGTTTTTCACTTGTTCTCAGAACCTTCCCTCATATTAAGCTGAAATGTGATGGATATGTTTTTGTGGAAGGGTCAAACAGTTGTTTACTATGTGGCACTGCTTTGGATTTCTGATTTTTAAGGATTTTCAATTCGGGTACTTATGGTTCAATGCAGCTTTCCTGTTGATTAATATGTAAGTCAATGGGCATTCTAATGCTAATTCACAGGACAACTGACATGAAATTTACTGTGTACTTGATAGCTTGAGATCTGTTCTGAGTTAGTCCTGTGATGCTGCACATGTTAATGTTTTTGTATGTAGGTCACGCTCAGACAGTACATGAATGACTTTGACCTCATTTCTGGGGTCACAGTGCAACATACATGAATTTTACTCTTCATTATAACTTGAGAACTACTTGAACCTTGATGTTGCACATGTTAGTGTTCTTTTATAGTAGTCAGACTTACTCAGAACATGGGTGACCATGATCCTTTCCCAAGTTCATAGAGCTGCAAGTGTGATGAATGTCAAGATCAGCTGAGCATGGGCTGTTCACACAGCCCTCTTGTTTATACCCTTCATAAGTCCTGAAAGTTACTTTGGGTTAACCTTAAAAATGTTGACTGTTCCACATTCACAAGCGAAAGGTGACAATCAAATGGAAGGAAGGACAGACAGACAGTCATGAGTGACCCTGTAAGCTCTGTGACCTGTGGCCAGCAGAGCTAAAAAAAACCTCAGGGTTTTCCCTAAAGCTTTAATGCTTAACAACACCATAAAGCTTTAACAAAAATGTTGAACTTTCAACTTGACCATAAAGCTATCCATGCCTCCCATAAAGCTTTAAATTTAGCAACCTCCCCCCTCCCCCAAATTTCCATGTTTAAGGCCAAAATAACACTTTTGGGGACACAAATTGACTTGTAGGAGTAGATGAATACAAATAAGCCTTCAAGGATATGCAAAAATGTAAATCTTAAACCTTTTCCTGGGTCAGGCTCTGAAACTAAAATAATAAAAAAAATTGTTTGTTACAGTGGAGCTCCTGTATGAAACTAGCTGCCACAAGATGTGAAAAATGCAAGGAACCTGGATACTTGTAAAGAAACGGTGCTGCGTACTTGCTGTATATTAGATATTTTGGCATTGATTAGTGTAACCCAGCAATAGTTATCAGCCAGGCCTTTCATGCTGCATGCACACATGTGTATGATTTTTATTGTACATATTTTCCTTGATCGCCTCAGGAGAGATTAGCAGAAATGGTAACTAGGCCACCCTCAATAAATAATTTTAAAAAGTATATATATTTATACATACATATATATGTTGACAGAGAGCGCTTCATCCCAGTCACAAGAAAATCCATTGTACGTTACATCATGCAAGAGAATAAGTTCCTAACAGAGGAAGAGAGGCGACAGTTTGAGAAGTTTTCACTGTCTCTGGATAGTGCCATTGTTAACAGGTACCATAGCTTGCTGCAGGAATTAAAGGTATCTATCTATGTGTACCATTGAGAGAGAGAGAGAGAGAGAGAGAGAGAGAGAGAGAGAGAGAGAGAGGAGAGAGAGAGAGAGAGAGAGAGAGAGAGAGAGAGAGAGAGAGAGAGAGAGAGAGAGAGAGAGAGAGAGAGAGAGAGAGAGAGAGAGAGAGAGAGAGAGAGAGAGAGAGAGAGAGAGAGAGAGAGAGAGAGAGAGAGAGAGAGATGTCTATTGGTATATTTGCCCCTTTCAGTGTAGTAGATTGACTTTATATATATATATATATATATATATATATATATATATATATATATATATATATATATATATATATATATATATATTATAAATATTTTCATGCTAAGTGATAACTCATAGTAGGTCACTGTTGCATCCTGAAGGAGATGAGTTAATCTCTACTCACTGTGTATGCTCATTGTTTACTTGTTTTGTAATGCCTGCTAAGGCCTGAACTTCATTCTTTTATATGACAATATTACATGTATAATAAATTGTTGAAAAAGGATAGTCATAATGATGTTTTCCTTTACTACTAGTTATTTTTATACACCTCACGAAATTTCAGCTTGTCTGACTGTATGTCCAATGGTCCATTTGCAGCAGAATCCTTACAAGCAAAATATCTCATGATTCACAGGTCACATCAACTGAAATTTACCTCAGTTTCGCCTTGGTTAATTTTTTTACCTGATTAAATTTTGGTGAAGTTGACCTCATCTTCAAGGTGACAGGACCTATGCATGTGCAAAGCAGGTGGATATCTAGTCTGTCGGCGATGGATGTTCTAGTTTCTGTGTAATACTAAGAAAGATTTATTTTCACCTCAGAAGTTGTGCAGTTCATCATGCCCTTGAGACAAATCCTTCTTATTGTTCATTTGAAGTAATAATGTAAATAATCTACCTACCATGCTGATGCTAAATGTATGATAATTCATGCCATTTAACATTTTCATGTAGTTCAGAAAGTAATGCCTGTGACTTTTGAATATAAATTATGTCTATCTTACCTTGAAATTATATATGTATATATATATATATATATATATATATATATATATATACACATATATGTTTATGTTTTGGGTGGATTATGGGCAGAATTGTAATCCTCAGACCGTCTTGTGGGCAGTTGAAAAATGCCCATAAACCATGTGTGCCTTAAATTCAAAGTGCTGCCTAGGGGGTTTCAGAAACGTACAAATTAGGAAATCTGCTCAGATATTATGGGAAGCTATAAATGCCAAGAAATTGTGGTAAGCTGTGCTTGGTATATACTGCCCATGGTCGGGTTTGAGGATTATAATTGACCCGCAGACAATGGGCATGACCCACAAACCGGCTGCAGGATAATTCATGCCATTTCACATTTTCACATGTGCTTTGCACATGCATAGGTCCTGTCACCTTGAAGATGAGGTCAAATTCACCAAAAAAAAATTTAATCAGGTAAAAAAATGGGCAGTATATAGCAAGTATTGCCTACCACAGTTTCTGGGCATTTATAGCTTCCCATAATATCTGAGCAGATTTGCTAATTTGTACGTTTCTGAAACCCCCTAGGCAGCACATTGAATTTAAGGCACACATGGTTTATGGGCATTTTTCAACTGCCCACAAGACGGTCAGATTTGCTAATTTGTAGATTGCTGAAACCCCTTTAAGCTTCGGTAGCACATTGAATTTAAGGCAAGCATGGTTTATGGGCATTTTTTAACTGCCCATAAACCGAACAACTGCCCACCAGACAGTCTGAAGATTACAATTCTGCCTATAAACCACCCGAGACATAACTGTGTGTTTGTGTGTGTGTAATAATCTTCGGGTCAATATACTATTGTTGTTTTTATAGTCATTATTTGACCCGATCAACCCAGACAAAGACACTGTAGCAACGAGACAGTGGAATCGAAGGGAGAAACTGGACAATGAATTCTGGCTACTGCAGAAGTTGGCTGTGGTCATGGAGAAAGCTAACTTCCATGAGTTATCCAGGGCCACTATCGAAGCAGCACTCAAGGAACACAATGCACGTGAAGGAGTTCTGGTGAGATATACATATATCCATATTCCCAGTCAGTCACTGTGTGAGCTGCAAATGTGGATTTTTAGCTCAGTTGACTTGTCACTCAGCTGAGCTTATTGGATGGGTCTGTGGTATGTGTCCATCTGTCTGCCCGTCATCCAGTCACGGTTCATATTTTTCATGGCTTCTCTAAAATCATTAGCCAGATCCACTTCAGACTTGGTAGGGGTGTATCTTGGGTGGTCTTTCCCAAGTTTGTTTAAATGGTCATGCTTCAGTGATTAGCTCAGTTGACTTTTCAGTCACCTGAGCTTACACGATGGTCAGTCGCTAGTCATCTGTCCACAATTCACACTTTCAACTTCTCGAAAAGCATCAGCCAGATTCACTTCAAACTTAGTCATATTGTTCCTCTAATAAATGTCTTTGAAATTTGTTCAAATGGTGATGTTCCATAGATTTTTTGAATTTTTTTATGAATTTTTTGTTCTTTTTACGGCAATACAGTATAAAAAAATCTTCTCCAAAACCGCCAAGCTAACTGCTTTGAAATTATATAGGGACACTTCGAAGGACCCATAGACCCTAATTTGTTCAACAAATACAGCAATTATTTTCTCTTTTTTTTTTTTCACAAATTTTGTGTTTTTCCTATTTCTCCTTTCTCCAGAAATGTCACTCAGATAGTTCTCAAACTTTATGGAAATACTGCTTGTTTGAGGGTTTAAACAAAATTGTTAGCTAGATGATGATACTCTGGATCTCTGATTTTTAACGTATTTTTCAATTTGCATATCTGTTTGTGAAAGCATGCATTAATTATATAATGTTACCTCTCAACCACTATTACCAAGACCTCTGTGTGTGGGCATGACACCTAAGAAATCGAGTTGAGAAGCTTGCTACTTACACTTGATGCTGAAAACCTGACAGTCCCGTGGTACCATCTCTCGGTCCATGTGGAACTGATGGTGACATCATGTGCACATGCACCCAGTATCACCCTTCCTCTTTTGGGTGCCATTACTGGCTTGCTCTTTTTGAGTGAAGCTCAGTGAATGATCATTCACACTCACTGGTTTTTTGTTTTTTGTTTTTTTTTTGGTGCTCTTGCACACTCTTTTCTGCGGAAAATCTGTTCTCAGCGATCCAGGCATCTACGGATACCTAAATAGCTGGTTTCTGTGATTGGATACCACTGAAATAGTAAGTGCAAAGTTGGTTGTTTGACTTGTACTTATATTTTTCAAAATGGTGTCCCTGCAAACAGAACACACAGAGAGGGAAAGCAGTAAGCATCAGGCTGTTGCTTCCTTACGGAGGCAGTCCATTGGTGTTGGGCCACATACCACAATGTCTGCATTCGTGTCCTTACTGGATCATGGACATAAGTTGGATTTTCAGAACCACTAAATGGCAGCCTGGGACGACTATCCACACTGTTATGGTTGTCGCCTGCAGTTGGGCCAAGTTTGCTCTCATGAGCGAAATTTGCAAATACTGCCAGGATTGGGGGAGGGACAAGTCGTTGCTCAGGCAAGGAGGAAGTCAGATCATTCTAGGCATGGGCAGCAGGTCACAAGAGCTGCCAAACGGCAGGCCGAGATGTCATAATTCATTGAGTCCTCACCTGCTTGGGATAAAACGTAGACTTGCTTCGGCTCATCCGTCTTCATCCCATGTGTCAAAGGAGAAAGATCATAGACCAGCTCCAGTTCGTCCGCAGTCTCCTTAGACAGACATTTCTTCTCCTGATATCCCTTGGGAGAAGGTGAAGAGACATCAGAGTCGTAAGTCAAGTAGCAAGAGTTCTCCTCTCTGAGTTCACGAGCGAAAGACTTTATCCCCCCCCCCCCGCGACATCCAAATCTGCTTTTGGCACTGATCCAAAGGTGGTCACAGCCTTGGAGGTGATGTCCAAGAGAATGATGCAGAAGGCTGAGAGATTGTGTGCATTGTTTGCCCCCTCTCAGCAGACTGTTTCTTCCTCGGAGCAGACTCCAAAGAAGTTTGCCAAGCGATGGCTGCAGCTGTCAAGATCTCGGTCCTTTGGGTCGGTACGAGTACTCTGGAAGTCTAGGCGCGCCGGCCCCCGTGTCCCAGAACCCTGGCAAATCCAGGCGCTTGGGTTTTTTTAACTCCAGGCAGTACAGAAAGCCAGCACCCCAGCCAGTCGGGGTGCTTGGATCGTAAGCCCGGACTGCCAGCTAGTGCACCAGTGGCTCCGTTGACCCTCCGCTCCTGTCTCCGAGAGCTCTGGTGGAAAACGCAGGCATAGGGGACCAAGGAGGAAGACACCCAGAAAAAGGGAGCCTTCTACCGCCACCGGGCCTTTGGGCCCGGGGGTGTCTGCACCTGCAGTCCCTTCTGCACCTCCGGCGGCTTTGCCCAAGAGTGAGCAGTTGGCGATCCCACTGGTTCCCACGTTTTAGCTGGGTACACTGCCCTACTCTCTCGAGCTGCAGGTGGACCATGAGCTCCGTGAGGAGGCTCAGGCTTCCTGCGCATTGGCCACACTACTGTCGCTGAGGCTGAACAGAATCAGTTGGCTGAGCAGCTTGCTTTGAGTCAGCTCTCTCTTGGACCTCAGGTCTGGGAGTTCTTTGAACTCCTTCTGGACCCCTCTTGCTAGCAGATTGCTCAGTCGGCAGCAGTTGAGGTCCCGGATAGTGGTCTGGGGGAGCCTCACCCACGATCACTCTGGCCTACAGACCTCTTGGCCTGCAGCCTCGGAGACCTTGGCGTATGAGTCTCCCGTCTTCTCTTTCTCTCCAATCGTGGTAGGAGCAAGTGGAGGCAGCGTCGGTGGCGGCGGTTACTTCTGCAGAGGTGCTTGCTACCTACGCCTGGCATGGTGACAGATCCCCTGCTGTCACAGGCTTCTGAGCCATCGCCCTCGGACAATACGTTGTTTGATGAGGCCTTGGGTGTCCGCACTTCCCTTGCGAGTCCGGAGTCTTTGGGTAAGGAGGTCGGATTCGTCTGACACCAGGCCTCGACCTAGGTCAAGAGTTCAGTGCTCACGCCGTTCACACTCTGACAGGAGAAGATAGCCTGCGACCACGGGCATGGCGGAGGCCACGACCTCTACCCACATGGACGTGGCACCTGTGTCTGCCAAGGGCTTTGACCATGTCAGAGCTCTTATTCAGAGCCTTGGTGGTGACCAAGTTGTGGTCCAGTAGTGGAGGAGAGGTCGGGCGCTGTCCTGCCAGGGATTGTCTCTGGAGGACACACGTCAACGTACTTCCATACCTTTTTCGCTCTTTGTAGCTGAGTTTTACGACCAGCTCACAGCCAAAACTTGCGGCACACGGGTTCCCATCGAGCTGCGTATGTCTGGCTACCTTAGGCAGGGGCTACTCCTCCCTAAGCCAGATGTCCAGGGGAAGAGGTATTCTGCACTGTAGGAGATCTTCCCGTCAGGTTCACTGCCGGTGGACCTAGACTGGGAAGAGTTTGATGCTAGGCAGCCGAGAACCACTACGGCATCTGCAGAGGCCTTCAAACATTTTGGGGGAAGATGGCCGAGACTCCGTCCTTGTGGCGTCCTACTCGGACGTGTCGTTGGCCGCATTGGGGGTCTCTCCTGGAGGACCTCAAGGGCTCTGTCCATATCACTAAGGCAGTGCAAGACTAGTTAGACCAAGTACTTTTACAGACCGTGTCTACCCGCCCCTCGTCTCATGCACCCTCAGGGGGCACAACCACCTGGGAAGGGCGGAGAGCGATGCAGGAAGGGCAAGCCTTGCGATAGAGGAAAGAAGTCTGGAAAGCCTCGGCATTCCTGATTCTCAGGTCCCGGAAGACTTCTCAGGATTGCCAACTGCGACATTTTTAGACTCCGCGCAGTGCATCAGCTGCCTCGCTGCATATTGCGTGCAATCCGAGTCTATCATGGACGATTCGTTCATCCTAAACATCCTGAGACATGACTACACTCTGCATTTCGGCGACTGACCCCACTTCCTCTTACAGCTGATGTCAACTGACCACTCTTCAAAAGAGGAAGAGTGATACAGGGTGCATGTGCACATGACATCACCATCAGTTCCACATGGACCCAGAGATAGCACCATGGGACTGTCAGGTTTTCAGGATCAAGTGTGAGTTGCAAGCTTCTCAACTCAATTTCTTGGTTGTCATGCCTAGAGGCAGAGGTCTTGGCAATGGTGGTCGAGAGGTAAGTATACTTATTAATACTGATATTACTCTAAATATCTCGTATCCCTATTATATGCTATGCAATTTAATGTTTTTGAGTTCTTCAAAACCCATCATGCAGATTCTCTTCAAACTTGGTTGGGAGGTACCTTGGGTGGGTTTCTACCAGGTTTCTTCAAATGGTCACCCAGACTTCTTAGGAATGGACACTTCCCTACCATGGGCAGTTTTTCTCAGTCCCAAGGGTGCCCTAATAAAGAGAGTTTCACTTTAAAAAATCAACCCTAGAATTGTGTGCATATCAGGGAATAAGTTGATGATATTCAACTTTGAAACATGTGAAATGCCTCTAATTACAATCCAACTTCAATTCTGAAGTTTGTGCTATGGATGTCTACAATAAAATGAAAATGAAAGTTGTAAAATTGAATTTATGCTAATTGGGCACACTTTGCAATTTTAAACGTCGACTATTGTCATAAATAATATGTCATAAATAAATTGGGCTTATGATCCGGACATGATCAATATTTTAATGGGCAGACTCTTTTCTGCCAAGGGTTATAGAGAGAAACCTGTTTTTTGGCTCTGTCCAGAGTACATGGCCTGTTAATCAAGTTACCATATCACATACTTGTGACATTATGATTTAATTCAGCCTAACAAACTGTCCAGTAGATTAGAAGCCAATATGTGGTTGTTGTGATAACAGTTATGTTATATGTATGGGTAGCAATGTTATCCTGCCTTTTAAAAAGCCAGTGTATCTGATGCAGTATTCAATTTCTGTTGACTTGCAGAGCAGAAAGTTGGAACAGAGACCAACTTCCTGCAAACAGTATTCATATTTACTCTTGAATTCAAAACTAAACACAACTCATTAGCCTTGTATGAGTCCACCAAAGGACAAAACTTGTCAGGCATTTTGTCACATTGTGTGCCTGCTTTCATCAACACTTGCTTGTCTTTCTATTAAATGTGGATACATGTATCTTCAAAGGTATTACAGATAACTTCAGTTTATAGTTTGTGAAATAGGCACATCCAATGAAATCATTAAATGAGCATGAAAGTTTGAAAATAATGCAAAAGAGGACCATTCAAATATTTTGTTTGCTTCTGGCTTCCAAAGTTTTTATCATAGAGAACTGATGGTTTTGCTAGAATATTTGTAGGGCTGTGCAACTGTTGGACATGTTACCTCAGCTGTAGAATTTAACCCTTTCCCCCTGAACTTGCCAAAACTGGCTGGTGGTCAAATGTTGTGTTTCAGTGTATTCAGCTAATTTCACCAGTAATAAAAAACATTTAACTGCAAATTGTAAGTAAGATCTATCAAGATCACATGGCCTAGGTAAACAGTTTTCTTTGGCATGGGTTGGGCACTTAGTGCCCAATCCATGCCAAGGAAAGCTGTTGACCTGTTAAGTCAGTCTTTAATTTAAGGGGAGAACGGGTTAAATTAAAGCTAATTATTAATACTTCAAAATTGTAAAGTTGAATATCTTCAAAACTATTAAAGATAGAGGTGCCAGCCAAACATCAATTCATTGGTTGTGCTATACGCACATTCAATGGAGCACAAATAGAAATTGTCACATTCGAAATTCAAATTAAAACTAACTGGGGATACATTAAAATGTCAAAGTTGAATAACTGTGAAACTATCATAGATAGAGGTTCCATTCCAACTTAAATATACATGTACATGTTTTTTGCTTTGGTTGCATCCATCAAACAGTGACTGAAAACTGTCAGATTTTGTTTTAATTTATGCAAATTTTGACCAAACACAAAATTCCAGTAAAGAGTAATAATGAATGTCTTTAACCTGTTATAGATAGAGGTGCCATTTCAACTTGCATGTTTGTGTTATGGCCATATCCAGTATACGGATCGAAAACTATTATATTTTTATTAATTCAAATTGTGGCCAGTACACAAAAATTGAGGAAGTTAATATTTATGAATATTTTAAAAATAGATAGAGGTGCCATTCCAACTTCAATTTATATGTTTGTGCTATTAGCACATCCAGTAAACAGTACTGAAAACTGTCAGATTTAAATTTATGCAAATTTAAGCCAACACATAAAGTTGAAGTGTGGAATAATGATAAATACCTGCAAAACTTATATAGATAAAAGTGTCATTCCAAGTTCAATTTATACAAATGTGCTGTTGGTGTATCCAAATAATAGTGACTGAAAACTCAGATTTTATGCAGAATTTATGCAAATTTCAGCCAATGTGCAAAATTGCAGTGTTTAACCCTTTCCCCCCTTAAACCGGCCAAAACGGGCTCGTGGTCAAATGTCGTCTGCTTCAGGGTTTTCAACTGATTTCAACAGCAATGAAAAACAATTTGACTGAGAATTGAAGATGAGACCTGTCGGGACAACATGACCCAGGTCAACAGCTTTCCTCGGCATGGGTTGGGCACTTAGTGCCCAACCCATGCCGAGGAAAGCTGTTGACTCAAGTCTTAATTCAAGGGGGAAAAGGTTAAAAATAATGAATATCTTCAAAACTACATGACACTGTAATTTATAGATAGAGGTGCCATTCCACTTCAGATTATATGTTAGTGTTATGGAGAAACATCCAGTGAACAATGACTGAAAACTGCCCAATTTTAATTTATGGAAATTTTGACCAATACACAAAATTGAAGAGCTGAATAATGAAGAATAGCTTGAAAACTATTATTGATAGAGATGCCATCCAACATCAATTTATATGGTTGTGCTGTTGGTGCATCCAATGAACAGTGAACAAAAACTGTCAGATTTTAATTTATGCAAATTTTGGTCATTACACAAAATTGAGTGTTGAATATTGATGAATACATGTGTCTTTAAAACTATTGTAGATACAAGTGCCACTCAAACTTTATTTTGTATGTTTGAGTTATGAGTGTATTCAATAGACAGTGTTATGCTAATTAGGCTAATAAGATTTCAATGTTGAATATCTGCAAAACTTATAGATAGAGGTTTGTTTCCAAATTTTATTGTCTGTGCTCTATATAGGCATGTCCATCATTGCTATCAATGTGCAAAATTTTCATGTACACAGATTTGCTGTCAAGGAAATCTGTGCCTTCTAGTTTATTCTGTTTTCCCACAGAGTTGTCAATTGTCCCATGTTGCTCCCAAATATACACTCTCTTCATTTTAGCAGCCCTGTATCTTCCATATAAAGGAATTTATGCAAAATTGTGGACATACATGTATTTAGCCTCAAGAGATTTCTGATAGCAGTAGTGTTCAGTTGACCAAAATCCAACATTTGTCAGGAGAGATACCTGTATTTCATATCCAGTAGATAAGTAGTTTTTGCCCTCCATCAGGATTCGTGGGTCTGAATGGTCCACAAACTACAGTGCTCCCTCTTTATAATACTGTTATAGGGGACCACAGGGTTGTAGCAAAACAGCCTTATAACAGAGGGAATTTTAACATAGTAGTAATGGGAAAACTATTTCAGTGGGAGCCATGGTACCCAACGTGTTATATCAGAAACCACCTTGTAACGAGGGGTGTTATAAAGAGGGAGCACTGTACAATATTATATTGTTAATTTCCAACACTGAACATTTTTCATATATTTTCTTTATTTTCATTATGTTCAGAGATTCCAAATCTTGACATAAGATAGACAATATACTGCTTGCTTGACTTACAGGTGTCTGTGAACCCAGACAAGTACGACGTTCTGCGAATCTGGGCACTAGGCAGGGAAAAGCCAACTGCAAAATTAACATGGTACACAAAACTAGTCAACCGCTTACTAGGCAGAGCCAATCCACAGCCATTGGAGTACTACAAACGAGTAGTGGTAGGTGTAAGGCTAAAGACTGACGATAAACTACTACTGAAAGCATTCAAAGAAGTGCCTGTCAATGCTTTAGAACAGTTATTGCCGGATGGCAAGATTGTCATGTCAAGTTTTGACAGGAGTATACTGATGACCACAGTAAGCCTCGCCTTTGGTGGAGTTTTGGCCAAGATTGTCACCATGTTGGCTCATGTCACTGTTGATTGGGTTGTTGTGGTGGCAGGTGTGTTTGGGCTTGTCGGCGTGCAGTCCTGGACCAGTTACAAGAACAGGCGTAATGCGTATCTTGTAGAGCTGTCACGCATGCTTTATTTCAAAAATGTGGCAAATAACCGGGGTTTGCTGACACTGCTAGTGGACCGTGCTGAGGACGAACTGCTCAAGGAATCGTTGCTCGTCTATAGCTTCCTCCTCGCCAACAGGCCCCCATCAGCACAGACCAAGCCAGGCAACCAGTTACTGCCTGTGGAGCTGGGTCAGTATGGTACCTTATCTTCAAACACATGTTTGGTTAAGGTTTTGAGAACAAATACCATGATTCATTGTCTACAGGTCGTACTTGTTTGGCCATATATACATGCAGGCTTGAAGTTGTGTTACCGTATATCTTCGAATAGAGGGCGATTTGCGTATAAGTCGGGACCCCTAAAATCTCAGCAAAAAATCAAGGTTTTGTGTTTGGCTTAGATATAAGTCGGGGGCATTTTCAAATGGTAAGCTTAACAGAAAAATAGAAATAAAGGAACAAACGACCAGGTTCAAATCACCTAAACCCTGACACGGGTCAGATACAGACAGGGGAGGGTGCGATATACTCTGTTGTTCATGATCCTTTGTGAAGTTGGAATCGAGTTGACGGCATTAGTCGATGGGCAGATGACGGGCAAACTCCGATCTCAGTTACCAAGATTGTTGACTCGTTCATAGGTCGAACTACTTATTTGACCCTTAAAATTTAGGGCTAAAAATTCGACTTATATTCGAAGATATACGGTAAACTTTTTAGTTTATATTGCCCATGTAACCACAAGTGTTCAGTCTATGTGAAAATGTTTTGGTACACATCAGACATTTAAACCAGATGAAATTTAGTCAAAACTTTGTTATTCACATGATAACTTTTCATTGTAAACAAGAGTTTTATGATCAATTTTTTCATATAAAATTATATTCACACATCTAAGTCTTTTGGAGCATGTAGTGTAAGTATCAAACTATCCAAAACATGAAAAAGTGATTAGAGGTTATCCAAAGGTGCTGACTTCAGATCTTCCACCTTAAGTTTCATGAAACTTTATACACACACATCTTGACCCAAACGTTTGTCATGTAACAAAAGTAGGTCACCAGGTCAAGTATTATGAATCTGTCTGTCTGCTATTTTTGTCCAGGCTGTAATTCACTTGTCCTTCATTTTAGATTAATCAAACTTTACACACAGGAGCATCTTGGCATAAGGGCGTGTCATGTAACAAATAGTTTACAAGGTCAAGTATCTGGGTCACAGTGCTATGTCTTTATAAGGTCATGTCCTGGCTATGATTCCTTTTACTGTGTAACTTGGTTTAATGAACAAAAGTAGGTCATTAGGTCAAGTATCTGGGTCATGGTGATAGCTTATTCCATCTGTCTGCTTGTCCATCCTGGCCAAGGGGTTTTGGGTCACTGATCCGCTTCTAGTTATCTTGGTCATGGCAGATCCTGTCATTTTCTGGTCAAAAATGATGTCTCCAACACTGTGGGTTAGTGAAGACTTTGATGTTGCAAACAGTGAGGATAGTCTTATGCAAAAAATAATCGTAATTATTATTTTGAAGGTCACAGGACCACTTAAGTCTCTGTATTCAATGTCAGCCAAGCACAGGACGGGCACAGTCCGCTTTTTTTTGGGGGGGGGAGGTCAACAGCATAGGTCAGCTTAATTGGCTGGCCACCTAAGTATTGGGTTGACTTAGTCAACTGGGCGATCATCAGTTCTGTACCTTGTCAGGAGTTTGCATTGCTGTACTTGCAGGTGGTATCCCAGAGGCACAGCTTGAGAGACAGATAGAGGACTGGTTACACGAGAAAACTGGTAGCAGAATAGAATTTGAATCAGCTGATGCAGTCAAAATTCTGCAAGAATTTGGAATCCTCTTCCATGACAATGATAACCTGCATGTTCTACCACTAGAGGGTGCTATGCGCAATCTGCCTCAGCAGCCACAGACCATCACCACCAGGCTGGAGGAGTTTGATATTGTTGAAGGCTATGACCGAGATGTGTATGATGAAACCGAGGAAGAGTATCGTGGGGAAGCAGAAAAGCGTAGACGGTTTGGTTGGTTCTAAAGACTTACATGGGGCTTCCAATTTGCAATGTTCTCTTTATTTATTTGCATCATTTTTGAAAGATTGTATGAAATTAAAAACCTGGATTGTATTGTATTATATGTAAATAATTATGTTAATGTAAATTAGTATGGTGGAAAAAAGATTTTGCTAAAGTATTTTTTTTTAGCTCAGCAGATTTATCAGTCAGCTGTACTCATGGGATGGTTGGTCGTCCACTGTCATCGTCCTTGGCATTATCCATTTGCATTTACATTTTTGACCAAAACCATTCACTGGATCCTTTTCAAACTTGGTGGGGATCTATCTTAGGTGGATCTCTACCAAATTTGTTCAAATGGCCATGCTCCAATGAGTTTGGATTTTTCAAATTTTGTGTTCATGTTTTTGGCAAAATTAAAAAAAAAAAAAAAAAAAAAAAATCTTTAAAACGGCTTCACTAATTGCTTTGAAATTGCACTTTTGGGGACCCCTAGACCTTAACTGGTTGATAGCCAAATCCACTTTAATACTGGTGGGGATTTACCTTGGTTGGGTATCTATGCAGTTTGTTCAAACAGTCATGCTCCTGTGATGTTTGTATTTTTTATGAACTTTTTGTTGCATTTTTGGACAAAATCTTTAAAAAATGTTCTCCGAAAATGTGTGGCCAATTCCTTTGAAATTGCATAAGGATACTCCTTGGGACTTGTCTATATTTGTTGAACAGGTGGTGGTGTAATTTTTTTTTTTTCTATTTTTAATGGATTTTTGTGGGTTTTTGCTATGTTCAGCTTCTCTTCCAAAACTGTCCTTTAGAATATCTTGGAACTTGGTGGAAATATTCTTTGTGGAAGGATCTGACGGAAGTTATTCAGCAGGTGGCATTGCTAAGGATCCCTGATTTTAAATTAATTTTTAGCTCAGCTGACTTGTCAGTCAGCTGAGCTTTTGTGAGGGTCTGTCGTCCGTCGTCCATCTGTCTGTCATCGTCTGTCTGTCCACAATTCACATTTTCGACTTTTTCTTAAAATCCATCTCTCCAGATCCACTTCAAACTTCGTGGGGATGTGTCTTAGGTGGGTGTCTACCAAGTTTGTTCAAATGGTCACGGTCCAGTGATGTTTGGATTTTTAATTAATTTTTTTGTTCTTTTTAGGGCAAATCTTAAAAAATCTTCTTCTCTGAAACTGCTTACCAAATTGCTTTGATATCACACAGGAAGACACCTATGGACTCCTTGTTCTTAATTGTTCACCAGATGGTGCTGCAATTTTTTTCTATTTTTTTTAAAGAATTTTTGTGTGTTATAGCTATTTTCGACTTCTTCACCAGAACCGTCACTCAGATTAAGCTGTAATATGGTGGATATGTTCCTTGTGGAAGGGTCAAACAAAGCTGTTCATTATGTGGGAATCCTGTGTATTCCTGATTTTTTAACGATTTTTTCAATACGGGTACTTATCGGTCAATGCAGCTTCCTATTGATTACCATGGAAGTCACTGGGCATTCTAATGCTAATTCACTTTTTCGGCTTCTCTAAAACCGTCATCCAGATTGACTTCAAACTTGGTGGCAATGTACTTTGGGTGGGTTTCTACCAGTTTTGTTTAAATGGTCATGCTCCAGTGATTTTTTTATTTTAAATGAATTTTTTTGTTCTTTTTTTGGACAAATCTTAAAACATCTTCTTCTCCAAAACCACTTACCCAATTGCTTTGATATCACACAGGAAGACACCTTGGGACTCCGTGTTCTTAATTTGTTCACCAGGTGGCCCTGCAAATTTTTTCAATTTTTTTTATGATTTTTTTTGTAATATAACTATTCTCTACTTCTTCGCCAGAACCGTCACTCAGATTAAGCTTAAACGTGGTGGATATGTTCTTTTGGGAAGGGTCAAACAATGTCGTTCACTATGTTGGAATGCTGCAGATTCCTGATGTTTAACGACTTTTTCAATTAAGCTACTTTTCAGTAAATGCACCTAATAGCTATTGATTACCATGTAAGTCAATGGGCATTCTAATGCTCATTTACATTTTCGACTTCTTCTCCAAAACCGTCATCCAGATTTACTTCAAACTTGGTGGGGATGTACCTTGGGTGGGTGTCTACCAGGTTTGTTCCAATGGTCGTGTTCCAATGAATTTTGGATTTTTTTATGATTTTTTTTCAAGAATCTTTACCTAAGTTTTAATCTATAGGAAAGTTTAACATGGGAATTTCTTGTAATGGTTATAACTTGAATAATTTTGAGCAGATTTACTTCAAACTTGGTGGGAATGTGCCGTGGGTGGATGTCTACCAAGTTTGTTCAAGTGGTCATGCTCTATTGATTTTTGTTTTTTTTTAATAAATTTTTTTGTTCTTTTTTGGGTCAACCTGAAAAACTCTTCTCCTGAAACCGCTCACCCAATTGCTTTGATTTACATAGACACTCCCAGGGACACCTAGTTCCCAATTTGTTCACCAGGTGGCACTGCAATTTTTTTCTAATTTTTTTATGAATTTTTTGTATGGTTTTGCTATTTTTCACTTGTTCTCAGAACGGTCACTCAGATTAAGCTAAAATGTGATGGATATGTTTTTGTGGAAGGGTCAAACAAAGTTGTTAACTAGGTGGCACTGCTTTGTATTCCCGATTTTTAAGGATTGTCAATTTGTGTACTTATCGGTCAATGCAGCTTTGCTATTGATTACTATGTAAGCGAATGGGTATTCTTATACTATTTCACAGGACAACTGACACGAAATTTACTGTTTACTTGATAATAAGAGATCTGTTTTGAGTTAGTACCATGATGCTGCACATGTTAATGTGTCTGTATGAAGGTCATGCTTAGACAGTACATGAATGACCTTGACCTCGTTTCTGGGGTCACCGTGCAACATACATGAATTTTACTCTTCATTATAACTTGAGAACTACTTGAACCTTGATGTTGCACGTTAGTGTTCTTGTATAAAGGTCAGACTTACTCAGAACATGGGTGACCTTGATCCTTTCCCAAGTTCCTAGAGCTGCAAGTGTGATGAATGTCAAGACCAGCTGAGCATGGGCTGTTCACACAGCCCTCTTATTCAATGAGCCAGTACTTAGATTTTGTATATGATTGTCTTCAAGAAAGGTGACCTTGACCTTTTTCTGAAGGTCTAAGAACCACATCATTTTGTAAATACATAGTTAGCTGAACTTGGGGCTATCACAATCCTCTTGTTATTAATTTTTGTGTTTTTGCTATTTTCAATTTCTTCTCCAAAACTGTCACTCACATTATGCTGAAATTTGGTTGAAATGTAGCTTGTTGCAGGGTCAAACACAGATGGTCACTAGGAAAGGATGCTCTAGATCCCCAATTTTTGGCTAATTTTTCAGTTTGTGTACTTATTAGTTAATATTCCTACTAATTACTGTGTACTAAATTGGAATGCCCTGACAATTCAAATTTTGGATTTCTCCAAAATCATTTGCCAGATTCATTTAAACTTGATGGGGACTTATAAAGAGTCAATTTGTACTGAATTTTTCCTAATGGTAAGCTCCAGTGATTGTCGATTTTTTATGAATTTTTCGTTTATTTATTGTAAATTGTTTAAAAATCTTGGAACCGTGAAAGCCCAACAATCACGTTTCTGGAGATCCTTAGACATTGATCTTTTCAACAGATGGCTCTGCAATTTTTACCTCAGCTGACTTGTCAGTCAAGTGTAGCTATGGGTGGTTTGTGGACCTTCTGCCCATCATTCCAATTGATTGCTGTGTAAGTCAGAGGGGATTGTGATAGTAATTCTAATTTTCAACTGTCAACCAGATTCACATCAAAATTGTTGGGGATGTACCTTGGGGGATTTCTATCAAGTTTTTTTTTCTTAATTTTTGTTGCTCAAATGCATGCGTGTACATCCATGTCAATTTCTTGCCCACGATATCTCAAGAACCAGGTGGGCTGGGGCCATGCAACTCACTGAATTAGGATTTTATATTGAATTGAAGGACAATAACCTTGTCCCAATTTCAAGATGTCCAGGTTCAATTGTCTCTGAATTTCTTGTGTGTGATATCTTGGAAACCAGATAAGCTAGGATGATGAAAGTTTTACAGTTGATCACCCTTCTCAGAGTCAATGTCAGGTTTGAAGGACAATGACCTTAACCCAAGTTCAAGGTCACCAGGTCAATTCTCTTCAATGACCTTGACCTAATTTCAAGGTCACTGGGTCTGACTCAATTTTTTTTAATTTCTTGTGACAAAATCTTGAGAGCCAGAAAGCTGGTTCATGTATGGCTCAAGTTTTACAGTTGATTTAGCATTATAAAGTCTATGTTGAGTTCAAACAATGATGACCTTGACCCAAGTTCAAGGTCAATTATCTACTTTCTTGTACACAGTTTTATAAGAACCAGATGAGCTAAGATAATGATAAATTTTTACAGTTGATCACACTGGTAAAAGTCTAGATCAAGTCTAAAGGACAGTTACCTAGACCCAATTTCAAACCATATTTATTCTGTCAGAATTTCTTGCATGCAATATCTGAAGAACTGGATAAGTAAGGATCCCAAAGTGTAAACATTTGACCACCATTTAAGAGTTTGACCAGTTTGAAGGATACTGATCTTGATTGGCAAGATAAAGCAATAGTTGCAGCATTCAGTGTTTAAAACTACAGAACTTTACAGCAGAAATTTTTCATCTATCATGGGACTTTGGTCAGTTATAAAACATTCTGTTCTGCACCTGCTGAAATAATACTGATAAACTCTGTATTAGAAACAAATGACCAAGTGGTTTCTTCTGGAAGTACTGTACCGTGACACCCATACCTTCTACTGAACTTCATTCACTAAAGTACATGGACTCCATTGTAATTATGTGGTAAGCACATAGTGCCAATAATAAACAAATGTCCAGAGAATTGATCACTGTTACTCACTTCTACGCATTACAATGATCACACATATAGATGAGGCATTCATTTCTCTGTGTGGCTACAGCGTTTTAAGGTGGTAGCCATCATGTTTTCGACAGATTTTCGTTATGCCATTGGTTCATCTATCAGTCTGCATGTATTATTGCATATCATTATCTCTATGGACAGGGTCAGAGATTTTGGTTGGAAATCAATGTACATGTTTATATTTTGTAAAGCTTTATGGATATTTTACAAAAGGAAACAATGAAACAAACACAATTTTATGTGGGTGCATATGAAGTGATGTCATTATATCACATGTACCTTGCATGGCAAGTGATGACCTTGACCCAAGCTCAAGGTCAACAGGGTCAATTCTCTTCTTTCTTGTACACATGTGGGGATCATACCCCCTGCCCCCAAAGTTAACAGAAACATAAGGACAGGGGAGTAGGTGTCTATTCATGTGGCTTGATATCTCAAGCACTGTGAAAGGTGGCCTGGCTACATTTATTGCGTACTTGTGGCTATCAGGATATCCATGTACAAGTAAGTTAGTTATTGATGATATCCATCAAGGATACTGAAGTAACAAATAACTAATTTTCATGTATGCTGCTTCCACATTTCGAGAATCGTGTCAGAATGAATGTGGATATTCACAAAAAAAGAAGCGGCCAGTGATCTATAAAGGATTTATGCATGTATTTTTGGGTGACCATGACATATTCTCAAGGTCACAGGAGCAACAAGTAGGTCCATTTTCATGCATCCTGCTTCACATTTCAAGATAAGACATTCATATTTGGCTAAAGCAGCACTGAGGTATGATATTGTGAATGCATTGCATGTATTTTGAATACGCAGATTTGTTAAAAAGGTGACAAGAACAAGGGACATGCTCATTGTTATACATTCTGGCTAACATGTCAAGATTAGACATTTATAGTTGGACCAGAAAAGCACCCAATCGAGGGTCTCTTATGCATGTGTTAACTGGTTGACCAACCAGAGAGCAGAGGTTATGCTATCACTCGTGTCTGTCCATCCATGTGTCTCTCCATAAACTTTTGTTTGAGGATGATACAGTCCACAGTTTTCAAGATATATTGCTCATATTGCTTTCAGGACTTATGAAGTGTCTAAAATCTCGGTTGAGCTCACAATTGTTGGTGCCACCTGTAGTATTACTTGATATTAAGACCAAAATGTGAAAATATTAAGAATGTACATTTTGTAAAAAAATTTTCATGAATGTTTACAAAACTAGGCATTGATGACATTCGGGCAAAAAGACAAAAATGCATTGAAGTTTAGTGCCACCATTTACACTACATGTATTACCAAAAATACAGACCAAAAGTTGTAGAAAACATTGAATTGAGTAAGGGGAACAACACCGAAGGTATCACAAATGTGTGTTCATTTGGAAGTCTTTCGTTGCTTCATATGGATGACCTTGACTAATATCTCAGGGTCATAGAAGGAATGCATTTCAGGAAATGAATTTTTGATGATGGTCATCAGAATATATGTCAGCCAAGTATTAGGCTCATGGGCCTCTAGTTTAATTAATTTTTGTGTGTCAAGGCTACTTTGGACTTCTCATGAACAGCTGAACAGAATTGCATTAAATTATATATCAGATTACAATCTGACTAAAGGTACTGAAAATTTTGAAAAATGATGTGGATATGTGAATTTTTTTATGAAGCTATGGGATATCCAACTTTGGAACCATGTGTTGGTAAGTGCTAATGCTATACATGCATCTTGCAGTACAGTGAACACATTGCAATATTGTCAAATAGCTTGACATTGTATTGAATGTTTTGGTTTGACACACTAATGTTCCCCAGGTGGCCTCTGCCAGCTTTGTGAAGGAGATGATGATGCAATAATTTTTTCTACTTTTTATGAATTTTATGTATTGGTATCTTTTATTTATTAATATATTTTAATTAAAGTGTATGTGTCAACACACTCTTTTTTGTTTTTCCTAAAATTCTTTCTTTATGTCTGGGTGCTAACCCAGACATGTTTTTCCTCGCATTCTTTATTATGTCTGGGTGCCAACTCAGACATATTGTTTTTCCTCGTGTTCTTTATTTCTTTCTTTCTTTCCATGGCACCCAAATTTGTCTGGAGTTTTTCTCAGACACTATTATTCCCAAAACCACCAAACTTGCCATGGTGACTGACCTACCAATGAAATTTTGCCATTTGGTTTTGAATAGTCATGATGATTAAAAATTTGCAAATGATGGGCAATTAAAATTTTAAAAGCTCCATATCTTCCACACTATTGCAGATAGACACAAAATTTCAACGAGCATTTATAGGTTTGTGACACCTGCTAATACAGTGAACAGTAAATGAAAGTTGTGGAATTTCAAATTATGCTAATAAGGGGCATTGAAAAATTTAAAAGATAACTATCTCAAAAACTATTATAGAGTAGCGATTCCAACTTCAAATTATAGGTTTGTAGCAAAGCTGCATCCAATGAACTGTGAACCAAAGTTGTAGGATTTCAATTTATGCAAATTAGGTGAATATTCAAAATTAAAATCTTGAATAGCTTGAAAATATTACAAATAGAGGTGTCATTCGAGCTTCAATTTAAAGGTTTGTAACATAGCCAAATCCAATGAACCATAAACCAAAGTTGTAAAATTTTGATTTATGCAAATAAGGTGAATACACAAAATTTAAGTCTGTTTGAATAACTTCAAAACTATTATAGAAAGAGGTGCCATCCTAACTTCAATTTAAAGGTTTGTAACATACACGCATCCAATGAAACAAAATGTAAAATTTTAATTTATGCAAATTAAGTGAATACACAAAATTGAAATCTTCAACAGCTGCAAATCTATTGTACATAGAGGTGCCATTCCAACTTCAATTTTTAGGTTTGTGACATAGCCGCATCTAATGAACCATGAACCAAAGTTGCAGAATTTTAATATTTATGCAAATTAGGTGAATACACAAAATTTAGAATATGTTGAACAATGGCAAAGTGTAGCATTTCAAACTGTTCTCATTTTGAAGGCATCCAGACAGATTTGCTGTGAAGCAAATCTTCTTTTCTACTTCTCTCTTTACCAGTGAATTTGTCTGACACTTTTCTCTGATGCCATTATACATAGAAGCTCCAAACTTGGCATGATTGTACCTGCATACAAGGAGTTGGGCCTTTTTATACCGAGGAATGAAAATGTTTAATATTATGCAACTTAGGGGCTTTTGAAATTTTAAATCTTGAATATCTTCAAAACAAAATAGGTAGAGATGTCATTCCAACTTCTACCAGGGGGTTGTTGACCATTGGGCATGTCAATAAATTAAAAACAAAAGTTGTAGCAATTTAAATTATGCTAAGTAGCACAATAAGAAATTTTAAATATTGAATAACTTCTTCACATTGATATTGGAAGATGAATGTTGATGCTCTGGCAACTCTGGAATCTCTTTGCTGTCATTGCTGGGTTTGACATTTATGAATATGGGTCATGTTTTTCCGTTCTATTCAAAGCTATAATAGATAGAGATGCCATTCGAACTTCTACTCTTGTGTTATGGAATAGTTGTACATTGCAATACCAATATGCTTTGAAGACACACACACACACTGATTTGCAATACAGCAAATCATCTTTTCCACTTTATTACTATTTATTTATTTTTTTTCTTTCCAGGAACTACTACACCAATTGCTTTCAATAGTATACAGGGTTACATCTAGGGTCATGTAGTTCACATTTTAGCCACTAAGTGGCACTGTGCTTTTTTTCCACTTTTTTCCGATGAATTTTTGTGTGTTAGCAATATTTTTGACTTCTACAGAATGGTTGACTAGGACTATGTGAAATCTTATGAGAGTATATACATGATGCAAGTTTTTGAAAATGATGGGATTAGTTTTGACAAAATTTTGAGATATCAAACTTTGATCATGTGTTAATAAGTGCTACCACTGTATACGCATATAGTAGCAGTACAGTGTATGCATTGCAGTACATGCATTGCTAAATTGTTGTATAATATACTTTGCTTTGACATGTAGATACTACCCTAGTGGACCTACACCAAATGTGAAGGAGATGATGATGTGATAATTGTGTATTATCTGACAAGGGATGCATATATAGTGAAACCTGTCAATAGCAGACAAATGTATTACCGAAAAAATAAATAAAATTAAAAAAAAAACAATGAAAACAGAAAATGAGTAGAAATTTACAAATGTATGTGTACATGCTTTTCAAATCTTGTCCAGTCCATGTCATAATACAAGTTTGTTTTGTTTGATATGACTGACTTACTGTGATAACCCTACTCAACTGAATAATTAATCCCTTTTGATTGGGACCCAAATGTTTGTTTACACATTCTCGTGGCCTGCTTGGTTCACTGACTATGGATAACTTCAGTCAAGTTAAACATGCTAAGGTCAGTCGCCTGTGACTGAGATTACACCTGCCAACTGGCTATTGAAAGTTGAGAACTAGGGAATTTGTGGTGACTGGCATTTTTTGTTATGTGATGTGTCCACATTAGGCAGGTTAATTTTTGCATTTGGGCTATGAAAGAAAGTGTCCTCAATACACATTAGACAGGTGTCCTCATTAGGGAGGTGTCCATTAGATGAAACCCTCTGGACACTAATCATTTTGTAACTCAATGTATTTAGAGCTGATACATCAGCTCTTAGGGCCCAGAGGTTTAAAATATTTGGGACTGGGGAAATCTGTCCACATTACAGAGGTGTCCAGAGTATGGAGGTGTCCACAAGGATATGTTTTACTGGCTTGTGTGTTGTGGAACTCAAGCATTTTGCTGACTCAGCAAATCTGACATGTTGGCTTAGATCTTAGCATGGAGGTCCATACTCTTAGCAACAGTAGATGCCAGGCCCATGGTTACTGTTACACATTCAATGAACAAGTACTAATGGGGTTCATTTTAGAGTGGTTAATTTTGACTTTGAATGACATCTAAAAGTCAAACTGACATATTGGCTTATTTCGTGGTAATATCAAAATTTTGGTCACTTGTGGGTAAGCACTAATACAGTACATGTACAGAACAGGAAAGTCTGCACTTGGAGAAACTGCAGATTCCTGTCACTGGAGCAAAGCATCAACATGATACTCTTGTTCATTTCTTGGCAAAGTCTGAAAAAATCTTCTGTAAAACCACAGAGGCAATTGCTTCGAAATGCCATATGGACACTTTTGGAAGGCCCCAGAGCTTTATTTGTTCAACTGGTGTTCCTGTAGTCTATGCAGAAATTGGCGATTTGTGTGCCATCTGCAGGTGAACCCCCTAATTTGTTCACAAGGTCACATTGAGCATGTGTGCAAACTTCAGTTGTGATGACGAACGTGTGTCAGACTTTTTTGTTTTTTTTATGGCAATGAATTGAATAAATATTTACACATACATCTGCCTTATTTGTTCTTTATATACATCTGATTCATGTTCGGGAAAGACAGTTGATCATGTGCGCAAACTGCATGTACTGGTGTGAGAATTTAACATTGACGCACAAGTTTTTCATTTGTGCATAAACTACAGGAATGCCTGTCAACTGGTGGTACTGCATTTTTTTTTTCTTTAGATAAATAGTATTGTCATTTTCAACTTCACCAAAACCATCTATCAGACTATGCTGAAACCTGGTGGGGATGTGCCTCGTGGAAAGGTCAAAGTTCACTGAGTGGCATAACGAGGGATCTCAGATTTTTAACAAATTATTCATTTTTGGCACTTTAAGGTTAATGCAGACATTCCTATTGATTACTGTGTAAATCAATAGGGAATGCAATATTAATGCACATTTTTGATTTCTTCTTCAAAACCATCTGCCAGATCCACTTCAAACTTGTGTGGATGCAGTTTGTGTAGGTCCAGATTGTTCAAATGGTCACGTTCCAGTGATTTTTTTTTTTTTTTTTTTTTTAGGGGAGGATCTAAAAAAGGTCTCCAAAACCATTCAGCCAATTGCTTTGAAATTACGTAGGAACACTTCCAGGGACCCCTAGACCTTATTTTGCTCAACAGGTGGTGCTGCATTTTACATTCTATTTTTATTAATGCATTTTTGAGCAATTTTTGCAATACTTTTTCACTTGACCACAACTCTCTTGCAGGTTATGGTGAAACTTCATGAAAATGCCCCTTGTGGAAGAGTCTTACAAAATTTTACATAAAGCTGCATTACTGTGGAGCCCTGATTTTTGACATTAGAAACTTGCAAATGCCGCCATTTAGTGTAACTGACTACAATATATCATGCAGAAAATGGCCTGCTTTAAACCAAGACCAAGAACTGCATCCACTTAAGTGTCCCCTTTATGATGTGCTAATCTTATGTAAACCCTGGTAACACACAAGATATAGTCCCAGGGGGCCTACCAAACGATGACATGTCCAGAGAATGTGCTTTCCCTTTTTACATATGTGCAAAGTACTTAGCAGCTATCCATGGTGTTAATTCATCTTATCTGATCAATTAACATATGCAAACATAAAGGACTGCATCAGCCAATACTCATCAACCTGGGGTTTGCCTTAAAAATCTTAGGTTAGAAGCCAATGCTGGCCACAGACAAAGTGAATTACTCCTGATCAACTCTGGCAATGTGAACTTGGGTCCATAGTGCATCTTTAGCACAAGTAAATTAGTTCTATTATTTTGGTCATTATGCTTGGACAAACCAGAGCAAAAAGATCACATGATTTATGTCAGTAAAAAAATGCCTGAATGTGAAAGAATTAAGTGCATCTCATTTCTACATACACATTTGATTCTATGGTGTTTTCAGTGTGTCTTTGTGGGTGTGAGTACAGTGTATATGTGTGCACAGGTTTTCCTTTCATACCAGTAACTTCGGTTGGTAACATGATGTCATGCAATTTATATCGACCAATCCGTGATGACAATGACCTTTTCATGGCATAAAGTCTTGGGTATAAACACAACACTAAAGAGTGTTGCAGAATCTTGTATAGATGTAATGAGTTTGAATCAAATAAGAAAAGTCATGACAAGTGGACAAAAACATGTCTCTTGTCTAAACAAAACAACATTTTTTCCAAATATGACAAAGAAAATATCATATCAGAAAAATTATATTTGATCTCTAAAATTACACATTTAAAACATCTTGTCTAAGTGGCTGCTTGGAATTGATTGTTGATCAATGATCATGGACATCTTTATTGAATTTTACTGCATAAAATCAAACCATGCACACATTGTCCAGGATATGATGAATAAGATCAAATTATTTTGAAATTGAAATATTTCAGTCAAGGGATGTGGCTTTTTTTTTAATGAAACTGGATGCGTAATAAATGATCCAAGTTCAGTAGTGGGTGATACTGGGGAGTCCTGATTTTTATCAATTAATTCAAAATCTTGACATCAATGAGCAGGAATTTACTATGTGTACTGACAGTCATTGTGATCCAATATCACAGTCATTTTAATGGTGATCCCGACGTCTATGAAGCCAGTTGGCCGTGGTGCTGGTGTGTGCAGAAATCCTCTTAAATATTCACCCTCTCAGTACTACCTACTCCACTGCATAGTGATACCGTAGCTTATTTGTACCATTCCTGTGATGGATATTGTTGCATGTGCCAAGACAACAATGAGGGATTCCTTAACTTTAAATCCTTAGTGACCTTGGGGCAGAAGATCAAGGGTCAACCACATGTTATACAAGAGGTCCATGTGCCTGGTGCTGTGCTGACATTGCCACTGATGTCCAAGTTACACCTTGCCATTACAAAATCATCTCTTTCAACTTAACAGGCCTGCTGGCCTCACAAAAATATGTCAAGGTCACTGATATTATATCAAATTTTAGTTTTGGACATTGTCTGTATATCCTATAAATTTGGCAAGTCTAATCCAGTTATACTTTTCAAGATATGTTACTTTATATCTTAAAACACATTTTGGCTCATAATTGCTGTGAAATTATAGGTGGCGCCACTAGTATCAATAGCAACTTAGACTTTGACTTCCCCCACCATCCCACCAAATTTGGTGAAGATCTGCCAAAAATTAGATGCTAGAGGGTTCACAAGATTTTCATATTTTGACCCCTATATTACATAATATTGTAGGTGGCGCCACCCAATACTGAAATGGACTTAGATTTTTATAGACCCTGTAAAATCCTGACAGTTCTATTAGGCTAACTTGAAAACTGTGGATGGTATTGCGGTCACCAGATTTTCACATTTTGACCCTACTAAGACAGTAGGTGGTGCCACTAACATTGATGTCGACAAAGATTTGTATACAATTTATATATACATGGGTCTATCCAAAAAATTGTGGGGTGCAGAGCATTCACAAGATGAGCCCTATATACAAACTGGTCATTTTACCTTGACCTTCAACTCAGATTAAAAAATTGTTAAAGTTCAAAATATGTGCCCTACATCCAGCTTTCCATATATTGTCTGTTTGTTCAATCGGGTAATAACTTTTCTTGTTATTGACGAAAAGTAATAAACTTGGACAAGTGCCAAACTCCATAATCAGTGGGTCACAGTGACCCAAAAAGTAGGTCACCAAGTATAATTTTATATATTATGTAATCAAGCACAATTTTGATCTGGAGGCTCAATTCTCTTTGCCATTGATATCCAAGCTACACGTGCCATAACAAAATCACCTTTTCAACTTGACAGGCATGGTGACCTCAAAAAATAGGTCAAGGTCACTGATATTACATAACATACTCGCTTTGGTAAATCTGGCAAGCCAAATCCAATTACTTTTCCAAATATGAAATCTTACATCTTAAAACACATTTTGGCTCATAATTTCCGTCAAATTATAGCTGGTGCCACTAGTATCATTAGCAACTTTGAGTTTCACCTCCCCAACAATCCCACCAAATTTGGTGAAGATCCACCAAAAACTAAAGATGGTGTTTACAAGATTTTCACATTTTGACCCCTATATTACATCATATTGTAGGTGGCGCCACCAATATCCAAAGGGGCCTAGATTTACTTTTAACAGTTGGTATGTGCGTTTCCCATTTACGGCTAGGTAGTTGGTGCTGAAGGTTACTGGTTTCAGACCCGTCTGTTCCATGGTCACAAAAACATATAAATTTTCTGTGCTGCCTTGATGCTGGTGGACTTGCATATGTACAGTCCCCAATCTGGGACAACTCTGACCACAGTACTTGTACTGGAATAAATGCAATGAACTGGGCCCTGTTGATTATGGCATTCATGCATACCTGCCTCAGTTGAACCTTTCTTTTTTGTAGGAATGGTGATTAGGTACCGTTGGTACGTGCATTTCCCATTTTTGGCTAGGTGGTTGGTGCCAAAGGTTGCTGATTCTAGACCTGGCCGTTCTGTGGTCACAAAACATACATTGGGCAAAATTGAAAGCTGTGGACGGTATCGAGCTAACCAGGAAAAGTTTACAATTGGACAGACATGAGGGGTAGCATGAGCTCTGCGACCTCTGGTCAGTAGAGCTAAAAAATGAAGTAAGGGTTGTCCATAATTGTAGACATTTTCAACAAAGTGCACAAAAGTTAAAATTTATTGGGACCCCCCCCCCTTTAAAGTGTACGCTTGATAAAATCAACATTTTTTTATTGCTAGTTTAGCTATTTTGCTGTTGGAACATTGTCTTCAGGAGCCTAATGTGAGGGGTCTCTTGCAAGAAGAGAATGTAACAACTGTTTCACATATGAATTTTTGGACTTTTAACCATACACTTTGCATCCTTGGCTATTTCTTGCAATACCTTTAATAAACACCACCCAGACACACATACCTCCATCTTTGGCCACCTGATTTGAAAAGGAAAACTGGCACAATTCATGTACCAAGCCCACTACATCACACTCGAAAGTCCCATCACAAGAGAAAGTGATAAGCTGAGCTGGCGGCATGTATAAGTCAGATGACATCACCATCACAAAGACACCCTTACTATTGATCACAAAGACACCCTGACTACTGATCACAGAGACACCCTTACTATTGATCACAAAGACACCCTTACTATTGATCTTACGGTCATATTTTGAGGGTAGCCATACTTGATTATCAAACACAGGAACAGATGTAAATCCTGCTTCCTTTGATTATAAAAAAGCCTTTGACAGGAAAGAAAGTGCATTTAATTTTGAATGCTTAGTCTTGTGTTGAAGCATGTGTTGGAAAAATTTGGGTCCTTTGAAGTGGTTTCTGACCACAACAAAGAAAAGCTGGCCATTTTATTTGTACATTCAGCACCTGTGGCCCATGGTATGGTGTACAAGTCAAGTCAAGTTTGGCAATAGCAGAGAGTGTTTCTTTTTGTCCCCGCCACCGAAGGTGGCATAGGGGGACATAGAGTTAGTGAGGATAGGGGGCCTGCCGTCCGTCCGTGCATCCGTCCAGGAGCATATCTTTAGAACCCTAAGATATAGAATAATGAAATTTATACCAGAGATGCATCATACCATGGGCATGTGCACTGTGTATTGTTTTTGACCTTGACATATTTTCAAGGTCACAGAGCCCAAGAACATATCCATTTTTGTGTATTATAACTATTTTCAACTTCTTCTCCAGAACCGTCACTCAGATTAAGCTGAAACATGGTGGATATGTTCCTTGTAGAAGGGTCAAACAGAGTTGTTCACTATGTGGGAATGCTGCAGATTCCTGATTTTTATTGATTTTTTCAATTCTGGTACTTATCGGTCAATGCAGCTTTCCCATTGATTACTATGGAAGTCAATGAGCATTCTAATGCTAATACACATTTTCGACTTCTTCTCCAAAACCATTATCCAGATCAACTTCAAACTTGATGGCAATGTACCTTGAGTGTGTTTCTACCAGTTTTGTTCAAGTGTTCATGCTCCAGTGATTTTTGGATTTTTAAGGAATTTTTTTTTGGGGGGGGGGGTGGACAAATCTTAAAAAATCCTCTTCTCCGAAACTGCTTACACAATTGCTTTGATATCACACAGGAAG
Organism: Hermodice carunculata; assembly: GCA_964020975.1. Lineage (NCBI taxonomy): Eukaryota > Metazoa > Annelida > Polychaeta > Eunicida > Amphinomidae > Hermodice > Hermodice carunculata. Next base: position 1,557,873 of record OZ026614.1, on the reverse strand, counting down.
ACACCTAGTGACTCCTTGTTGTTAAATTGTTCACCAGGTGGCGCTGCAGTTTTTTTCTAGTTTTTTATGGATTTTTGTGTGTTATAGCTATTTTCGACTTCTTCTCCAGAACCGTCACTCAGATTAAGCTTACACGTGGTGTATATGTTCCTTATGGAAGGGCCAAACAAAGTTGTTCACTATGTGGGAATGCTGCGGATTCCTGATTTATAATGATTTTTTCAATTCAGCTCCGTTGCAGTAAATGCACCTTTGCTATTGATTACCATGTAAGTCAATGGGCATTCTAATGCTAATTTACATTTTCAAGTTCTTCTCCAAAACCGTCATCCAGATTTACTTCAAACTTGATGGCAATGTACCTTGGGTGGGTGTCTATCAGGTTTGTTCCAATGGTCACGTTCCAATGAATTTTGGATTTTTTCATGATTTTTTTTTCAAAAATCTCTACAAAAGTTTTAATAGGAAAGTTTAACATGGGAATTTCTTGTAATGGTCATAACTTTAATAATATTGACCAGATTTACTTCAAACTTGGTGGGGATGTGCCTTGGGTTGATTTGTACCAAGTTTGTTCAAATGGTCATGCTCTGTTGATTTTTCGATTTTTTATGATTTTTTGTTCTTTTGGGGGGCAAACCTTCCAAATTATTCTCCTCTGAAACCGGTCACCCAATTGCTTTGATATCGTACATAGACACTCCCGTGGACACCTAGTTCCCAATTTGTTCACCAGGTAGCGCTGCAATTTTTTTATGCATTTTTTGTATGGTTTTGCTATTTTTCACTTGTTCTCAGAACCGTCCCTCAGATTAAGCTGAAATGTGATGGATATGTTGTTGCGGAAGGGTCAAACAGTTGCTTACTATGTGGCACTGCTTTGGATTCCTGATTTTTAAGGATTTTCAATTCGGGTACTTATCATTCAATGCAGCTTTCCTATTGATTACTATGTAAGTCAATGGGCATTCTAATGCTAACTCACAGGACAACTGACACGAAATTTACTGTTTACTTGATAACTTGAGATCTGTTTTGAGTTAGCTACACATGTTAATTATTCTGCATGAAGGTCATGCTGAGACAGTACATGAATGACCTTGACCTCGTTTGTGGGGTCACAGTACAACATACATGAATTTTACTCTTCATTATAACTTGAGAACTACTTGAACGTTGATGTTGAACATGTAAGTGTTCTTCTATAAAGGTCAGACTTACTCAGAACATGATGCCCTTGATCCTTTCCCAAGTTCATAGAGCTGCAAGTGTGATAAATGTCACGATCAGCTGAGGCACGGGCTGTTCACACAGCCCTATTGTTTCTGTCTATTGTGGCGGGGGACATAGATCCTTTGGATCACTGTGCACTTGTTTTAAATTAATGTGGCATGTTAGAGAATTGTGACCGCCATACTGAGAATGACATTGTAAGCAAAGCTACTGTAATTCTGAAGATAAGTCTGACATTACAACATGGTTCCATCTCCCTGCTTTTACCACCTAGAACAATTCTAACTGGAGCATGACCATATGACAGTTGCTTCCTATAATACAGCAGTACCTGATGTATGTGACCACCCCTTCTGCTAAGAAAAAAATGGCCACAGACAACAGGTGGTCTTTCAGCACAGGTAAATTTACAAATTGACGTGTGACCCTAGAAATGTAGCAACAAACAACAGATGGTCTCTCACGGCAGTGGTCACATACAGCAGGTATCTCTGTAGTCATATTCCCCCATATAGCATGCAATCACCGTATTAAAATCTTTCCCTAATGAAATTAATAAATTGATGATACAACATAAGTACTTCATGTGCTGCAGTTACAAAATGGTAACAAATTAAATTTTTAAATTGCAACTCAAACTTCATATATTTTCCCGCCATCTTGTGGTAGAGGTAATAAGGCATCTGGACTGTTGTATGTTTGAAGTCTTTCATAAGGAAAATACACATACATATTGGTTATATGAAAATGTTGCTTTTGCCAAAATAATCATTGCAGATAGATTTCATAAGGTTTCAGTACATGACAAGTGTCTGGAAAGCTGGTGTGTGTTTGCCTTTGTGTTCCATCTGTCTTGAACTCATAGTGGTTTAAACAAGGACAATGACTTGACACAATATGCAGCATAAAGAGGTTCCGTTGCGTAATTTTTTAGATTGGGAACCACACAGATGCGGCACTGTGGGATCTCTTTGTACAATTACATCCTGGAGAAGGGACCTTCATACATAGACATGTCTGATGCTTTAATGTTCAGGCTACACTGGTGTCATACACCATAATTGTGTATTGCAAACATTCTTTGAGCCTGGAGACAAGTGACAGACACACTGCAGTCTGATACACAGTCATAAAGAGAGTTTTGTTTGCATTTACATGTATACAGGATCTGATGGATCTACTGAAAGTGCTCTAATATTACACTGCCTCCATGCGTGATTGGTTAAGAGTGGCTGTTAAATAGATGGTTGATCAGAAGGGTTACCATAGTTTTGCCTCTTGATTGGAAGGGCAAGAAGTAAATTATAAAATATGGAGGGCTGCTCTGCAAATGGTTGTCACATGCTCAACTATCCATTGACTGATCACATGCGACTGCGACAAACAAGCTGGTGCTCAAGTAGAAGTTTGCCTGCTAAACAGACCCAAACTCCAATGTTATTCCCTGATGCACTCAAGTAGAGCATCAGAGACAAAGAGACTGGTCTGGTACACAGGCAAACCATTCATATGTTACAATGAAAACCAATAAAGACATGAAATAACTGCAACTAGGTTTTATTTGGTTTCAGTTGACCTGTGACCTCTACACATGACCATTTTGTGTGGTCAAACATCAACAAGATTACGTGTATAATACTGCTCGTCTAGGTGACTGTTTCGACCCCAGTCTAGCCAACAACTCGGCAGCTGTACATTGCATTAATCTATCACAGACAGAAACAAAATACCAGAGTGAAACTTCTTCGTCAGCAAGCATCTAGACTACAGAACCACAGTGTATGTTTTGCCCTTACCTGCTGCGGGATTTTTACATAGGGGTGAACACTTTTTAATTTCAACAGAGTGCCACAAAGAGGGTTTATTACATTACTTCAACAACTTCATAACTCTGCATACCATAATAAGCTTGAAGCTCAGTTCAACATTTCAACTTCTTTTTTTTTTTTTTTTTTTGCCCTTTGTGACCTTGTGATGTCAACATATATGCAAGACACCCCGGAGCTGTCAGTAAAGGTAAGGGCAAATAGTCTGTGGCTTCTTACAGTTGATACAGGGTGAGGGTGAGCACAAAAAATCAAACCTACACCTAAGTTGTTGAGGTCTGTCTGACTATGGCACCTGTCTGCTTTAAGTGAACGACCAACACACACAAGATCCTGTCCGCCTACCATGGCATTAATCACATTGTTTGTCCTTCTCATGGCCAATGACCCAGGTTTGGGGGACATTGCAGACCTTTTGCCCAGTCCATATGTCACCATGTAGCTTGTTTGTCCCACATGCTAAAACGCACAAGTCTGACTTCCACTTTTGAAACTGCTTGTAAACCATCCACTGCACTGAGTTTGGCTACAGCTAGACTTGTGAGGCAGCTCCACAGATGTACATCTTTTGGAAAATTCAAGTTGGTAATAAAGTGTCACAAGTGTGTCAGAAATTTTGGGTAATGTCAAAACAACCACTTGACTTCAGATGAAAGAAAACAGAGTCTGCTTTGTACGCAAATTCTAACACATCCCAAAGACATCAGGCCCATGAAGCACACATAGTATCCTGGTATTTCTGGCACAGAACAAACGGGGAATTTTTGAGATTGCTTTTGCTCATTGCAGTAAATCAGTGGTAAATTGCATGACATCTGAATGTAATTCAAACTTTCCCGACGTTGTAGAGCAGTGAGTTGAAGGGGGACAAGCATCTTAGGAATAGTAAATTGTGCAAACATTCTGATCACCTCAGGGTTTGTGTCCTGAGCAGGCATAATCTACACAAATGCTGCCACTCACTCCTAGCCTTGTTTGTATCTTCATTTGAACCACTGTTCTACTACCACATCATTTGCATAACAAGTATACTTCCATATATACACATATATATATATATATATATATATATATATATATATATATATATATATATATGTATATATATATATATATGTATATACATATATATACACACACACATATATATATACATTCATATATATATTATATAAACACAAGAACTGGTAATTAGAAAATACATATGCATGTACTCACTGTACTGTAAATAAATCGTTCTGCACATTTACTAGCTGTGTCAATGCATGTAACTTTGGTTTAGGTCTTGAACTGTATAAAAACACTGATAATGGTCGTGGACATGTTCTAACTGACAATGACAGAGATATTCAGCTGTTGTAGCTCATCAGAAACAAAGACATGTACGACAACGCACAGCTTTCAACAAGGTGTCATAGCAATGACTGCACCACGGTTAAATTATATTTGCCCTCCCCAACATACAATGGGGCATAGTACCCCTATAACTTCACCCTATATTTACATAGAGATGTTACTCTGCTGTCCATGAAGAGTCTTATTTATCCAGAAAATTTCTTTAATGCTGGAATGTGTCATTCATGATGTCTGATAGTTTTTCAAGAGTCAGACTTGGGGGGAAAAAATCTGTAAACTTGCATCTTAATACATGTAACAATCTTCAGCCCATATGTTGTTCCCTAGCTGTGCCCTTGCTGTTTTTCTAAGTCTTTCTGATGATTGATGCTCTGTCTTTCAGTGCAGCTTACCTTAATACATCAGATTTTTTTCCCCAAGATTAGTTCCTTTTGACAGTTTTGTAATTACCTCCCATTCTTCAGTCTTTACTTTTAGCGGTCTCTTGCCTGCTCCTGGACTACCAAGCAGCACTGAGAACCAGCCAGCCACTGGCTTCACTCCACTTGCATACACTGCACACTTCTGCTGAAACCTATTTCAACTTTGCACCAACTTGCACTTCCCATAGTATCAAAATCATTGTCCACTGAAAGCAATATATTTACATGGCAAACAACAACAAATTCTCACGATACGTAACATGGTGCAAACACATCACAGTGGTTCACAAACTCAACTATGCACAGCCGGAATATACACTTGGCACCTTGCATGTGCAAAATGACCACACACTTCACATGTTGAGACTAATTGGTATGCCTGATGTCCAGTCTAAATATACCACATGTGCACATCAAGTGAGCATATTTCATGTGCAGAATACCCAAGCACGCCTGATAAAGAGTCTAACAAGGGGGCCATGACTACCCTGTGCTCTGTTGACAAAAGTCTGTTGCTCCTGCAAGTGCAGACTTTACTGCTCTATACATGTATTGTATTAGTGCTTATCAATAGTTGACCAAAAGGTTAATATTACAAGGATATAAACAAATATGTCAGTTGGACCGTTCAAGGTCACTCATGGTCAATATTAAGAATACCAAACGACTCCCCCCAGTACTTTCATCTTAACGTTCAATAGTTACCATGGAATGGATCCTACATGCAGTTCTGGAAAGTCCAAAATTGTGGGAAAAAAAACATTAATTTAAAAAATACTAAAAACATTGCAGCGCCACCTGTCAAACAAGTTGAGGTCTAGGGGACCCAAGATGTGTGCCTGTGCAATTTTAAAGCAACTGGCCACACACTTTTGGACAAGGACATATTTTTGGACTTTACAGAACAAATGGATCCACTGACAATTACCCACATTGAAAAATTTGTTAAAAATCTGAGTTCTGCATTATCACCACTAAGTTAGCAGCTTTGACCCATCCACAAGGTACATTTCTACCACGTTTCAGCACAATCTGAGTGGTGGTTCTGGGAAAAAATGAAAATAGCTTTAGTGTACAGAAATTTGTTTTTTGTTTTTTTCTTTAAAGGTGGGGGAGGGGACTGCAGCACCATCTCTTGAACAAATAAACGTCTAGGGTTTGCCAAAAGTGTTCCTATGCAGTTTTGAAGCAATTGGCCTGCCAGTTTCTGAGAAGATTTTTAATCAATAATTAACGAAACAATAGACCATGTAAGAAATTTCACCACCAGATGGCTCTGGGGTACTATACACCCTAGCCTGACTGAGTGCCCACTAGCTGGGCATGAGAGAGTATGGGAGGTGGACAGTCTTTGAGTAGAAACAGGAACTAATCAAGAGAGGAGCACCAATTAAAGGCAAAAAGTGTGATTTAGTAGAAAGGTAAGTACTTGCTGATCAGTTTCATATATTATCTTACAGGAATTTATCCCAAGATTATAAGTTTAGTCACTTTACTCCAATGGGTTGAACCAGCAGTTTACATCACTGGTCATATATTGCTGTGTGTGTGTATAAATACCTCTCTTGGCCACACACAATTCTGTGACAAGTCAAACTATGAGACTGTGATTGAAAGTATAATTAATGTTCCATAAAGAGAGACTTTCATAGCCATACATACATTATTTTGAATGTGGAATAACCTGGTCAAAGTGCACATAAGCCACCAGTAGCCTGACCTGAGCCAAGCCTCTGGGGCCCAGCCAGTAGCTTTTATATTGGGTCGCTCCAGGGGATAAGCAAGGTGTTAATGCTGCTGTTGTCCAGCTCCTCTGGGGAGAGTGCTTTATTGGTGTGCTGTGTATACAAGACACTTGTTGGTAGTGTAATTGTCCAGAATAACAATGAGGTAAAAACACTGCATACTCAAAGGCAAAGATGAAAAACTAAACAAGAAAAGGAAAAGTAACTTTATGTCCCCTCCAGTTTGAAAGTTTACCTTTTTCCCTACATTTGAACAGCTTGGCTGCCCTTCATTACCTCATACAGTTAAGTTGACAGGACACATATTTAGTCTTGCACTTTTTCTTCAGACTTGACGCATATGACAGAAATAACAATTTTCATTCTGAACCTATACTCAGTCTGAAAAAAGAAACACCCCTTCCTCAATGGCCCGACCAAGGATTCAAAACCATAACTGAAAGCACACAAAACATACCGCCAATGCGCATGTCCCATCCCAAAGTTACTTTTCCTTTTCTTGTTCAGTTTTTCATCTTTGCCTTTGAGTATGCAGTGTTTTTACCTCATTGTTATTCTGGACAAACACATTACCAACAAGTGTCTTGTATACACAGCACACCCATAAAGCACTCTCCCCAGAGGAACTAGACAACAGCAGCACTAAAACCTTGCTAATCCCCTGGAGTGACCCAATATACAAGCTACTGGCTGGGCCCCAGAGGCTTGGCTCAGGTCAGGCTACTGGTGGCTTATGTGCACTTTGACCAGGTTATTCCACATTCAAAATAATGTATGTATGGCTATGAAAGTCTCTCTTTATGGAACATTAATTATACTTTTAATCACAGTCTCATAATTTGACTTGTCACAGAATTGTGTGTGGCCAAGAGACAACACACACACAGCAATATATGACCAGTGATGTAAACTGCTGGCTCAACCCATTGGAGTAAAGTGACTAAACTTATAATCTTGGGATAAATTCCTGTAATATAATATATGAAACTGATCAGCAAGTACTTACCTTCTACTAAATCACACTTTTTGCCTTTAGTTGGTGCTCCTCTCTTGATTAGTTCCTGTTTCAACTCAAAGACTTCCACCTCCCATACTCTGCCATGCTTAGCTAGTGGGCACTCTGTCAGGCTAGGGTGTATAGTACCCCAGAGCCATCTGGTGGTGAAACTCATTTCTTACATGGTCTATTCATTTAGTATCCAAAAACCATTGGAGCATGACCATTTGAAAAACTTTATAGAGACCCACACAAGGTACATCCCCACCAATTTTGAAGTGGACCTGGCTCACCGTTTTGGAGAAGTTGAAAATGTGAATCATCATTAAACTGATGTACACAGTAAAACACAGCAAAGGCAAATGCCCACCAAGTTACAGTGAATCAGGCAAATGGCTTTGGAGAAGTTAAAAATGTGAAATCTGGATGGATGGTTAAACAATGGACCATCCTATAACCTCAGCTGACTCACAAGTCAGCTGAGGTACATGTAAAACTGGCGAAATAACATTCATGGCCACCTATTGAACAAATTAAGGTCTAGACTGCCTAAAAGTTTCCCTATCCAATTTTGAAGCAATTGGCTCCATTTCAGAGAATATTCCAAGATTTTTTCCAATAATGGACAAAAAGTTAATGAAAAATCTAAATTCAATACAATATGACCATTTGTACAAACTTGGTACAGACCAACTTCAGGTAGATCAATAGCAAGTTTGGAGAGAATCTGGCTAAAGGTTTTGGGAGTTGAAACTGTAAATTGTGAACAGACAACAGATTAACACCCATCCTAATAACCTCAGCCAACTGACAAGTCAGTTTAGGTTAAAAGAAAATAAAAGATGTGTCACTGTTATTTTATGTCAAATTTGCTTAAAAATTGGTGGTGAGATGTGAAACAAAAAAAATTTGGCCTGGCCTGAATGACCCTCTTATCAGGTAGCCAAGTAATTCCAAACATTGCCTGCTCAACAGATTAAACTTCATATACTCTCCATTCTACACATGTGAAACAGAAAGAACATCGAGCTAGGTCTGCTCAGCAGGCAATGGCAACCAAAGCATTGTTTACAACTTGCCAATATATCGAG